>JASXSY010001452.1:0-152305 GCA_034509805.1 Sipha maydis | reverse complement strand
TTTTACACTGCAGGACATCGGCATATTACGATAAATACCCATCGGATAACGGCATGCGGTGGCGGGGGAATACAGTGATCTTCGATTAACGAGACGCGTATTTAATATTATCGTCATTATCATTGTTTAAATATGTATATTTATTACATGCGATCGAAGCTCCCGCGGGGGGTACGTGTTTTCGTTCGGTATATGTACGCAAAACTCAGCACGATACCTGTACCTGATACCTCACCATCCCAGCAATACACTCCGGTGTGCCCAGAAAAAAACAATGCGGTCTAAATGATCATTGTTCACGTTATATTGATACACGGATTTTAACGGGATTTTGGGTCCAGGTGATCGGCCCGGGTTATAGACCCGTATCTACATGTATATAATATATATATATATAACGTGTAGAACATCAGAATGAAAATTCGCGAATTTTCTGGTATTATTTCAATATTGAAACATAGTAACGTAAAAATAAGAGTACGAAGCGAACGTTATAAGAATTGCATATCTTAATTAATACGAAACTTAAGATACATAGCTGACATATTTAAGTTATATACATTAGGAAAATAATATATTACAGGAAAATATGCGTTCCAGGGGTAGGTATAAACTCTAGCCCAATAGGAGAATGGGAGATAGAAATTATATTGTCGATCTCAAATTACATTTAAGTTAATCTAAAGAAATGTAAGTTCAAATTTAAAATCTAATTCTTATTTTTATTAACTGGTAAAAAATACAACTTAGGTAAGGACGGTAAGGACGTATCTTACGGCCACTTCAAACTGAAGTTGTAAAAAATATTGTGAAGTGTTGACAGTGGAGGACCAACAGTTACCCTAATAAAAGGTTGTGTCATTTTAATAAATTATAGCGACTCGCAACATTTAGCGACAGTAATAACAGTAGTTTCGGATCAAAAGTTTCCGTCGGTTTTTAAAGAAGAAAAAAAGATAAGAACGGTATTAAGTATCATAAATAAATTAAAAATAAATTACTTTTATTTTTTTATTGAATAATAAATAATAATTTAATAACTATATATATATTTATGTATGGTATCTATCTCTTCTAAATTAATTATATTTTCTAATTTTTTATCAAAACCAGTGATTATTATACACAAAAAAGTTTTGCTCCATATTATCAAATAGATGAATTTAAACTGGCCTATATAATTATTTAATGGATTAAAAGCTGCATATCGTAGAAAAATAATAAGTTCACATAATTTTATTATAAAGAACTTACCTCAAACTTTTCAACTCGTTTAATGATCAGCCTTGGATCAACCATTAAATCATATTTATTAAATATCGACATCCGCTCAAGCTCAACACGAACCCCGTACAAGGTAAGTGTGACCCGTCCGAGGGTGTATCAAACGCGTGCGTTTAAAATGAAAAAACAATGAGACCGAAAAAATAATTATTATTTATTACTGTACTGCAAAATAGTAATTAACGACGTCGTCGTCGATGTCGTCGCCGAGTCATTCTTTGATTTAACGTACTCTTCAAGAGTTCATTAGTCATTCCCCGTCCGTTTGTACGTGAGAGCTCGCGCATGCACGGGTGTGTGTGTGTGTGTGTGTGTGTGTGTGTGTGTGTGTATGAGGCGTGTTGTATGATGTTTGTCATGCAAATGTTGTGTTTACACGGCCGACGGATCTAAGAACAGGGCCCGTCCTCCGGGCGCGATGACCTCATCCCGAAGACCGAACGTTTCGTCGACTGTTACGGCGCCGGTGCAAACATCCGCGATGACGAGACACGTCCGTGTTGTGTATATAATGACAACCATTATTATAAGTTATTGCTTATTATTGCTGTTGTACAGAGTCATAAAAATTTAGTGCCAACGATTAGGCGCATGTACGCGTGTTGTCACGGTAATCGGATTTCAGGCGAAACCCTCGTGGAGAACAGCAGAAGTTACGATGTGCACTCGTCATCCCGTTATTCAGCCGCCGTCGGTAATACTATTTTTCCATTTTCAAACGAACCCAATGGCTCGTAGTTATCCATACAACAATTCACCACAATATTGCGATGTTATTACCTACCAGAGTTGTTCTCAGTGTACACCACCAGCAAAGGTTTCCCACGGCGTAGAATAATTTATCAAGAACTCGGAAGTTATTGCGCTACAAAGAGCTTTGGAAATCGGTTGCGTTATTGCTATAAGCAAGTATCCGAAATTTCAATGAAATATAATGTATAACATGGAACATAATGCATAATGAATTTATACGCAATGTTAGTATGACAATTACATGTGTACAGCGACGGCGCATCGAATACAATGCAAATTATATGGTTTTGTTAAGTATTCAAAATAAACGTACTCGATTTTTATTATATTATATGGGATACATTTTACTTTTTTTGCGTTCGAATTGAAAACTTTTGTACTTCGATATTGGTACAGCAACTAATTACCATGATTAATTGTTATATCTTTCGGCTCTGTGGAACGTGAAAATAAGAAATTATAATTTTAGCTATTTATTGCGAATATTGTATAGATTATGGTGTTTTGTTTAGTACGGCGTATTAAATATCTCGTTTTGCTCGCACGGGTGCATGATAAAAATCGTTTGATTTTATTGTCGATCTTATTTGTTGATAGGTCTGTAGACTATTACGTTTTTATGCACAGATAAAAGTTGTTTCGCGGGTATTCCATGGTTTTAGAACACAAGCGAATTTTCTGCAACACTGCAGGTGCGTGGAGGGAGCGCTATATACATTATAGACTTACGAGTTGCACACCGTTGCTTTCGTAGCGAGCAGTTTACGCAATTCCGACGTAATACAATTATTATTATCATAGCGAACATAGTGAAAAAAAAAAATAAATAAAACAAACACGCATAATTATTTCGTGGAAAACTCAGCTATACGAGTACCACTATCGAGGTCGATTTGGTTATTATTGTACATAATACATCGATCGACGACGCCTCGAGAAACCGCTGCGTCAGGCGGGCGTATCCAAGTTGGGCCCCAGATAATATTTATAATAAAGATAAATAACTAATTGGATCCAATTATAAAAGCGATAATATATTAGTTTGGTCTTACTATAAAAACTACAACAAACTTGTTCGATCGGACAATAAGATCTGTAACTTACAAGTATTGATATACTCGATACACTTGATAATATTAAAAATGAATAAAAACAATTTTTAAAAGCTCTATCGTTTAAATTTTTACTAACCGTATACATTTTTAAGTTATACATATAATTTATTTACCAAATACTATTTTAATTTAATATTCAATTAATAATTATAATAATTGTAAAATGATGATGTATATTTATATATCATATATTATAAACTTAAAAAAAAAATGAAACCTGGAATATATTTTTTTTTTTTTGTATGAAACACACTACAGTAGTACTTGTAAAATCTCGGGATCCAACTAATGTACTACCTGAAAAACATTTGAACATAACTAGATTAAATAAGGGTTTTGGGAACCCATCTAGTAAACGTCGTATCAGACTAGGTACAAAAATCTTTAACGATCGACGACAATGTCACGCCTTCTAATAATGTATAATTTATTAATATTATTATTATTACTACGTTTAATGTGTCTCAACCTGAAATGTTACCGTAATACATTGTTTTTGACTCTATTATAGTATAACCACGGTTGCGGCACAGTCCTGAGAACTACTACTACTGTTTTAATCGGAGACGTGAACGCGCGACGCGCTCGTATTCAAATGACGTGCCACAATCACACGGTTAATTAAAATACGAATCTATTTTACACTACAAAATGATGTCGAAACCCTGAGGGTGAGGGTAGAGGGGGAGTGATTTTCGCGAATCAGTCAGCAGAAAATGCACAAAACTTAATCATCGTATAACTTCAACGTTCAGGTTGATCGGAATATTTTTAATCTCACCAAGAAATCAGCAAATGTATAATTTATATTCCCCACAGCACTGTCATATATAGTTATACATAATACTTGAATTTTACGCTTGAATTAATTTTCTTGTATTTACTGACGAATAATTAAAAATAATTAAAATCTCATTACGCCTTTAATGAAAAAAATAGCCAAAACCGATAACAAAAAAATATATACCTAGAGGCCACAACCAATACAATGATTTATTATAATTTATATATATAAAAAACATTCAAAACAAAATTAGTACAATATTCAATGCCAAATATTGTACTAGAAACATAATTTTACTGAGATTACCGAGTGTTAAAATATTGAAATCAGTAATTGATGTTTAATCGATACTTAAATACTTAATACAATTGCTTGTATTGCATAATACTATTATGACGTAAATAACAGTTATAATGCGGTTTCGCCTGGTATTGAGGATACATACTGGTGGATGAGACACGTTTCACTATGTGTGACCTCGTATGCGTTTACAGGGTGACGATTGACGAACTGTAGATATTAAAATTATAATAACAATAAGACGCCAAATCAAAAAAAAAAAATCTTATGGGGTCTGTGGAATGTTCGTATATGCACTAAACTACAACACATATTGGTCATGGACCGATTAAGAGTAAAATACATACACACACGTATGCTGCACGCACGCACGTTAGTTCGTGCGTTGAAGGAAAGGTGAAAGTTTGTTAGCGCCACGGCGAGGGAACCCGAGCAAAACTCGAGCGGTGCTTCTTTTTTACATAATAATTCTACTATTAGTAATAATGATCGCATACTATTTGGCCGATGATAAAAAAAGTGGCTCGTCACACAGTATACACAACCGATTTTTAAGACGTTTTATAATATTTTGAGCCTAGTGATGAACTATAATATTCCTATATAATTATAGGGAAACATAAATATAAACTAGTGTATATAGCTAAAAGGGTGTTGTGTCGTATCTTAAATATAATTTGTAGTGCTCACATAAAGGACTTATCGATTATATAGATTATTTGTATACAATATTTTATTATCACTCTATTAATTTTTTTTTTTTTTTTTTTACAACATTTTTTTGTATTGAAACCTACTTTTGCTCGGAAGTGATTTGCGATAAACAGTACGCGATGTAACAGCAATGATAAATTGATACAGGATTCGGCGGTGCCATTTGATCTCTACAAAGTAATTATCGAGATATCGAAATAATGTTATGTACTCGTAGGTGATTTGCAAATCGCGAACAATACACACGTTATTGTCGAGTGACACACGCATTGTCTTATCATCAATTGTAACTCTACTAATTTATACGGTACATTATATTGTCTTGGACGATCAGTCATATAATATAATGCACAGGATAGATTTTGTGTATCATACAATACCATGTTATAATAAACATCGTTACAGCACACACCTGAAGCGATGGACTTCTATGTCTCGACGCACCAGGAAGACGGCGAATAACCCAACACCTGATACAGGGTAATGATATTGTGTCATACGAGCCTCCGGTCACTATGTAATAACGTATAATACCGTACGTGCGAATCTAGTATAAATATTATATACCGACCTTGTGAATGTATGCCACACCTCGTGTTCGTGTCTACTTGTATGCGTGTATGTGTATGAGAGAGAGTATGTGTATTTGTGTGTAAAATTGTGTGTGTATCTTAGTGAGCTCGTTGAGGTGCTTAGACCCGTAGGCGTAAGATTCGCCTCGGGACAAGTTTAGAGTGTATAACGCATTTTCTCCTCCAAAGGAAATCTTTGTTCGCGTTATACGGTTATTATGTGGCGCATACGCATACCATCACCATACTACGTGTCTGTTAATAAACTATTAATATGTATTTGGACCGACAGCAAGACTGTGCGCACTACATTCGTACGGTTATTACTATTTTTTTTTTTTTTTATCGCCAGTATGTAGACGCTGTTTTCTTCATCTCAACAACCGCTCATTACCAGTCGCCCACTCAGATTATTACTCGTTCTGCGCCGTTGTTAATGTAGTTGCAGGCTACACATACGATGTATGGTTACTAGTTTTATTATTTGTATTATGATGTATTTTTCATAATAAATTAGTATACGCCGATTGTTTGAATTTTGTTTGAAATTTGTTTGAATTGTTTGAACGCCGCGCGTTGGAAGACCCATAGGCAGCCTCTCATGGTTTACGCGCATAGATAATATTAAAAACGATTAGTACCATGATATAATTACCTTTACACACTATTCGAAATGTGCGATTGCTTCGAATCGTGGTTATAAATCGCACACGTATAAATAAATAACAAAAATTATAAAGGTATACACACGCGAGCGTGCGCGTGCCATAATAAATAAATTATACTTTTTAAAGCGATTATTGTAATATTGTAGTATTAAGCGTTCACGATTAGCAGTACCTGTAACCATATACACGTGGGACCGGAACAATAAATTGACATTTGCGGAACGCGAGGGGGAATAAATATAATAATAAAATGATACAAACGTATTCATAGAAAACAGACGTCGTACGATCTAAAAATGGGCATGATAGGGCGTATATTATATACTTATATGTATGTATTCAATTTTTTAATTTTTTTTTTTTTCAACTGATTCGATTCGTGAATTAAATTACAGATATTCCGCGGTTATAATAATACCGTTATTAATTTTTTTTTATTTTAAACCGATTACTGTTTTATTCATGGAAACAATATTATCTAAGCGGCATTTGAGCACTATAACCCCGCAATTCGCAAAAAGAATGCGGTTCGCGTAGCCATCAGCGTAAATATACTGGTAGATATTAATATTAATACACATGAATTACGTTGAGGATATGCGATTGTGTTAGGCACGCCGTGAACAGATAGCGAGACATGACGAACAAATGAAATATTATGTTATTCAACGAACTTTACTATATGCGGTAAAGATCGTTATTATTGTATTATTATTATTATTTTTGTTATTATTATTACAAATCGAAACGATCAGTTTCCACGACAGCGACGATTACGAAAATACACATTCCTCATTCTTTCCGTACGTAATATATTTTTCTTTTAAATATTGAAAAAAAAACTTCGCTGGGAATTTAAATAGCCGCGTAAAAATATTTCGCCGTGCCCCTCTCGTCTTTGTTAGAATATACAGGCCGTGCTCGCTAATATATATTTATATACATGAATATACGTGACATCGACGCTGGTGCATGAACGCGACCGATGGACCGTGAGAAAGTCGGTCTATGCCAATGCGACAATAATAAATATATATATATATATATATATATATATATATATAATAAAATATAATAATACGTATATATATATACATAAATTGGTTTTTTTTCTGTCATCCTGCCGCAGAAATTCCGAACATCCTTTAGGTACTCTGTGACCTCTGTTGCTCTTCCACTTCAATACATTGTATGCGTCGAGAGAAAACTTTGAAATGATTATGTGTAAATCGAATAAAACGGCGTACGCCAAATTATCGTCTTCTAGATTTGTTTACAAACAATAATGGAAAAAACGGTGATAACTTGAACACTGCGAAAGTATTTTACGCCGTCAATCGGGGAACGGGGAGAGATAATATCGACAAGTCTGACCACTTTCGATTTTTGGCAATTCATCAGCTGACGTAATCGCGTACAATATAATATACACACATACGACGTACTAACGGTATGATTAATAAACCTATATAAATATATATATTACATAAGCTCGGTGCTACAAACATTTAATTAATCTTGACGTCGTGCATATCCGTAGTAAATCATTTTTTTATATGTTATGGATGATAGGTAACGACTCACGTATGAAATCGTATAAGTAAATCGTATCTACAAAATTCGAACGGATTTCGATGGAAACGTATTTCCAGACGGGTACAGCCACAAAATATGAAAACGATTTTTAGCACGAACAATACTTATCAAATACTTTTGATGCAATACTTTTCAAATTAAAAAATGATGCAACGCGTCAGCTGATTTTCGTATAATATCGTTCAGCTAAACGCGTGTTGTCTGCAGCTTTTGGGCCTTATTAACAAACGTGAGGTTTGTATTGTTCACCTAGTCAAACGCGACCATACAGTACCGATTCGCAATGATAAATATTAATCTCATGAATATATTATCATCAAGATAATTGTGATATGCGTGCGATTTTGTGTATACTTAATTTACAAAGGTTTAGTGTTGTACGCATGCGCATTATACAAAATCGTTAATTATTTTATTGTTCGTCTTCACAGTTCCGAAATGTTATAATGATCGTATATAGTTGGTTACTCAATATTTTTAGTGCGCTATTCAATGTTACAAAAAACGATTACTAGTAATTATGTTATTGTAATGACTTCGTTTACGGGTTTCGTCTCCAACAAATCATTTACACTAAAACGCTTATTTACAACGATTTCGTTTCTAATTACTTCCTTTCTACCATTTCATCGACGATGTATGCTAGTGATTTCAATTTTATTTTATTTTTTTTAGATCAATTAATCAGAATAGATAAGTTGACCAGAAGATAATTTAACCGTACGCACACGCACTCGTGTGAATAATATTACATTATAAACAACTGAGTGCCTACGCAATTTTCGCGTGAAAAAGCGTTTTTTTCTTCTCCTAACGGTACTTCAATATATTCGATGATTTCATTGTACAAAAAATGATATCTGATTTCGATCGCGAAAATATAACCAAAAAATAAAAATAGTATTGTACTGAAAAGCGCACATGATTATAACAGGGTTTTAATAAACAAAAAAAAATTAAATAATATTTAAAAAAAGAGACTACGACAGTTGTTATACAAGTTGTTGTTGTGCAATTGTTATAGCCACGGTACGTTATCATTGTTGACTTGTATTGAAGATTTGGAAATGTGAGATTATCATAAAAAAAAAAACTTGCTCAGAAAATTGTAATTATTTTAAAATGTAGCAGTTCGTTTCAAACATTTTAACATAGTTTAACATTTACACGCACATACGTGTTTAAATTGATTCAGATCAAATTTGTTCGACGTTGGTACATCAGAGACACATTTCACGGTTAGAATTGAATAAATATTGTATTCATGTTTATCCTTATCTGGATGGAATTTAATATTACTATCATTATTTTAATATATTCGCGACGAGTGGACCCTTTAATATTATTACATCGAACCATCTGTTCGCGATCCATTCGAGGCCGTTCTAGGGCGTGTGGTTGGATCGGACGACGAGGGCAACCGCCTCGGTATGCACGGTCGTCTTTCCCACACGCGGTAGTTTCTCACTTCCAGACGTAGATTAGGTAGGTGGCAGTCAAGTATCGGGTAGGTAGATGTTTTTTTTATTCGATTTTTAACGATAAATCGTTACGCAATGTTTACAAACGTTTACGTGTGTGATAAACGTCGTTCAAACTACGTTACCAACAGTGGCGGCAGCGTTCGATTTCAATACGTTCTAGCAATAATGATATACGTCGAATAAAAACAAATAATATAGCGGAACGCGTCCAAAACTCTTAGGACACCGTTTCCGATCAACATTTTTCAATCGATCACAAATCGTGCTGTGCGAACATAACAAACGAAACGTTTTGCCGACGGTCCCGTGCATCATGATGCAATTCCGTTTCAGGTGCAGTTGTCACCGTGATATATTATTGGTACCTATCTCCGAACACCAACAGCAAAACGCCGTAGAAGTAGTAGAGTCAGAGTTTTACGCGCCCGAATTTTGCGGCAGCAAAATATTATAAAAATATGCAATGATATCGATATGTGCCCGCGGACCGTTAAAATAAACGTACCATGCAACAGAGAAAAACCGACGGACGCAAAAACCAACAGTGGGTAATTAGAGTATGATTTTTAGCCGCGATGTGCAATGGATGAGCAATGTGTGGCCGAGCGACTGTAATACGACGGGTGTATAAATTAATGGTTCGAAGAAGAGAAAGGACCGAGACGAAACGGAGCGATTATGCGATTTTCGATGGGCGCGGAAGGGAAAACCCCGAAGCCGACGTTTACTGATAAAAAAAAAAAATAATGATAACGGATGACTGCGCAGAGCCGGATATGAGTTGTGTGCGATGTAAACGGTTAACTCACAGGCCACCTGCAAGATCGGTCGGACCGAACTAAATAGTTGAACGACACGTCCAAAATGATAACACGAAAACGAATCAACATGATTATATTTAGACGCTTCGGAGACGAAGATTCATTATAGACGTGGACACGGTCACAGGACTCCGAATTGGCTACAACAGTTTGCCGATTAGTTAAGTACTGAGTGTTATAAAAACGGTATTATGACGACTGGGGAAAAGAAATAAAAAAAAAAAAGTAGTTGGTACATAATGTGTCGTTGTTATTGTAATACTGCCACGTGATAACGCGGTTAGTAGGTATACATAAATATATTCATATACATATACAGGTGCGTACCGGTAGGGCGCAGCACTACGATTTATCATTGAACACGAAATGTAGGTACGTGTAAATCAGCTAAATTTTGATAACCGTTCAAGGACAAACAGGTAAGTAAAAAACTCGCATCCATTCATACGCCTAAAGTATAAAAAATATATACCCGTCTCCGTAGGTACACATCCCATACGTATATTTAAAGCGAACGCGTGAGTGTGCGTGTGTATATGTGTCCGTGTGTCTATGTGCGTGTATTATAGTATTATCTTCATCCTTTTGTTTCACTTTCACTTTTTTTCCTACAACCAACCGTTCTATTGCTAATTGCAGCTGCGACCTACTTATGCAACAACCGCGCAGCAGTTCTTCCTCAATAACGCCGCATACGTACACGTTAAATATATGCGCGTACACACACGGTAAAATATACGTGCACGCGATTGCATTAGGAGTATAATTTATAGGATGATGTCCAGTGTGAATTTACTGTGTTATTATGTTATATCCTAGGACGGTATCAGTACACGTTTGAGTTATGTTTTTTCATTCGCAGTACTATCGGCTTTCTTCGGGCCAAAGAAACGATACAGCTTTTATTTTTTGTTCCAATAGAACTAAAATATTTAGTCCAACATTCGAACATGTCAATTAAAACCGACACGTCTAGGGAAATTTAGTGATTAATGTACACGCATCACGCTGTACACCGTGTTTATGCTCATAAACCCAGGTATATACGCACATCGTCGCACGGCCCAAATGCATGGTGTGGTACACACGGCATTGAGCCGCGGTGCATTCACATGCGATGATATCGAAACCACGTGACGCATAAACGACTCTATTACATTACACTATAAGTTCGTGTACAGCGTGTTCGAAAAGTCGGGAAACATTGTCAGTCGCGTAACGGGTTCCCGAAACGTCTGCGAGCAGCACAGCTGCAGTCGTGAGGAGCGTCGCGCACATCGATCGGGTATTACGCGCGCGTGAACGAATAAGTCCTCGGGTGCTCGATCGGTTCGCGCAGAGCACGTCGAATGCCGGCGTACAAATCAACCACATTTTGACAGTACGTAACATAACACGTTTTTGAGACCGTTCGTTGATGGTTAAACACTTCAGTGGTTTGAGATAGTTCGCGCGTGTTGTTCGAATGTCCACCGTGCAGTAAAACAGGACTGAATAAAATAAAAGTGTACAACGCTGTGATTCCAACAGTTTACATTTTTCCGGTCCATTGGGGAAAGTGTGCTTCCCTCGCTCTGGACGGACAAGGTTAAATTCGCCACTATTGGTGCACAATATACAATTTGTATTCACTGTGTTACATACGTACTTGCACAGTTGTACGGACGAACATTTGTTAAACTTGTTCATATAGTGGTGTTATCACCGTACGCGCGGTAAACGAGTTAGGCGAACGAGTCGGCGTCGGACGTAAATAATGCATACTGTTACATTATTAATGTCAAAGCTGCGGGCAAGTTGAAAATTAAAACTCAGCTGTAGAACGTGAAGTTAATTTTTAATACGAATTACGGGTAATAGACGAGACGCTCTAGTTTTCGTTGTTAAATCCTATTGCGATACGTAATCGACATTATCGTGTACTGCCACGTCGACTTATTTAAGTCGAGTCAATCAATTCACGTCAGGTTAAATGCTGGCCGATGATGCAAATCGTCATCTATTCCTTCACCTATAATTAGATATTATCACTCGCACTGTTTACCAAAAATATAATGTACTACAGTCAATAAAACATACATTGCACGTAATTTTACGTGTGACAAAATGTATTGAAAATTATTGAGTAGTCTTTTCTTTTTTTTTTTTTTTAATTAATTATAAGCAAGGTTAAAGCGACGTTCGACCAAGCCGTCTCGAGTGGTCATTTTTCGAAAACGGCAGATGAACAAATGTGGCTAAACAATAAAAATAAGAGATTAACCGACATCTGACCACTTATTATACGTGTCATACCGATATACCTTTAGTGTAATGACACGTAATACGTCGTGTGGTCGAACTGTATGGTAAATTATATATGTATATTTTTCATAACCATTCGATTACGAGTGTGTTCGACGTGTACGACCTACACAAGTTATTTGAAATTCGTACAAATTTTCTCGGGTATACATCGTGCCTATCGACTATAATTTGTATGTATATATGTGTGAGTGTATGTGTGTGTGTATGTATGAGTGTATGCAATACCCATGGAGGACAGTTGTATTAATCAATCCAACGCCGAAAAGGAAATATTACATTAAAAAAAAAAAAAAACCGTTTAAATTATAGAACACGTTGCGCGCGTATTGTTGCACTTCTACTACATAATATGTGTATAATGTGTAAATATATTATGTATGTGTTAACCAGCGCGACCGGGTTAACATTATCCGACGGAATGTATGAAATGAAAATATACATACTCGTATACAAAATATTTTTTTTTTAACTCTCTGTATGTATATATATATTTTTTTTTTTCAGATACTCAAAACCATAGAACCATAGTGGTTTATGGATTTTTCATTATTGGTCGATTTAAAAAAAAATTTAACAGTGACTGAATGTCGAAATAATACACCCGCAACGAGTGCAGCTCCTATACGAACAGGTCCTATATCATTACGATAAGTATATATTATCATAATAATATAACATTTATAATATAGGCTATATATATTATACTAGAAGCGTTTATTTTGTGTATTTTATTTGTGTTCATTTGACGCAACACGCTGAATGAATGTATTACAATTTGCTCTTGCTAGGCTTTTCATACCAAAGAATATTGTGTCTGTTGTTGTTGTATGATCCCCTCATCAAAAGTTATTCTCAATAAATTGATCGATCTCAGCGGCAACATCTTAGATCTATTAACATACATGTGTTTCAATATTCTACGTCAACCTCACTCCTGCAGTCACTACACCCTATCATTTATCTTCTTTGAATACGTTGAGTAGTCGATTTGCCACCATTAGGTTTTTTGATTTTGGATTGCTGAAAGGTATGATAGGTATACCTACGTTTTTGTCGTTGGTAAGGTCTAAGATATACTCGTTCCTCAGACACATTTTTTTATATCCATCGCAACCACTACCATTAACTGAACCAACGAACCATCAAGATGAATTACATCTAACAACAATGCTGATCGATCTTTCACCGTTTAAATACTTCAGTTATTAACCTTTAATATATTTTGTTTTCAATCGATAATTTAATCGAGAAAAATTACTACTTTAACCAAACCGAATTAAATGAATATTAACTTACTCAGCCTTGGATGAAATAATGCACAGTCAGTGAGAGGTTGCAATGACATTCGAAATAATCTTTTATACCAATGTATTTAAATGCATAATTATTACCGGGATGTAATTGTGCGAACGAAAAACAAACACGCCTAATAACACATACACATTTATGTATTACTACTATCAAATCTTTCACGATCGCAGTTTATTTTCCAGACTTTAAACATCCACCTCGGTTGCCGACCAGTTTCGTCCCTTTCACTTCGATAAGAATCGTATTCATAGTATTGCGTGATTTACAATAGAAACGCATTGTATATACACCTATATAAACATATTATGTATATATATTATAAGTTCTTATTTAATAAAAGAAATTTACACGATTTTCCTTAATGCACACATGTCGAAGAATTCATCAAAATGAAATAACAGACATCTCAAGTACGAGGAATACATACTCCTTTTACGTACGGTCTTCAATATGTTATGTTTGTTAATGAATTTCTATTCTAGAGCTCTCTTAAGTAGACATTAGATTTTTGAATTTGAAGGGGTGATTTAAGTCCTATGTGTTTTTAGTACAACGTTATTTTAATTTAATTTTTTTTTTTTTACTACAAAAATAATAAAAAAGACTTTAAAAAGTTGTACCGCTGAAAATTAACGATCACGTATACCACAGGAATAATGACTATAATGCCTTTTATAATCTAATGCATACATATACACGAGCCTGATTGTGATTACAATTGCTTAAATACGTCTGTACGAAAGCATACAAATCGCCAATTTGAACCTCCTTTCCTGAAATCCTTTCCTATTTCAATCTCGTTTTAGACGTTTTACCTGTTATTTGAATACCAAAACCATCTATCATTTACACATAATATTTATCACTACAAGTCCGGTTCGAAAATAAATACTGGGCTTATCATTGGTATCGTGTGCAATGTTATCCTGCAATCACTCTCACGTTTTTCTCTCCACCCCCACCATTGGTCGGAGCGATTAAATCTTGATTTTATGGGAAAGATAACATGCGTTTTGGCGTTTTAACGTTTCACCAAGGACAACACGCTGTCCTATAGTTTAAAAAACATACTATATATGTACAAATAACACGATACATTCAGCACAACCAATCCTTTTGGCACAACGTCTTTTAATTTACGATACAATGTCTTAATAAAAACATTACTCTTTGGATTACGCACACACGTCTCTATCCATCATGTTGACATTGAGACCATGCGCCTTTTTTCTTTTATTATTTTTTCGCTACTCGGAAACAATCAAACACACCCGAACCACGTGGATGCAGTCTAGCTTTTACTTAATACAATATAATACCTATTACAATCGATTCCTATAAACGGTTTAAAAATTCTTTCAAAGAATGGTTTTTTTATTTTAATATTTTTTATTCAAAATAAATATTGTGTAATATGTATACAATGTATACTTTGCTTAAATATATGTATATATTTATACACGTGGTTTGCTGTGTTCGTATGCGCAAAAAACATAAACCTAACGAACCGAAGAGAAAACAGTAAGAAATCGTTCCAGTGTTCTGAAAACGATTGAATGTCGATAAGGTTTTACGCGTGCATACAAATGCTATAAAAGAAAAGCACAAATCATTCATTATATTCGCTACGATTTTACACGAACGATTTGACTTCCTGGTTTTTACGTATGTACGTTTATGGATCTCAAACGGAACGCAAATTCAACGTGACAGTTTATTTGATTAATGCAATACTGTGTAAATCGAATTGACATAATTGAAACTCGGCTTAATAGACACGTCTAAATACACAACGACTTATTATAATTTATGAATTAAATTATGCTATACATTAATTCACACTGCGCGTCGTTATCGTTGTCATTGATGATATAGCATCTTGATCTGCACTTTAATGTAGAGCTACTTGGAACAAACCATATAATATAACGACTTCTGACAAAAAAAAAAAAAAGAAGAAAATGTTCACATCAAATGTCCTACATCGTCGTCGTAGTCGTAACATCATGACGACAAAAAAATACTGAACATACATAAGAGATGTGTATATTAAATAAGTTTATATCATTCGAGAATGTTTAATGTAAATAATAATAATAATAATAATAATTACATCAATATGACGTGGTTTCTGTTTATCGATCGCTATAAAGAAACAATGTAACTATCGTTCGGCTCGTATCTAAGTTACCCGCAACGTATAAATAGCGGCCCACGTACGATAACGTTAGGTTAGGTTAATAATAAAGAAACGCGGCGAAAATTATTCAAATGCTCGTGCGAGTATGCACTCGTATAAATTATAATAAACAGTTAACATAATATAATATGTTATCCGATATGTATACTTAAAAAAGTACTATTGTATAACCGTGTATTCCGTGTGGAATTTGCAAGTGGGAACAAAAAGATATTCAATTAATTTTCCGCGCGCGCTTATGTTATCAAATTATGGATCCGGGAGTCGTTCGCATTGTTGTTAGAAAATTAGAAACCAGTTTCGCCCGTACGATCCTTCGGTGCCTCGACGGCGGCGGTGACGGGCAGTCAAACCCACGTGCGAATAAAATGACGAAAATCGTTATTACCGCACGTGGGGGCACGGGCAAATGGCATACGTGGGCAATATAATATAAAATATATAATGTTTATGCTAAATAACGCTCGGACGACTGCACAACGATCAAGAAATTATTATTATTATTATCATACAAGAAAAGTTGTATTTAATGCGCGCGCGTTACTTCAGCAAGGTACACGAACGGCGTGCAGCGTAGGCCGAAAAATCCTTGCCGATCTCCGGTTTTGGACGGCCCACGCTCACTCGAAATCGCATCATCGGTGAGGTCATCAAACCCCTGTGTGAGGCCGACTGTTAGGCGTCCCGGTGTAGTATGCTCCGCTCTTTCACTATAACGTTAATCCGTCGGAAAAATGAAAACGCACCTTAGAACAAAAAGTCGGTAAATATAGGTTCCCAGAGCATCAAGTCTTCCTTAGTAACAGTGTTGGTCGTGTTTATGTTTGATAGATTTGACATCGATGAAGTGACAAGTGATGAGAAGCAATCGCATTGGACAAACACGAATCACAATAGATTTCGGTTCATTTGTATACAAGTATGTTGAACATTCAACTCATAATATATGTATCTTTTTATTCATTTAATGTTGTAGGCAAGAAATGAATTGATTTACAGTCTGATTGTATTTTTAATTTCTATATATCTTATATTAATTTAATCTAAATTTTATCATTACAGAATATTATAGAACATGAATATAAAAAAAAAATCACTATCGGGTCGGATCCAATAATAAATAATGTATTTATTAGCTTTAAAACACTGCGAACACTTGTATAATCAAAAAAAATATGGATTTTCGTCATAATTTTTACTAGTGTAAGTTATCAATATGTATATACATGATGATAATACGACGATACAATGAAGGAAAATATTTACAAAATATGACCGCGGTGAATGCATTAATTTGCTTATGGTGTGCAGTAGGGTGGTTCTTATTTATAGGGAATTTATTTTTTTCGATTATTTATGATCGACCCCCCCTAGAAAGGTTTCAATACGCATAAAAAATACTTAGGCAGAATTTGAACACAATAGGTTAAGATTAACCCGAACCGCAAAGCTCCTAAAGTTAATTATTACGGACTTTCTTTAGTAAACATTGCGTTATTATGGATTTTTATTCAATATTTGTACAGCATGTCAACGAAAAATATTACAAATGATAAATAATATTTAATTAAAAATCATATCAAGTTATAGCCATTGATTTATCTTGAATACTCGTATAATATGTATCTTGTAATATTAACAGTTTGCAGTGTTGTAACGAAATCGATGAAATGGACTTTGAATCGAAATTTATTACGTCAAAATATAACAGTATTGTGTTAATGATCATTATCTGTTGGTAGATGTATTGTAATAATTCTCATTTAACGAGGTGAGTTGTAAAGAACCGCACGGGGTTTTCGATAAAAAATGTAATGTGTCTCTCGCGGACTGCAATAACGACGACGAGGATACAATGCGAACGAGTTAGCCGGTAGGTATCGCGCATTCCTATTTCGCAGCACTCCATCCCGTAGGCGAGAACGTATAGAATTATAATCAGTACGCGCGAATAAAGACGCACCAAGTGGTGGATTGGAAACGATGTAGACGAAATAATGTACAACATAATACATGATTATTGACGAGAAATGTCGACGACTGCGAGGAACGACGACTTGTTCGATAGACATTGTATTGGTCGTAATAATCACTGACGAACGTCAATGTGCATTTTAACGGCATCCTCATGTTCTTCTGACCGGTTGCACCGGGGTGCCGAGCCTTCTCAGTTGGGCAGAGAAGCGTGTGGTCCAAGGATTCCGTGAAAAGGACTGTCGATCGTCCTGAATACGATACGCACAGGATGTGATAGTGCGGCGCGGATTGAGTAGACCTCAAACGAGCGCGTTAACCCGAATATTATCAGCGTGTAGGTACATACAATTCGTAAACAATACACGTGTCGAAAACAATAATATTTTATTCTACTTAATAATGATTACCGCAAGTGGGAATCATCGACCTCAGGTTCACGTTGTTAATTAAAACGAAGCGTACCCATGTATTACTCGTTGTATACGCGAATATAACAATGTAATTTAACTAGTGATGAGCATATCTGGATTTTTCAAATCCTGATTTAGTAAATCCAGATTATTCAATTCAATTTTGCTGTTCAATGACTCTTTTTACATTCACATAAATTTAATTAAGGTTATATAATAAAGATTGAGACCAGTAATCACATATGCATGTGAGACATGGTCCTCAACGAAAGGCGATGACAACAGATTGGCAATATTCGAACGAAAGGTACTTAGAAACATTTTTTGCCCAATATATAATACAGAATTAAGAATTTTTGAGTGAAGAAAGAATGAAGATCTATACAGACTATTTTCAAAACCCAATATTACGACGTATATAAAAATTAAGAGAATGGAATGGTTTGAACATGTATGGAGAGCTGATGGTGACATAATAAAAAAAGTACTAACAGAGACCACACAAAAAAAAAGACCAATAGGCAGACCACGAACGAGGTGGTAAGATGCGGTAGAGAAATATATCAAGATACTGGGAAGAAATATAACAGTTGACCTGATATTGGACAGGGAAAGATGGAGAGAATTGCTTGTGGCAGCTCAGGTCCTACAGGGACTGTTAAGCTAAGGGAGAAGAAAGAAGACATAATAAAGATAAGTTAATTTAGTGTTCATTCATGATCCACTGTAAGCCAAGGACTTATAAAATAAACTCAACATGTTAATAACTTGTTTTGGTAATTACTAATAAATTGAAGAAACTGTTGAATTCATAAGTATACTGTATTTTATACAATATATAATATTTTAATTATAATGAAATAAAATAATTTATTTTATCAGAAATTATAATTAATTATAATTCACATAAACACAAATCCATAAATCCGGATAATCCGAATATTCGGAAAATTTAGATCTTCGGATTTTATGCCCATCTCTAAGTTTAACCAGGGCTTAAAAGAACAAGAAATGACAATGAATCGCCGGTAATTTTACATTTATAAACAGCTAATTGGTAACCTTCTTTTATCGAACCTATTTATTTTTTTATAGTTTTCGTTTTTTATTTTCAATTTTCATGATCGAAATCGAGTGTTGGTAATATTTTAAGTTCATTTCACAATCTATTTCATAAATATTTTTTTCCCGATTGATGATAATTGAAAATTAAACTATTTTGTGGAATATTTCTTTATTTCTTTATTGAGCCGAAAATTTCTCATTTGATGTCATTCGTGTTACTGACAGTTATTGTTTATCAGTTTTAATTTATATTTTGATAATTTAATTATCTGATCGTTTTAAATTTTTCTTATGTATTATGTTACGACTATTACAAACATGAAGAATTCGGTAATGGAAATAAAATAAGATTATTAATGTCCAGATTTTTATAATATCGCATTTTAAGTATATTTGAAAGGAAATATCGTTTACTATTGGTATTTTCAAGACTATTGAATGCAAATAAATCGTTAATCTGAAACCGGTTTTCATCGGATAAACAGTAACTAAAAATAACGATCAGCGGTTTTGAAAAAGTAACCGGCTAACTTTGGATTTCCGATATCGCTGAAGAAACGGTTACCTAATGATCGGTTACCGACATCAATCAATTTCCGGATCCCGTCGAGTCCTAAGTTTTACTTTATAAGAAACAATACACACTCTATACTGGGATCCAAAATCATAATACTCGTTCATCGTTAGAATCCGCAAACTCAACCTTGTACGCGAACACGTTTTGTAGAATCCGTAATGTCATTGCGTAGGCACAGTACATGTGCACCGTGGACGGTTCATCGCGGTAAGATTGTAACTCCCACAATTAAGCATGTTATACAAATGAGTGAAATAAGGTAAACGATGTAAAATCATTATGCGAAAGCTAATTTACATTATCCATGGTACACTATACATATATATATATATATATATATATATATAGCTTTAGTTGAACGACTATACGCACGGCAACGGATGGGCAAAAATAAAGATAAAGAATATGTAATTAATCCGTATTTTTGGATTGGCAAAAGTATTGAATTTAAATTGAGTGGCATTTTTTAAAAATGTTTTTCTTATATAGTACAAGTAAACTGTTAGATTATGCAAATCTTATCTCGGGAATCCAACCTGTTCGCGTATCGGATCGAAAATCTTTTCCGCTGAAACACATTATCTCTTCGTGTACGGCGACAAAACCGTACAATTACGACGGGTTAAAATGTGCCGAACGTTATAATTATACACTAAATAATGTGTACGAATAATTGTTACGTGCACGTTTATCCGTTATATTGCGTACGATTAACGGGCAGATGAAGAGATACTCGACAAAACGTTTATAAACACGCAGAGTGACGGCGGGGTCAGTGCACACACGGGCAAGTTTAAGCGAATTGTAGCATGCATAGTATATATATACAAACGCCCGAATTATTCGTCGACATCCAGTCGCGACCAAAGGCATGATGCTGTTTCAACATATCCAACATTTTGGGGAAAGGGTGGAATCGGGCTGATCCAACATCCACGCTCAAAGGTCATATTAAAGGCAATACCCACTTGGTCAGAGTCCACACCATGGTAAAGATAAGGCTAACCTCATTACCCTTCATGTAAAACTTTATGTAATCATCCAAAATATTACGTGCGTCCGACAAAATTACTAAAAAAAGTATTTTCGAAGGCCATTGCGAGTATTCAACATATCTCACAGATCCGTCGTAAATCGTGTTCGTCGTGCTGTTGTTTGTTCAATTTTTTCAAGAATAAAATTGATATCGTTTACGATCCGTCGCTGTGCATTGTGCGTATATTCCCCGTTCGTTTCGGACTTAAGCGAAACCTAAACGTACGCAAATCAATTTCAAAAGATTATCAAAAATAAATAAATAAAAGTAACACGTGTCTTCATCTCGCATTCCATTTACGTATAATTTCAAAAGAATATAGAACAACGTTCGGTATACACTGCAGGAGCAGTGTTTTTCGGAGTACGTAGAGGTATACATTCTTGTCGTCGACGGATTTTCTCGGATCCCGCCATCGGACGTAACTTACGAGTGCACAGATGGTGGACGTCTACGTCTACGATACTGTACGGCGCAATAGTCTATCCCGGACGACAGCGTAATATTACATACATTATGCGCATGTACCACATAACAACCTTGGTGTCGGGTCGGGGGTGCGGCGGTGGCGGCCGAGTGCAAGACGCATACAAATTGTACGTGTCTGGTGTTGCGTCCGCGCTGTGTCGTCTTCGATTATTTATATATTTGTTTGTTTTTTTTTTTTCGCTTCTCGCCATCGCAATCTCGATCGATAAAAAGTCGAAGATGTCAACCGGACGTGAAAAATATTATTATCGTACACGGTATACCGAGGACTTCCATCACTCGCGAAGAAAGCATCGAAAACATGACATGTAATACAGATGATGATAATTATGACCGGTTGGATTCCGAGACTTACTGATCCGTGATGTGGGTGCGTGCGTATTTATACTGCAGAGAAATGGATAATTGTTTGTGTTTTTTTTTTCTCTTTTGGTCGAACCGAACTGGATAATAAGAATTGTGATCCGAAATCATCTCAGAACCATAAATTGTACGTAAAAACGTGACGCATGTGCAATGTTTTTTCTTTCTTTTTTATTCAGGTTTGTTGTGACGTCTACGTGAAGCGGACGCAGACAAACGCTAACGGAAACCGAAAAACACGAAACGAACGTACACTTACGAAATAATAATAATAACATTACGTTACGTCGGCGTGAATGTGCTGCGCGCGCTAAATGGCGACCGGTGGGTTGGACATATCTTTATTTTTTCTGTCGACCGACTTGTAACACTAAATAACATCGCCCTAAAGAAATACGATTTCAATGCGTCATCTGCGAGCGACGCTTATAATTTTCCCCAAGACTTGTGGTCTCTCGATGTTGTGCGGAACCGAGCCCCCGTAGATGTTTATTCGACGGCGACAAAATCATGTTACGCGCCCACACGCTGTACGGCGAACGCAATAGTGTCATGGTGCATTCGTACACAACCGCATAATATAATAATATGTCCTTACAAGGACTACAGTACAACAGCTCCCGATTGACGGCACACGTTCGGTAAAAGTGAACGTTTGGCAAACATGTTGTTGACCCTCTAAATAATCGGTACAACGATGACATTTACTATACATGTTGTCTATCGTGCGAGACGGAGACGCATACATTGATCAACGATAAACCGTCACCAAGCATTCTACACTCGTTCTATTATCTCTGTGCAGCGTTCGCGGCGTATAATCGATCTTTCCGTCCTCAGGTGTGTGCCCACTCGTGGATAACAATGATATTTATAAATATATATATATACATATTTATATTAATGATACCGTATCATAACTTCAAGGGCGAACCGTTGTTTCTATACATTTTATACGTACATGGACACGTATGTATGGTTATCAAATTATCACCCTTTCGACGATGCATCAGGCGCAGCTCTTGAATCAATAACATTACACGGTTAAGACCGGTTAAACTATAAATCGAAATAGCCAAACGACAAAATGTGAATGGATCAAACTCTATCAAGTGTCCGTCTTGTAGTCATTTGTAGTAAATATTAGTTATACATAAATACATTATATTTATAAAATGACAATGGTTATTGTATTTATAGTATTTACTATTTAATGATCTAGTATATTTTCATTAAATTTTAGTATCATTTATTTTTTAACATTTTCATAGTTCATAAAAATATCATGGGCCATTATTATTTTTTTCAGAGAATAAAACAAATGTTAATGATTTAAAATTTGCTCGATTATTAATAGAAAAATATTTTTTCACAAATTTAAAACTAATTTTTTGGTTTGGAAAAAGTATTTTTAACGAATAAAAAAATACAAATAAAAGTATTCAGAATACTGATTTTAATAATTTTTTCGAAAAGTATTTAAAATAGTATTTCAATATATTTATTCAAATACTTTAGTGACTGCCGGTGACCGTTTAAACTTACCCGGTCGCTAGTGTACAAGTATAATGAATGAAAGCTTTCATACAAGTTAGCCGATACCGGTGCCGGTCACTGCACTGGATCTGTAAATCGTATAAATCGGTATTTCTAAATGCCGGATCCGTGCAACCGGTACCTATCGAAATATATAGTGGAAAAACAAAAACAATTACGCGTTCACACGTGCCCGGCAATTCGTCGTTAATCAGTGGCATCAAATTTGTCACACGAAACCAGTTTAGAAACTCGTTCTGGACATTACTTAACAGTTTATACATTTTGTTTAATTTATATTTTTTCGCAAAATGTTTACTATAATTAACATAGATATTGATCAACTTATATTTTTAGTGGAGGCAAAGCACGTACTTTGGGACAAAACTCTAGACATCTATGAAGACTGAAACGAGACGAGAAGAGCTCGGAACGAAATATTCAAAGAAACCAATAACGAATTGGAGTTGATTTTTTTTTTTTTTTTTTTAGTCACCGATGTAATAATAATAATCCTATGTTTGCTCGCGTTCCGTGGTCAACGACTAAATGCACGGGTAACACGAACTAAAATAAAGAAATCACTCAACTGGTTTTATTCGCGGACAGCGGTTAAAAAAAAATACAAGTACCTGATAAGTGTGTGGTACCGCACTGCCGGTTGTATGTGTGAAAATGGCGTGTGGCTCGCGGCTCGTATGGAATTTCGGTCGTCGCGCAGCAAGTGCAATGTTCCGAAATCGCACGTACGATGGACGGCGTCATTTTGTTTTCGTAGCGCACGTGCGTACGGTACAAAAACAAGAGTTACGCGTACCAGAGCGGACGATGAGCCGAGTTCGTCGTTCTCCCCTTGTCGGACCACAGGGCAGCAATATAAAGTGTCAGTGGGGGGGGGGGAGCACCGAGGGAATCGTAAACATGCAATATTTGTTCCGCTCGTTTTTGCCATACACGCCGCGAGTACACGCGAAACAATGGTCGACCGATTAATGAGATCGATAATAATACACAATATATAATATGCGCACACCACACCAGCAATGCATTATTATTATTATTATTATTATTATTATTATTATTATTATTATTATTATTATTATTATTATTATAATTACTATTATTATTATCTTTATTATGTTACGTGCACCAATAACGTGTTTCGCGAGTGTTTGCCGACCTCATCGTCGCTAGTCATCACGTCGTCGAGGAATAACGCGCGAGTGTACATCACCACTAGGAGATGGTCAAAACTATATACTATACGACCGGAAATGAAAACCAAACGACAGTATTGTATCAACTAGCCGTTATACTGCAGCTGGTCAACGAATATTCGTTTGCGAAAACCGTTCTGATTACAGCATCAGCTAACCGCAACCTCGACGATCTGCTAATTGTTTCGTTTTTCTTGAGACAAAATGTAAACGGATAGAAACGGTGATCGCAGAATTGACGGTCGCGGTAGTCTTTCGTCGTGCAAGGTGTAAGTAGATTCGGGTAGGTATTAACAATTCAGAAGCGAAAGAGTGACTGCCGTGACAAGCCAAAAAGTCTTATAAAGACAGTATTAGTACGTAGCACGGTTCAGCTCGGGAGTATGGGTTTTATCATAGATAACGTATTTGTTGTTCTACAGATCATGAAACCCGAAAAAGTGCTACCGTCGATAAGATGAAAATTCATGAGGATTCAGTAAATAATCAAATGTACAACAAAGAATAGATATGCTTCTTTAATATTATGTTACATTTAATACCAAGTTTAAATACTATTTTCGAATAAACATAAAATTGTCGTTATGGAAATAAAAAAAAATGTCTTCTTTAACTCCAGTAATTATTAGTAGATATAAATAAATCTTCCAATTTATATAATTACCACATCCATCGATGTTTTAAAACTATAATTTCATATAATATAAAGCACTTTTTCTGCTCCTTATAAAATGTCTAAAGTTCCCCTTGTGATATGAAAAATATAATAGATTTGCTACAATTTATGATACGTTAAATTATCGATATTTTAGCAGCGCAGAAAACAAACATTTTACACGGATTCAAAAGTCACGCATCAAAGTTATATATGAACAAGGACTATTTGCCCTCCCAGGTACTGCCCTGATAATTTATACAAAGCGCGGTGATTATTTTATTAAATTAACACCATCAAAAGCAGAAAAAATGTAAAGTATGATTTCGTTTTAATTACCATTTGGGTGGACAGCTTCCCTTGTGCGTTGATGATTGAGTCTTGTACAGCTCCGGAACCAGAGTAAATTTCTGAAAACGGAGATGCCTGGAAAAACAAAATAAAAACTTAGTTGTAAAATAATAAATATTATATTTATTTTTTATTTTTTTATTTTTTGTTTAAGACGACTAAAGATTTAATGCGCATTTTCTTTTTCTATTTGTCTCTAACTGTATTAACTGTAAGCATAAAAATATAGTTCTACACTTTTGCCTTTAGAGCGTTAAATAAAAATTGTAATGAATATTTTTGAACTTTTATGCATCGTCAATATTTTTTGACAAGGTTTGTAGTTTATGATATCGTAACTTGTCACGAGAGGGGTAGTTTCTTTAAAAAAATAACATTTATTCAACTATGTTTTTCTCCCCGTAGAATTGTATTTAAAAGACACGTCACTAGTCCACATTATAAGACCATTCTTCATTTCGTAAGGGTTATTATTAATAATAATAATAATCATATTGTTATACATGTCAGCGGCACTTATATTACCAGACCGTGTTCGTGTATCGAGTGTATTTTATATTACATTGCTGTGTTGTTTTTTCTCTTTAATTTTTTCCTCTCTGATCAAACAACATATTTTATTATTTTTCCTCTTCGTTTTTCCGACATTTCTGTTGGTCACCGGCACACTTCCTCATCCATATACGTACTTATATACCTTCTTATATATACCTATATATAGGTAGGTACACCTGTGTGCACATTTGATACGTGTTATGTTTTCCCAGCAAAGCAGAACAATAGTCACCTGCAGTATCCTTGGCGCTTTGTTACTGCAGCAGACTTCCTAGACGATGTTTAGCACGGATTACGCAGAAGGAAAAAAAAGTCCAATAAAAAATCAATCTGCTCGTCAAAGCTAAACACCAACCCATACATATGCAATCAACCGTCGTCGTCACGTAAAAAGGGTTGACCATGAGACTGGCTATTTACACTCTATATATGTAATGAATCGAACATTAAGTGGTGTACCCGCGAATAATAATATTAAATCTAGTCTCAGTGGCAGTTTAACCGGCCTTGACTTGTAATTTAATATTTACCTTGTTTAAAAAGTCTCTGGTTTGATTCGAATTGTTATTTATATATTTATATTTTTTTTCTGAAGTTTAGCGTCTCACCAAAACCGTATTATGTTAGCACGTAAATGACGAAGCCGAAGAAATGAATGACATCAATAAAAAAATACACAAGGAATACAGTGTTATATATAATGTAATATAGTATCGCTGTATAAATGAGAAAATCGTTATTTATCACTTTTTTCCGAGTTGCGGGAAGAAGGACATGTGATACAAAAACACTCTTCTCGATCGCGTTATGTGAGAAAGTTCAGTGTAACTACTAGTCGTTTTTAGATAAGAACTTGAAAGTAGATAGAGTGTGTTTTCGAGTTGTCTAATCATCGATTGTATTTCCTCCAATTAATTATGTGATTTCGTGTTTTATGGCTGTCAGTGATATGCCGTTTATCCATTATAAACCGTGTTAGGAAGTTTTTTTAAAAAAAATTTATCTTCTTAACGTTTTGTTGATATTCCATACTATTTTAACAAACTATTCACTTGCAGGAACCGTTTTTGACAAAGGAATAGAGCTGGAGTATTGTATATCAGCGTAACATCCAACGACTATTATATCGACAAGGATTTGGGGCAATCCCGATTGGCCGATGTTTAAGACGAAAACATTATTCATTTGATTCTCCACGCGTACACGCATGTCCACCATCCATAACGAGTGTCAACATAATAAATTATGTAAAACTACAGTCTAGAAATCAGCTGCAGTTAAAATCATGCGCGTGCATCACGCATAACTGTATCACACGGACACGCGCACAGATGCAGCCCGCGATAACTCGCTAATTATTATCGTTGTTAAATATTATTACATTATAATAACCGAAGTACGACTTGATTCCGCATTGTTGTTATCTCGCATCGCAGCGTATTATAGTCTCATATTATTATGACATCGTATACAGGGCCGGAAGAAGACAATGAGATTGTTGCAGTTCATTATCATTATTAATTATTATGATTTTATACGAGTATATTTTAATAAACAACGCGATCCACAACTAGCTCGCAAGTCGTCAGCCGCATCTCCACAGTTCATACCTAAAACTGAAACTGCACATACACTAATTTCACGCAGTTTCATAATACTTTAACGATTATACCGATAAACGTATTTGCATGGTACCACTGACGGCGCCCACAATAATATGAAATATATTACTTACTAATATGAACCGAGATATATAGAGGAAGAAAGAGAGAAAGAGAGAGAGAGAGAGATTTGTTTATATTCAGTTATCAGAGTCCTAACCCCAGTAATCTTCACATACCCGTGATCTAATGTGATAAATCTTCCTCGATAGTCTGCATTGTTGCGATGTTTTTTATTCCTTTTTTACCATTGAACAATCATTGCATCATCATTCACTACGCCCGGATGTTTATGAAATTTTCCTATTTACGAAAATTTTAAGAATGATATTTTAATTTAGTAGAAATTTATACAATAAATTTCATCAACAATAATCAAAAACGAGTTTTGCGATTTTCACAAATTTTTTGTCAATTTTATTAACAAATCAAATTTTAACTATTTACCACTGATTGACGACAGAAAGATAGCATTTTTATTATTTTTGCGTTACTATAAAACGTTCGGTAACGAATTGTACACCAACCATGTATATTGTATGGTGTTATAACAACGATTTGTCTTCTATATTAAAAACGGCCGAATAAGATTTTTCAAACGTCTCAACTTGTACCCATTGTTAGACCACATTGACACTTGGTGTTTTATCCACGCATCGAACTATCGTTCGATGAGGCAATTTTCACTTGGATCGTCATAACAATGAAAGAAAAAAAAAATCAAATCGAATCCGTATACATTATAATATTATATTGTTCGACGACGGAAAATACGGAAAATATTTTGTGTTATTTTTCGCAGACATTGGCGCGGCTAAAGTGTATAGAGGGGAAAAAACGCATGCCCCGTCGTTGGGTCATCACTGCGGTAAACGAAAATCGCGATTTTCACGCACGGGCCTCGATTACCGCGGTATTGTGACCGTCAAGGCGCACGTATTGGCTACCGCACTTCCCTGTTTTGACGTGTACCAACAAAAGCGCGACGTTTCCTCGTCCTGAATACGGTTTTTTCCGCGCGTCCTGCGACCAGTCGTTACCGCTTCAAGGTCTATGCCACCGTGTTCCGACATAACGGCATGATCACTACGAAGCGACAGTGTGACTGGCGGGTGCGATCTGTTACAATACTTGTACCGCTGCAGTGTCTCGTGTACCGGACACGTGTGTATTTTACAGCTGACCTCACGGAACTCGGTGTTCCACAACTCGATTTGGTTAATCGTCAATTTTCCGTGTTTTTTTTTTTTTTGAAAACAGTCTTAGTCGATAACACCTTTATACGGTTACAAATAGTCACAAGTGGTCTGAGATTAAATATCCTCGTGTAAGGAGCTCCTGTTTAGCGTGGGGAAATAATGAATTGGATGTCGAACGGAACCCCGGGATCCATAGCGATACTCAATATGTACATTTATTACAATAATATAGTGTCGTTTAACACGCTAAGAGAGACGAAAAGCGTATCAATTAATAAGCCAAAAACTAGACTGTACTGTAAAATGAATGTAATATATTATGTGATTTGATAGAAATAGAAGTTATATACTTCCTATTTAACGTTCACCAATGTTGTCAATGTTCTAAATAAAGTATTTCGTAAATCTTAGTATGGTTGAAAATATAAATCGTAATAATTAATAAACCACTCTAGAAGTTAGTTAACATCACTAGTTGACGATTTCGCAAGGGAATAGTCGACACACTAATTAGTTTTTTTACTAATATATGATCGAGCGTATTTAAATGTACATTTATTTAGTAATATGGTTTAATGTAGTTAAGTTAGTATAATTTTGTTCGAGGTGCCTTATAATGAACATTTTTATGTCAAATCACTGTTTTAGTTTCCAATACTGAATACATATATATAAAATGTATTTACTCAGAATACGAAAACAAAAAAAGTATAATACATCTATAGATACAATAGATACTATAGAAAGCATTGTTGTTTAGCATTAAAAAATATAAGTAAAAGATATTGTAACAATAATACCGACGATGATTATAAAGTGGTTTAATTTTGAATTTCCAAAAATCCATGCAAGAAAAGATAATCGTTTTGGCGGAAAACGTCACTACTATATTATTATTCGCTACGATTGCACAAAATCGTTTATACTCTCAGTTAGATTTTCAGATTTTCACGTTTCGTGGTGCAATATGTATAATATGAATGCATGTTATGTGTTACGTGAAAAAAATTATATATACTGATGTATAGATGTATGAAAAAAAACGTCTGAATTACACATGTTGGCACTCGAAGCACATACAAATGCAAGCGCGCGCGTTGAATAATTTACTACGGACTTGTACGTTTTCAATGACGATTTTAACGTGTCAATACGGACGACAATTTAGGGCCGATGGTGTGAAACAGAAGGCGCTGCGTGTGGTAAAAAAGTGAGAATGGGGGAGGAGATTATTGTCATCAGAGAGGTAATAAATAATATAAAATAATATTGTTAACGGATTTCGCGGTTGAGTTTTATTATAATAACATTAGGTACAGATAAGTACCTACGATACACTGGTGCAAGAAACTTGATCAAACGACAAAAAAAAAAAAAAAATGTACTACAATTAAGTAACATACAAGTTTTGGTCGTGTGCGTCAGTCGATCGGTTGTACTACGCGATTGAAAAAAAAACCCATATAACATAACACACTTATAGTGGTTGTCCTTTATACGAACGCGCGCGCCAATGGTACATACACACACAAACACACACATCAGAGGAGAGTAGTTCGGTATGACCAAACATGGTCGGGACTGGTTGATTTAGCGCATTATCTAACCAGATATATTATCTTTCTCCACACGCCCCGGGTGATTGTGTATGTATTATACGTGCGTGCGTATCTGTCCACCCGACGCGAAGAATTACGTGCTCATTTTTGTATTTTTGTATTGCTTTTTTCCCCCCTAACCACGTGCGTGCACTCCCCTCTTGCCATTTGTAGCTTCAGGTTGACACATACTACGCTTCGTGAAATACATGACGACGACAACGTTCTGCTGTTCTGCTCTCTGTCCGCAGAGGACACTGTCGATCCAGCGGAATATAATTCTAATATAATATAAATTATCAATAGAAAATATGCGTAAATACATAAACCGGCAGCTGGTAACACCGGTTGGGCTCCTTGACAAAGATCAAAGTTCAAGCAACTCGCGGTTCATCGGCCCTATACATAGTATATATCAATACCGTGTTATGGGTGTATTGCGTATTATATATTATAGACAGCAATAGCCGTGTGCGTACGAAGGCCGCACTGGTTCGACTCCCATGTACTATATATATATATGGGTGTGTGTGTGTGTGTTATGTTAAACAATCGTCGGCTCCAGCTCATTACTGGTACAGTGGTCACCGACAACCACGATGGACGCGTCTGCATGTACGCGAACGCTTGCATACCTTCATATATATATATGTCGATTGCCCACAACATCGCTCGACACGAGAAAATATATCGTGTGATCGTGATGTTCGGTTAACGAAAAAACTATAATAATATTGTGTTCGAAAAACATTAAGAGATGAAAAAAAAAATGTTTAACTAATTACTTTTGTCGTCTTCGTCAGCAGCACTCGACCGCTCTCAGATTAAAAATGCGTACCTATTACCTACATAATGTGCGTACTTTGGTCATAAAATTACGACGACTTTCCAATCAATCGGAAAATTGTAATACACTGAAACTATGAATTTCGCTTAGAAATTAAGTTAATGGTTTTTCTTCGGTGAACCAGTATATTATTGCGTTTGTATATGACAGATGTAGTCACATCAAATTTCAATTTCGTCAAATACTCTTGGTGACGAATAACAAAGAAAATATTTAAACAGGCAAATGTGAAAAAACACGATTCATCGGGATTAATGCAATTAATTTTGCAAAAACGATAAAATCGTATTAAGTACTTAGTTTGCTAATTTTTAATTTTTAAATCTTGCCGTGGATGAGAAACATAGAAAAAATATTACAAAACATTGAATTATAAAACAACAAACGTTAATAATAAAAGAATATTTCGTTAAAAAAAAACCAACTGTACGATTTTCAAACGTTCCGACTATTTGAATGTCTCCGCTACGCACAAAAGATTATAGTATGTATGTATCCTAGAATTTTTAAGAACATAGACTAGCATCCTTGTAAATCGATCGTAGTGGTTGAAAACGATCGTGTACTTTCACGGTGTCCGGTATTTACTCTTCATCCGAACATTCGATGCAGCAATAATACCAGTAACCATGATTATAATTATTATCGTTCGTCGTATATTGTTATTATCATTTTTATTACCATTATTGTTACTATACAATCCACTCCTCTCCTTCGAACATCACACTTTGAAATGTTCAGTAATATAATATGATTGCCGAGAACACCTGCATATGATGTAACAGCAGCAGTAGCATCAGCGGAGGAAGACACGAGCAGACCACCTTTGCGCTAGACACGTGATGATATCGGATATCAATATTATATGATTATAATGACTGCAGCATGCCAACATGTCCGTCGATGGTATATGTTTCGAAATTTGAATATTATTATTTTCTCTGTCTCTATTTTTCTTTCTTTATACATACATTTTTACTCGATTAATGTACGCGTATATTGTCCGATGGGTACATAGTATATTGTTTACCATATGACGATTAACGTGTGTGGCAAAATGCATCTAGAGTATCGAAGCCATAACTATATTTTTGTAGAGAGGGTTAAATCGCTCGCAAATGGAAATAATTATGGTTTCGATTTTATTCTATTTATAATATAATATGGTAAAAGTTTTCTTTAGATATTTGGCATGAAAACAATAATTTTCGATAAAAAATAAGAAACTCGAATCCCTTGCGTAAGTTTTCAAAAGTTTGAAAACGTCCAAAGCTTGCGGTCCATAAAGGGTGATCATAATGTGAGCCTAGTGACTCCTCTTATATTATCTGTAAGTATACTACGCGTCCGAGTTATCGAATAATTTCAGTGCACGCGGAAAATTTGAACGTCATTTTATGGGTGTATAGTAACCCAGTACATTTGCAATACAACAACACATGAAATACCTCCAAAACAGACGGTAATTTAATAGTTGGCTCTATATGATATTGTTATTTGTACTCAAACGTATTCCGTTTTTGTTAATCCGTGACGACCCATTACGACGTTGTTTTCGTGTTTACTCGAACTCTTATCACATGGTATTATTATTATCCACCAGAACTTCGGTTAATTATTCACAGCCTACTAATTTGATCAACACTTGGAAATAGTTTATACATTGTTTTTATCGTTAATAGACACCTGTTGAGTGGCAAAATAACAAATTGTAGACGACTTCTTTCTCCCTTCTACTTAAAATTCGAGTATTCTCTATGCGGTGGTCATTAATAACATTAGTTATTAACTAGCATCGCTTGCAAAAAACAATACTAAAACACTGCACGTATAATTGTTTATAAGGTCTTTAGGCTATATTATAAGAAAAATTTGGTTTCCAAATTCTAAATTTCGTAATTTTATATTTTAGGTTTTGAGAAAAATGATTTTCATTTCAAACGTCGTTTTTTCTGTGATTTTTAATCGTTTTTCAACGATTTGGGAAACAAAATATTTCGAAAATTTAGCGTTTTACTAGCAACATAAGTGCTAACTTAGTAATTTTTTTTAAATTAAAATCAGTCTTCAAACCTATTGGTTCAAATTGTTTTATGTTTTAAGTAATCATTATAGTAACATTCGTAAAAACTTATCAACAAATATAATATTAATTGTTTAAGTGAGATGTCCATACAATTTTCGGGTCTTCCACGTTCAATCATTGTTGATAAATCATACGTTAATTATAAAATACTAATGAAGGTATTGCATTATTTCTGCCTCTTCTGATCCTGCAGAAGACGGAAAATTGCTATCTAAAAAAAAAAAAAACGCTTCGAAAGAATACTCGTATCACGAGCGTAAATACTGTACATATCATATTAAGTACCTATTATATTACATTGTAACGTCGCCGTGACGTCAACGCACGTGATGACGTATATCACACGAGCCGTGTCCGACATTTAATATGCCCATTTATGAGTCGCCCGTGACCACAGTCAACTGGGTCACACCTGCAAGGTATAGTGGTGACTAGTACTGACCAGTGTAATGAAAACAAATTACTACAACGCGCATCTATAGATAATCATATATGATGTATCTATACGTATAATATAATACACACACACACACCAGCTTAAAAACGAATAAAAATGTAATTTTTTTTTTAAATACATATTTCCCTTCCCTTACCCTGTTTTGTTTAATCCATCGTAAGCCAACCATAAAGGTATTTTAATTCAATAACGTTTTTTTTTTTCCATAATTTTCCTTTTATTATTATCTCACGTTATCCCGTTTCGATGGAATTCGGATAATCGTGACGATGGTAATAATAACAATAACAACACCATAATATATAAGGACAACTACCCGTTACCCACCCAACACGGAGGACTAAAAATTGAAAAAGTTATTTTGATGTCTTAAATCGTAGCAAAGTAAATAGATTGAAAACGAAAATCGCACACATTTCATTTTTAATATTAGAAAAAAAATTCAGTAAGACATTGAGATCGAGTCTAAGTAGTATTATTAGTATCAGTTCGAAAGCCAGTATTAATTGTCCAGTGACAAATGAAAACTATTCGAAGTGAAGGTCTGTGAGCAACACAACTGTATTTATTACTTATTCTAACACAACTGTAACTCGAATGTATCACGCATGCCAATAGAACTATTGTGTTATGCTCGTGATAGAATATTACAGGAACGTGTTCAAACAAGTGTTCGTTTTGTAGGTAGAAAAATGATAAAAAAAAAAAAAAAATTGAAAAAAATATGTAAAATTTAACGGGTACATCACGACCACTTAATAATGGTAACAAACTGGTAGTGGTCTCCCGAATGATGCAATAATTATTCCTAGGAACGATGGGAAACAACACTGAAGTTTGTTCGGCCAAATCAAATATAACCGTATAACAGAATATCGACCCGACGGATTTTCAGTACTCGTCTGCGAGTAAAAAGAAAACCTAAACGACAAATGTGCTTTGTTCGATATTCAAAAACCCGTATAATGAGTAGCTCCAACACGCCGAAATCGAACCGAATATCATTTATTTTTTTTTTTTTGTCTAGAAAATTAGTATCCAATTTTTCCCCTAGAAAGTAGATGAGTTTTTAATGAGAAATACAACCCTTAAAACAATATTCTTGTTCGTCGACGTCCTGGGAGCTGACGTATTGTTGCAACTGCGACGCTTCCGTTGGAATTATGTTCAGCCTAGGACGATATTATGCAGTGCGACTTTAGTAGGTTAACCGTGTGAGAATATCACGTACACTCGTTCGGTTTCATAACGCCAAGATGCGTTGCACATAAATATTATAATACGACCGTACCAACTACACGTAATTGCCCGTCAGCGGGATAAACAACAACATTTTAACGTACTTGTAATGCTACTATTGCTGCAACCGCGCGAACCTAATGAGCGCGGCCGCGGCGCGAGTTGACAGAAACATGAATCACGAAACAATTTCCCACGTAAACACAATATCTTCGTATCGCAATGTTGTGCGCACGTACCACGGTGGTATTTGCTCCGATATTATAATTATCTAAAACACGGCTGTCCTAGCGATTATTACTCATCGGTCCAACGGCAACGGCGGCGCAAGGTCGTCGAATTCTACGGACGTAAGACATGTACAAGCGGATGCGCCCGTGCGTTAATGGACATTGGCGGATATCATAATTGCGGACCGTCGTCGTCCGTCGAATAATCGAATTATCGTTATACAACACCGATCGCATGTCCTGTTCATAATAATTATACAAGACCTGATCAGGATGAGGACACGCGTTTGTTGTTCGCGACTGTACGGCGTATCGAATACGTGCGTCGACATCGTCGTGCGTGACACGGTTATTTTGGCGTACTAGACATTTTTTTTTTTTTTTTTCTAATCGTGGTCGGAAAAGGTACACGATACAACATTATTATCGTAACCGTACGGTGTAAAGCGCGAATCCACGACCTTCGAACGCTACACGTATGAGTGAGTGTCTGTCATAAACGTTGAATAAATTAATAACAAGAAAACCATTGATAATTTTCCGAGTAAAATATTCTATTTATATAATTACCCGGTGAATCAGCGACGGTTAACCGGAAATAAGAGTGGGCAGCCCACTCAGCCCGTGTGCGTAATGATTTTTCGTCGAAAATGACCAATGATATTGCAGTAACTTTATAATAAATAATAAGTGTCGTCGATATTGCAGCAATGACTTCAAGAGTATTATAGTATTTGTATTACATTACACTATTACGTGGGACCGGTTTGATTTTTTTTCTCTCTCTCGTCCAAACTATACGGACGTGATATATTATACATAACATTTGCACGGAATGACATTATATATTATATATATTCTTATTATGTTGTCATATGTGTACGTTTCTGGACCGTTGATAATTTACTATTGTTTTACTCTTCTTAATCGACTATCTGGGATGATCAATAAGATATTGGTTGCGATATTTTTTAATTATCATTAAAATCACATAATGTAATAACTACATTCAAACGTCCGTTTAGTATTTATATTTTTAGATTTTATTTAAATATTTTATATAAGTCTTATCGAAATATATCGAAACAGTAATAGGACCAGATAATATACTGGCATTTATTATTTAAATAATATTATAATTTATATTTTCATATTAACTATCAATGTGTTCATGTTTTGTTCATTATTCAAATAATGTATACTAACGCAATCCTTTTAACAAACTGTTTTTTTTTTTGCATGTAATCTTAAGATGGCACAAAGTCGAAACTACATAAGTAAACAATATAATTTTAACACTTCTAAGTCAATATTTTATTACATTTTATTATACAAAATTGTATGTTCAAAGCATAATATGATGTAAGCGCATCCAATACTATGGTTTACTTATATTTTTAGAGGAACTGTACTGAAACAAATGTTAGTCCTTCCTTGTGACTCAAACTCGGCACATGAACAGCACACCGATTTACGAGCATATATCGTCATCGCTATACTCGTATAATAATCGTATTATCATTTTATGTTATTGATTTTCTTGGGATTTATTATTAAAAAATATTAATTTTCACGTCACTACATAGGCAAATACAAACACGAATTTAACTACTGTTTATCTCCTTTTCCGACATTCTATAACAAATTCCCTTTTCGTGCGTTACGCAAATGAACGCCCGTCCTGTGATATTTATACTCATGTTTTTTATATTTTATTTTTAAGTTAAATAAGTTTCCTTATTTAAAATAATTTAAAAGTTGACCATAAAAAAATAAATAATTTTTTATAAAACATCGTTGTCATATACCGATCGCAACAGAATATGAATGCAGTACACGAAATACCACTGGCAACACGTTCATAGGATTTTTCAACCTTCGCCACGCCCCGAGATTTCCTGTCAAATGGCTCCGGAAATTTGACGAGCGAAATACTTTGGGTACTACATACCATTCAACTATAATACGTATAATATCCGACTGGTCAATTATATTCTTTTCGCGGCATAATAATTTAGATAAAAGATAATATCTGTCAGATAATCACTCGCGAAACAGCCGACGACGCGTATATGACGCGTAATGAAACGTTAATGTGTTTGTCACACGTCACCGATTTTCCGACCTCGCTTTTTGCGTTCAATTGAAAAACAATAATAATTTCACAATTGGCAATCGTCTGGGATTCGGAAATTGTTTTCTGATCCACGAACTAAGACACGGTTTGAACTATATCATATCATTATGACGTGCGTATAAAATCAACGACTTTTATCCCATACTTTTATGTTGTTATAAACCGTACCGATTGTAGCTTGTTTAGCTCGAAATATGAATAAATCTACGAAAAACATATATTTTTCAAATTATGTACGCCTCTCGGTTGACACATTATATTATAATGTTACTCGTAGAGATATTTAGAGAATATTTTTAATCGGTTCTTTGAACAAGTGCACGAAAGGTTTTCTCTAGTTGTTTAAACGCGACGTACGGCGATAATGCCTGCGACGAAAACGACGATCTCCATCCGTAAAAATGACGGCCGAGGCGCGTAGCACTCGGGTGGTTTATTACACTCGCATACATGAACGTATTTACCTATGTATTCATTTCATATTGCGTACGCGTTCTCGTGTATAACGTGTTTTTAAACAACAATTATACGAATAATATTAAAACGAGTGAAAATAAAAGAGAAAAATCGTAAGACCACACGCCTGGCGCGTCAGATCGTTCCTGCAATATACGACCGAACCCTATATTTATTATATTATTATTATTGTTTTTTTCCCCTCATCCTTTATACGACTGTTACACCCACCCCGCCGGCCGGCTTGTTTGTGCTGCGCATTACGAGACACCGTGTGATGGCAGTTACTATTAATTGTATTATTATTATTATTATTATTATTATTATTGTCGGACAACGCAGCTACGTGTAGTGTACCTAATCTTTTTTACCGCTGCAGTTCTTTTGACGCGTCCCGACCAACAGGTACTACCTAACCTATACACGTGTTTATAAAATGCGAGATTTGACCCCGCGCGCAAAGTATTCGCGTCGTTACTACTGTCATATCGCTATTATTATTATTATTATTATTATTATTGTTGTTGTTACTCCACTACTATTGAAGCAATAACCGACATCTCGACGACTTCTGGCGACACACAGCTATATGGTCTACCTATGTAATTTGAACGTAAATGGCCCAACCCGCTATTACCTATAATTATGATTGCAGCACCGCGTACGTACAGCCTCCCCCGTCAAAACCACTGACTCGCGCCACGTCCGTTCACCGTGGGAATCACGCAGGACGCGGATGACGACGGATCTAAACTGCGGTCGCGGTAGCGCCAATCCCGTCGCTCTGCACGGCGAACCCGAGACCTCTGAAATGAACGCCGTCGTCGGTAGTAACCGTCAAAATGTCCCCGGCGCGTACGACTCTGCACGTGTATTTATAAATTCATGGTTCGAATTCAGTAACACAGAATTAATTACTCATTATTATTACGAAATAATGATATAAATAGGCAACTATAAATATTTCTCGAAGTTATGAGCATTTCGGATTCTAACATTATACATGTAAAAATTTAACATATACAGCATATTTTTACACATTATATTTTGGTATTCGTATAGTTTTATAATATGCTATTATTCTTGGACATTGGCTCGCTATGGTAAGCGATGAAAAATAAATCTTCTTAATTATTTTTATTTATATTAATTAAAAACAAAATGACAAATTATCCAAAAGGAAATCTAATATTGACCGCCCAATTTAAGTGGCAAGAATATTGTAATATCATAGAGAAAATTAAATAATTATTAATTTACCATGCACTCCTTGGTGGTGTAAAGAAATGTTCACTTGATATAGTACTTGGATGTAAAAATTTTAAAACTTACAACGTATGTACGAGTAGTTTTACGAACCGATAGCAACGCAGCCACATTTTCAGAAACTATTTTGAATATTGGAAATGGGATACAACAGGAGAACAGTTTACAATAGCAATCCATGTTTCTTTCGCAATTTCCTATTCAGGAGCACAAGAACTAATTTTATACGTCTAACTGTGAATATTGGAAATTTTAAAGAAAACTACCCAATGACTGGAATAACATATGATTCTAGCTCTCGAAGTGAAGCGATTTGTAAAATCAACAAATTCTTGACATATTTGCAGCTCAGCATGACACTTTCTTTACATCTTTCTTTAGATCCCGTTGTTGAACATGATCAAGCGACGAATTTTCTGCTTAAATTTTTCAATTAATTAAATCTTCCTGGACTTCCACCGCATAAACTCTCACTTTAAAAATTAGTGCTCCAATTATTTTCATATAATATTTGAGTACATCAGAATTGTGTAATAGTTCAAAGTTACAAGTAAAAAAAAATTGAAAATTAACGTCATTGAGATGAAAATTCTGACCACTGCGACAAAAGTAACATTGTCCATATTCCAAGAATTTTAATGATAATAAGTAACTATCCATTCAAATTCAAGTGCCTTAAATTTCCTATTAAGTTGTATTTCACGGTGGCCATTAAACAAAGCGCAAGGACAAACGTTTTAATGTATATGCTCCTAACCGAAGAACGGAAAACATAATCAATTATAGTTTACTGTTTTCAAGAATTATATCAATTCTATTTCAGTCAATAAAATCTATAAAGTCTAACTATTATATTATACTCATAAGTCTAAGAAATGTTTTTGTTTTATATTATTTTCTCTAATAAAATAATTTATGATTTGATATATTATTATTTAATTATTATATAATATCTATTTTAGTTTATACTGACAATGTTGTAATTATGTAATAAAAGTTTTTGTGTACTAACAATAAATTTGAGACTTTTTATTATTTAATTTATATCTTAATAAACAATTCATAAAGTCAGAAATCTGACGAAGCTGATTGGAAAAGCTATCATTCAAGTTTCAAAAATAAAAAAGGATATACACATAGACTATATTATTTTTATCAATTCTTCTATTTTAAAAATAGGCTCACATAAGAGTTTATTTTTGGCCAACGGAAATTTCGAAAAAATTTTTGTTTATTTAAGGTTACCATTGGTTACAGAAAATGTTGGGAATTTTTAAAACTATTGATATATATCTATATACATAAGAATGGGAATGGGAAATGGTCAAGTACGGTTATAGGGGGATGTATGTTGGATACACAAATAATTTACACTAGGACGAACCCGAGTAATTTAGCTAGTATATAATAATATATAATACATTATATTTATTTAAGGATTTTTCATTTTATTTAAATAAAATAACCAATATATTAGTTATTTTTCTTGCTATAAAATCCGAGCCTTGTGTATAATATATTGTACTCTACCTTTCCGTTGCTTCGGATTTTCGTGTTTTTTTCAGTGAATTTCAAAGAAACAACTAAATATGGTGTTCATAACATTATATTAATAATAATAACCTTATTATAATTGCTATAATTGTTAAAAATTAGATAAGAGTATTTAGAATATTTCGAATTTTCTCTATTAAATCATTGTTTCCTGAAAGTATTTAAGTAAATTACATTTAAATCGCATTATATTTTCCACCCAATGAAATGATAAATTTGTTTTTTTAACAAACTCTTTAGGAGAAAATACTACTGGTATTAAATTGAAAACTGATAGAGAAACTACGGTAATAATCGGATGACTTTTTCGAAAATTGCAAAAATTGGTTTAATTTATCATTTTCATCCGTTTCGGTTTATTGCGTACTAAATTTGGACAGCCACACCCAATTGATTGTACTTATATCACTGACATTTATACGAAAATGTTTGTATTTTTAATTTATATCGTCAATTTTATACTTCCTCCTAAAATAATAGGATTCAATTTTAAACCATAAATTTCGTTAGCCGTTTTTGAAAACTGCAGAAAATTAAATGATAACTAAACCAAAATTGCTATTTATTAGCAATTGTATTCCACGGATCGGCTGTTATTAACCAAATCAGACTATAAATAAATTGTGCTTCGTAACCATGTATATGTTAATCGGCCGTTATTGATTTGATTGTTTCGTGTTGTGTTTCACGCGACCACGTGCGATTGTGGCAAATACCAATCAATTGAATCACGAAGTGCATGACATAGAAGTGTACCGTGAACGAACGATTGGTAAAAAAGTATTAAATTAAATTTTTCATTACATTCAGTACTTTTTTTTTCGACGACATCCCTACAACATGAAGCATTTTTGTTATTTCCAAAACTGTATGATTTTTTTCAAGTTTTCATCGATTTGACGTAAAAAAAACTAAACACAAAAAGCAAAATATAATATACTCACTTTTTCGATGTATTTAAATCTAAGAAAAAATACACTCAGCACCAATGGTGAGTTTTATAATTATAATAACCATAATGTATCGATATTCTTATACACGCAATAACTTTATCGCTTTAAGAACATCCTGTAATATTTATTAGGCTAGTTACATACTACATACTACATAATTTCACACAATTATTGTCTGATTGAATCGGTACACCGTCGTTTACATTTCAATGGGTAAAATACAAAAAGGAATTAAGCGACGAGATGTACTCTACGGGACAATCGATGTTTAAAGATCGTACAAACGTCAGTGATTCTTCTTAGTGTCGTGGAAAACAAATATTATTTCATAGACGAAACTTCAAAAAACGTTCTTGTATATTTTTTATTTAAAAATATTATAATTATTTGATATTATTATCAATAATTATTTAAATTAATAAAAAACTTCAACAATCTTTATTAATAAAATATACATTGAATGTTGTAGTTTTTAACATAAAATGCAAATTTTTCATTTTTCTAGTTCCTCTGACCATTTAGTAATCGTATATTTTCTCTATACATTTCGGTATAAGTGAAATTTACCAACAGAAATATTATATAGTTAGAGAAACTAAACACTTTTAGGGTACAAGTGATACTAATGAACATCATGTTCATCAAGTGACAAAATCATGCCACTTAGTCTTTACTTTTATTGCTGATAATATTTAATGATTTTAACAATATGAAATACATTTGATGCTATAATAATCATTAAATATAATTATAATTATATCATTTATAATATTATGATTGATATTATTTTAAATATTTTATAAATATTTAAAATGCACTCTTACGATAACAGTTTGTAAATGTAACATGGCTATAGTTAACTATGGTATTAGTTATCCTAAAATATCATATTATTCAAATATTATCTACAAACGTGATATATAATTAGATATACTGTTATTATTAGAGAGGATCTTAAAATATTCTCATGATATTTTTTAGAAAATTAATCACAATATTTAACTATTCATAAGCGTAGGTAATCGAATAAATGTCATAACTGTTAAGAATAGCATTGTGTAAAAAGTAAAATTATAAATATTTGTAATGATTATTATCGCAATAATTGCATTTAGTATTATAAATATAAAATGTGATAGATGTTTAAAGTAAGGACTGTGTACTAGGTATTTGTCACTTGTGTTAACATTTATAAATTAAATATCTCATTATTAAATGGTCAGAGGAACACCAGTGTTTGTGCGATCGAATGATTTAACTATTGGTTAACCAGTATCTACCGATCTATAAAAGAACAGTGCAAAATCTTGCTTTGCTCTTCTGAAAAATAGTAAGATTGACGATAGGCCTCTTATGCTTATTACCAGTCGGTTTATAGGTACGAGTATATGAAATCACGCGAGCCGAGTATGATTCCACGATTATAGCTACACATAATATATTATTATAAATAAGTACCATTTTCGGCAAAGTTATAGTATTGAACAAACAAAAAATAATAATAAAAAAACGTAATTACGATTTATTGTTTTAACCATCTCATAGTTATATACAATATAAGAAGATAAATATATCGTGAAATTATTCAAAATCGTATATTAACACTGATGTTTTTTTCTTTTTTCTCAAAAAACGTAACGTTACAATATATCGACGAGGACGTGTTCGGAAGATTACTTCGCAATATTCCGACCTATATAGTAATAATATAAATATAATAATATTTAATAAGCATAAACGTAGATGAGATCTTATATCATATGATTAAACTTATGGTAATACTTAAATTATTTCAAAGCCAAATTGTTTTTATAAAATGTATCGTCAACACCCTGTGATGGCGCCCAGCTGTTCAAACAATTGACGAATAATAACTTCCAGTGCTGGTAAATATACGTGCTTAGGTTAAATGGGTGTACCAAATGAGGCGCTTAAGTTATGTTTACATTGTTTAGTTGTACATATGACACAGGTATGTAAGTACACTGTTATGCGACTTAAACACGTCGTTTTTATACTTTTCTGTAAACAAGTTATCGTCATGCGTTTAGTCGTATTATATAGAAGTCCATACACAAAGAACTTAAAAACACCATAACTAGTCATTTTCTCGTGAGGATTTGTATTCTAAAAAAACCGAAATATTCATGAAAACGCTCTCTCACTAGGGGTCAGTAACTTTAATGCGGCGACCAAAATTAGAAGAGTAAAAAATACGAGTAAGTCACGTTTTATCGTGTGGAAAACAATTGGAAAGTCTTCGGGAACAGCAGGTATACCTGTATAATGTATAAATGTATCTATATAAATATTAAATTACGCGAAAAAAAACGTTTACCCGTAAAATATAACCAACGTAAAATGTTATTAAATTAACGAAATTAATCTTCTCGAAAAGTACCATTTGATCAACAGTTGTTATATAATATGATGCATTACATTATGAACGTATATCAACTATTATTTTCGAAGAAAATATATTAGCGGAAACGTTTAATAATCCTATCGATTATTTAAACGCTTAATTTTTACCTGGATACACGTATTTTATTTTTAATATTATTTTTAAATATTTCATCCTTCATTGAGTGGTAAAATATTAACACTAAAATAACCATGTATTACAAATGATTACGATATTCATATTTTTTATTTCCGTAAAAATAATTCGAGTATTTCAATTTAAGTTATAGAAAAGATAAAAATATGTACATAATGACTCGTCGAGTTAATGTTGACATGCTGGAGAATTTTAGGTGTCACCATATTTACGTAGAAATTATTACTTTTATGTAAACAAAGATAAATAAGAAAAAAAGCATTTGAATTCCTAACATAACCGGCTACCGCTTTAAAAGTAATACATTGAAGCATACGAGTATAATCGTATAGCTATTAGATCAAAAAGTATAATTTCAGAATGTTTTGGTGTAAAATGTTTAGTAAAAAACTTATATACATATAAGAAATACTTAAATACGTTTAACTTATAGGTACACTATAAAAGTCCCACAGCGCTCTGTTTAGCCAATTTGAGGAGGTTTTTATTTTAACTTAAATCAAAGTTCTCTACGCAATAATTGTCAAGCTCATTTCATCGTCATTTATAATATGATTTTATTTCCCAAACCATATGCGTGTACACTGTTTTCCTTTTTCGTATTTTACGTGACGTATTTATTTAAAACTACGTGCGGTTATGTCAATATTTTCCCAAGATTAAATATTTGAAAATATTTTCTGTTTTTCGCATAAATTTTGCTAGGAAGACCACGTTTGATTAACTTACAATAAAAAGAATTCGAACCAGCATTGTTCAACTGAACCCATACAACAGGGATCTATCGGACCAAGAGTTGGAGAAGGATGCTCGATAGGGTACATTTTTCATTAACTTCATTTTTTATAGGTTTATCAGTTTATTTTACAATGGAAATTACACGAAAATTTCAAATACAATATTTTTTTGAAAAATCAAAAGTATTTTTATTTTTTTTTTTTTTCAAAAGCATTACCTATCTGGTAACGGGGATGGATTTAAACGAAGATAGAGGAAACGAAAAGGTACAATAAAGCGTCTCAAGCATATGTCGCTTACCTTGGATTTGGGTTCCGTGGGCAAAAAAGTGTACCGGCTTGGTTTCAATGCGCGGCGAAAAACCGGGCAGTCGATGGGTGGGCGAGTGCGGCGGGTGTGCCGTAATCGTCAGTGACCCGAGGTCGGACCCAAAGTTTTGACCATCGCACCGCGCACGGTTGATATTGCGTTATTTGCCGGGCGAAAAACAAAAAAGGAAAACGCGAAGAAACGCGTCGTCGATCGTTTCGCGCACGTTTTCGGCCGAACTTGTACGCGACGAGACCGTTTTACCGCGACGTGATACGCGTGCAACCCGTCCGGCACAACATCACTGGTCGTACTGCGCGCGCGGTCTGTGCAATCGCGGTGTGCTCGACTCTTGACACCGGCTGTTCCCCGCCACCCGCCTCCCACCGCGCCGACCCGGCCACCGGTTCACCTGGCCTCTCGCCGCCGCTGCAGACCGTCTGTCTACCGTACGCGGTAACCGCGGTTAATCCGCCACCGTCAGGTACCGTACCGAATATCGCTATGCAGAACCGTCCCGGCATGTATACGATACGATATAGACATCGGTAACAATTATTCACTGGGTGCCGTGCCGTATTTACCCCAGGACTAACCGGGGCTACAGCCCTGGCCGGCAAAATATAAACATATGTAATTTTTTTTTTAAATTAATTGATTTTATTCAATTGGAAATTTTTTATAACGGGCCATTTTTATTTTTATCAAACATAGTTATATATTTTTAGCTGAAAAAATACTTAATTATTTTTTAACCTAAAACGTATACAAAAATATAAATACAAAACAAGTTTAAAGCTGTATACCAACATTTAGTTAGTAGATTGGTATTTCTATTTGTTACACATAATACTTTTCATGATCAATGGCACTGGAAAAGAAATAGGCAGAAGTATATTTGATTCGTATGTTTATCTATTTTTATCGAAACATTCTAAATATTTTCTCCGATTAAAATGGTTTCGTGCGTAGTTAGGATAGGACCGTTGATGGTCGATTATTATGGGTATAATAAGAAATTTATATAATAATAATCTGTCTAGTTTGTAATAAAATTATTATTATTGGCGTTGTGTACAGACGAGTCATAGTGTAGGTATATTAATCAATTACGTGTGACTGACTCATCACAAACATTTTAGATTTTTATATGTTTTATGACATATAAGTAGTGTTTCCCCCCACCAATAAAGATTATTGCTTATGCCCAGTAATGGGAAATATCTAGATAAATGTATCTAGATAAGTTATCTAGATAAAAATTATTTATATTTTATCTTATCTAGATAAATTTATACTCAGTTATCTTTATCTTCATCTAGATAAAAATCTTGTTATCTATGAGTACCAATCTAGATAATTTATTTAAATAGAATAAAAATAAAATTTGAAAATTTAAAATGTTTTTATATTTTCATTTTTACATTTTTCTGTACATCTATATACCTATTACACAGATAATAACTGGCAAGATGACAATCTTCTTATGAAGTTTATTTTAAAAAAAAATGATTTTATATTTTATGTTTATTAATATTTGAAATGAGTTGAAAAAATGATATTTATTTTAAAATGTTTTTAATTATGAATTTTTTACCTAATATCTGTAGGCTGAATATTTTCAAAATTAAACATGAAATTATCTCATATTTATCTAGATAAAAATTTACTTATTTTTATCTTTATCTAGATGAAATTTAGTATAACTATCTTTATCTGTATCTAGATAAGAATTAGTACATCTTTATCTTTATTTAGATAAATTATTAGTTATCTATTCCCAACACTGCTTATGCCACATATTATGATTATGTTTACCATAAATTGATATATTATGATTATAATACTTATCATAAATTGTATACCTGTATTGTAATAATCTTGCATATTTTAGACGTAAGGGTGGCAAGAATTATTAGACCTGGGCCGCAAATATTATAAATACAACACTGGCCGTGCCCAAAGCCGAACATAAACGAGTTGATTTGAAAATTTAACTATACTGCCGCCCTGCCAACGCTGGTCAATGGAAGATAACGTACAGCATTTTTTCAAGTCACTGATTTGTTATGATATTATCGAAATAAAATATTTTTCTTCACTCATTCTGTGAGATCGTATTCACCCTGACCAATAATTATGCGGAGTTAAAAAAAAAATTTTTTCTACGCAATAAATTTTTTTTTTTGTCATGGGATGGAAATACATTAAAAAAAAAAAAAAAATCAATGATATGTGACATTGGCCGAAATCTTAATTTACTTACTTAATTCATACGTTTAGAACTATTTACTAACCAAAACTATCAATTTACCGAAATCAATTTTAATCATGTACGTAACATAGTAAAGCAATTAACAAGTAATTTGCCCAGTGCTGATATATGTATATGTATGACGCATAGGTAATATATTAACTAAATGATTGCCGTAACAAGTGTCATACGGAAGTTGCGGCCGATAATGAACCATAATTTTGAATGGTGCGTTATAAAACTAAAGACATAACAATTTAACTTCAAAAAATATAAATATAAATTAATTTTGAATTACAAAAAAAAAACAACAACAGGTTTTGTTAATATATATTTATACACGTTTAATCATCTATTTGTATGTATAATTAAAAAAAAAAATCTACCTAACATATCAATCGACCGAACCAACAAATGTACAACTATAATTTAGGATGAGGGAAGTGGAAAGCTCTTGAAATCGCTTTTACCCTTCCAGGATAATTCAATAGTATTTTCCGATAATATATAGAACGGTGATTCACCATCCGAGATTTGAGGCAGAGTCTGTACAATTATTTACATCCGTCGATTAAATATTAATAACCATTTCGGACACTGTATTATTGTTCCCTGTTGGCATAGAATTCTTTCTTCTTATCTAAACAAGGTTTATTCATAAATATTTTATCATAACTTTATTTTACGTAAAAGTAACAAATAAAATACTTCTTACGCCAGGGCTTATTTTAAGACTTTTTTAGAAGTGCATATGACTTAAAGTCCTCCCCTCCCCTAACTTCCCTCCTTCATTCCCTAACCACACTAAGCATATTATAACTATGCATTTCTTAAAATATAACTGCACATTTTCTTCTTAGAATTACGCAAAATGTGTCCAAATGTACGTTAAAATAAGCACTGTCTTACACTCCTCTTCTAGTAGATTTCTGAATCCTAGTCTAGTTCACGATTTAAAAGGTCCATCGTCCGCGAGACGATACTTGTTGTTTTTTTGATGACGCATCAAGGACGTGTTTAACGCTTTTATTATGATAATATAATATAGTGTATCTACGTGCATTCGGTGACGATTAATATTTCACATCAGTTGCAGCGAGGAAAGCATTACTCAACTTCTGACACATTTTGCGGTACAAAGATATGGAAGAAAAATTAAATTCGATTCAAAAATACGGAAAACACGAAAATAACATTTGGTTCCTGCAATTATGTCATAATAATATCATAATAATATCATTCGATGAATGAGAATCATACGATATGTTATTTTATACTATTATTAATATTATTGTTCTTGCATTCATGTTTTGACGTTAACACGTTTACATATTCTAAGCACATAAATCACAGTAATAGGTTTTGTAATTTATATTTCATTCATTTTTCTTTTGATGTGTCCATTGAATATATAGTTTTATACCTATTACCTATAATTATATATATATAGTGTTTTCATATCTATATAGTATACTATGTAGTAATATAATTTCTTTAAAATCCGATTTAACACAAATGACGTTGATCGTCAACCTTAATACGTCAATACATAATCAAAATAATAATACGCTAAAAACCCAATACATAAATTTTCCTAAGATTTGTCTAAAGTATAACATTACTTACCATGCACTATAAACAGTTTTGGAATAGTTCGTTGGGAAAATTAGTTTTTTTAATTCATTGATTCCTTTCTATTGTTATTAATTTAATCAAACATCCAAACAAACAATTGGAACTGGTTAGTTTTTTTTACTTTCTATTTCCTTATCATAAATGCAAAATATTTTTTTCAGTTATTATCAATCAATATAACATATATTAAAATGTTACATATATCGTCAATTACTTGATGCTTATAATATAAATTATAATAAAATGTTTAAATGTTACACCCGTCAATCGAAAAAATAAAAATATGCTTTCCTCCATTTTAGACTTTATTGTTATAAAACCACAATTACGGGAATTCGATGTCAATGTGTTGCTATGGTCATCCACTAGTGAAATACCGCAAAAACCTACGCACCTTTTGTTAATCATTACGGTTGATGAATTGGAACGATGAGGATTCTGAATAAAGAATCACTATCGATATGTGATCAATCAGCCGAAGTTTTTAATTAAACGTAATTTTTGTTTTAAACAAAGAATAAGATAACCAAACATAGATACTAATACTATTGAAAATCAATTGATGAGTATTAAGGATACATATCTAAAAAGTAGCCTGATTCATTTCATGTGAACTTCATGCCGACCTAATTTAATATATATTACTCAAGTAACTACAGCGTCAGTTACATAATCGGTGTACTCAAGTGGTTTAACTAATTTCAAATACCATATTGATATCACTATAATTTATAATAAAGCAATGCGAATTTTAAGATTCATAATATTATGTAGAAATGGTCCAGAGTTCAATGATCCGGTCTGCTGAAAAATATGCTACGCTACTGCGCATTATTTTGGAACATGGATTGGTAATATAACTCTTTTCAGTTCATATTAATAAACAAATTAGACAATTTTTTACATAACCTCTATTATATATTTAATAACTTATTTTTTCCTAGAAAATATTGAAATATTAGCTTTATTGGCAATCTAGTAAACAATAATACAGATTGTTCGGAATTATTAACAGGTATTGCTTATGATGTGCCATCTTCTTCTTCTAGAAACAAATTACCTTTTTTCGTAAAATGCAATCATCAAAATTACAGCCATTTTAAGCCTCAAAATAAAATGATCATAAAAATTATTATATAATAAAAATTTTTAATTCTTCTTTGATAAAATTAAGTATAGTTTTTTTGTTTTGTTCAATGTTCGCATTAAACATATTTTACAGTATAAACTAAATAGACTTTATCATTCTCTACATAATTAAATATTTATTTCTTGTTAGAATTGATAATTATAATTTATTGAATTAACATAATATTGCAATATTTCTTATTTACTGAATTATCTGTCTTTGGGACGGAAAATAAATTATAATTAATAATATATTTATACCAGCCGGTAAACGTATTTCAAATTATATAAGTACATTAAAACAGATTAAATAGCAAATAATAACAATCATAATAATAAGAGTTATTGAAAGTTATTACACAATTTAAAAATTATAACGTTTACTACAATATATGGACTGACATTTAGTAGAAGTACTAATAGGATCGTATACATTCGGTAGTAATTACTTATTATTTTACTCACAAAATATACACCGTGAAGCATTGGGGTATAATGATAAATGATGGATTAAAAAAAATTTTCTGATTGTTTATAATAAAGTGTACACTTTTGTGTTATTCGTTAGATGTGTTTACACACCCGGACCGAGCGTTTGAACACTTAAGATCGAATGGACAACGTTGTTTATGCATACATTAATGTGTCTTGCAATTCCCGTTTGGAGACTTCGGTCCAATTGCATTGAGATTGCAGCGAAATAAAATGCCAATAATAAAAGTGCACCGGTAACATACGCATTCAACGATCGGTCGGCTGTTTATAATTAAACTCGTAAACATTTATCCGTGCACTCGGAAAAGCAAGTATAATATGTAAAAAAAATTACACAATTACCAGATGTGTTTTCACGATTCTTCTGATTTTTTTCTTTTCTTTTTCTTTTTTAATTTATACGCGATAACGCAATACAATGTACGTGTAGCGTACAGTTATACAATGGAATCTCTTACCAATTGGCCCAATCGATGCAGTATTTATGTGTGTGTGTGTGTGTATCCCACGTGGACTATGAACGTATACATTACACTGTATGCGTAAAACATACAGACGATATGTTTCATTAAAGTAAAAGAAAACTATTGGAAAAAAACTGCTTAATACACGTATGGGCAAGAATGTATAGTTAATGTGTAAATCTCGTTTTCGAGTCGATCACACACATATCGTAATAGTAATAGTCGTATAAAAAGACGGATGCGTTTGACTTAATTTTCGGGTTATACACTTAGCACACCGCCGATACCGATACCGCGAATGACCGCGTCTTCGATTATAACCACGGTCGTATAGGTACAGGATATGAATAGTTTTTTTTTTTTTTTTTGTCCGGTCCATGCATGTCAGGATAAACATGAGTACACTGAAAAAGCTGCACGCGAAATATCTGTCGTTTTAGAGGGCGAAACGCGAGCACGTTAAAAGCCTGTGTTTTTATATTCGTGTTCTGTCCAACGTCCAATAGCATCAGTCGATATCATGTTTGTCCTTATTGTACGTAAGCAGCCCAGCAATCGAATGCAGCAACACCGCAGTAATATTGTCAACCACCGAGAGATTCGACCTCGACCATTTATTTTTTTTTCGCATATAACATTACCCGGATCCGTGGACGTAATAAATTCGTTCGGACGCATTGACAACGAAGAATAATAGCACCACTCACCGTATACATAATTTACACACGCGCGCGCGCACGTGTGTGTGTTTGTGTGTATGTGTTATGTTACAGCGTTTCGACCAACGCGTTAGTATGCGTATGTATTATTTGTTTTCTATCTGTGCGAATAAAATACGGTGAAACTTTCATACGAACAGACTTCAATTCAACGAAATTTTTTTACAACCTACGTCTAACGCTTACGAACTAACTAAGATAATGATATTTGCCAGTTGGTACAACCAAAAAGGTTAGAAGCCCCATAAGTGCAAGTAAAGAAGGTTTATCCTCCTTCTCTCAAGTCTGATTCGTCACTGGTCATAGTCCGTCGTCTCCTTAATTCATATGCCTAAATCAGATTAATTGACGAATATATTTTTAAATGTTTCGATTATCTTCATGGCCTACATCGTGTACGCGTACGCCAAATGATACATTAACGTTTAGATTATATTTATTCTTGAAACGAATATTAATTATAATAATAATCAAATTTATATTTAAACTAATATTTAATAAGATGTGTTTAAACTGTGAGTAACAAATATATCACGATAGGGAAACCAGCGAAATGGCCAACTAAACTTTGAACACTTTTAAAAATCTATCAATACCTATTGACATATCAAGTGGTGATTAATGAATTTAGTCTCCTCAAATATTTGTGTAATTCCCTAAATATTTATCTATCTTGCACAAAAACTGTATAAACACAAATTTAAAAGTAAGAGTTATTTACCAAAGTGATATCGATGAAAAAAAAATTAGCACCAACAAAAATAAAACCCTATGCCTAATGAATATTATACTTAATTGATTTTTGGATAAAAATATCCATATAAATATTCCACTCGGGGATTAAGAAAATACAGAAACATGTATAAAGTTTAAAAGAAGGACAAATATAAGAAGAAATTAAATACAATTAAATTGAAAATATTATCTTTTTCTTAACTACTGTAAATATTATGTGAAATATTTTTTTATATTTTATTATTCGAAAACGCATATAAATCAGCCGAACAAATGAATATAAAACGTTTAACCCTGTAAACATTGTATGCAATAAATTACTCGTGTAATAGCGATATATATTGCGATTATTTCAGTGTCAGATATACCCATTGTTTGCACGATTAATTTGTTTTACACTACCTATCCGCTCTTTAAAAACCGTTCATTTTAAACCGCATTCATGGCACAAGGTAACGACGATAAAAAGTATTATTTTATTTTCAAACATTTTTAGCACATCCTTGGGTGACCGAGCACGAAACGTGTTTTTGTATGTTTCATAATGTACTTTAAATTTATATGTATATATACGCGCAGTGCTCAACGTTTTCACTGTTCTTAGATAGCATTAACATATACTCGAGGCCTCCGCAGAACAAATTATTATTATATAGACCATCAACTCTCAAATAATGCTCGTTTACACGTTCTATAGAGTCTGAATTATTAAACCATTAATTACAGTTTTCGAAGTTCTAATTTACAATTGTTTTAAAATACAATTTGAAATTTAGCATTTAACATAAATTATATTCTTCTACATAAATAAAACAAATCCAGGTTATTTACACCATTTATAGTCTAAGAACGGCTGGACCAATTATAATGAAATTGAGTACAGAGATAGATTAAACCTTGGATAAAAATATAGGCTACCTTTTATCATGCAAAAAAGGAAAGGGAAGCATCGATACACTTGATAAGACCCGAACGGGCAGTTGTAGTTTTGTTGTTGCTATAACAACAAAAAAAATGTTAGTATGCATATAGAAAAAGGTGAATGTATCAATTTTTCTGAAAATAATTTCCAAGAGTGACTATATTTTCTTTCAAAAACAACACTCATCGCTTTTTTGATCTCTGTACAAGAAATAAATTTGCAACTATTAGAAAAGCCGAATTATACTTCGTGTGTTGTCATCAAGATGCTTCAAGGATGAGAATCAACCCAAATGTAACCCATACAGCAAAATACATACATTAATCAAAATAAATGACTTACCGATCCGCCATTTAAATACTTGATTTTTGTAGATTTATTAAAACTATTTTTCTTAATGAACTATTGAACCTTATATATATTTTATATTAATTGTTTATTACGTTAATTAAAATCATAAATTAATTTTAGCTAAAAGGTGTTACTGTACTATATTCATTGACTGTTAAGTGGTATGAAGTTTGTCAGCATATTTTATTATATTATTGATAATCATATAACAATAATTTTGTTTATTTTAATTTTACTCATTTTTTTTTTTTTACGTTCTTTTCTAATTATAATTTCTAATTAATCTGTATTTTGTAGCCTATACCGAAACAGTTATCGATAATTATTTATTTATAGAATACCTACATTCCTCCTTTTAATATTTAAAGGCAATCATTTTAATATAAACCTCATGCGATATAAGACTGAAACTTAGAAAGAATGGAAAATGCAATTATGAGATGCATTGTGATTCATTCGGATGATTAATATACATTTCAAATAATTCATAATAACACAATATTATACATTATAAAATTCGATTGTGTAATATTATACACTATATTATATGTTACGCAATCATATTATTGTTTTGATAATTACTGGGAAACATAATAAATTAATTATTGATACAACACAAGTTGGATTTTAGTGATGCAATGCAATATAATGATAATAATAGTAATAATTGTTTAGATTTCGATTGATCGCATAACGGTGTACGCGATATTAAATAACATAAAGTTAGTATTAAAATCGAAATATTATTTTGTCGATAAAATACTAAAGAATGATCGTCATAACATGACAAATGTCCGGTTGAATATATAAGCCGTAATAATATGTGGTCCTCTCGTCGATCAAAAATGTGGAAAATGTACTTAATCTATTATTATACAACAGCATAATATTAATTGTCACTCTTAACCGTTATTGCCGTATAATACATTTCTCGAGGAGTTTACCAATTCGCCTGATCGTAGAGCTTAGAAAGAATTTTAAGTCATCTTCGAGATGGCTACGAATAAATTATCAATATGCGTTAAACAATAAACATTTTCTATCAGCTTCTCATTAAATTATATACAAAATAAATAAAAATGAATGAAACCATTGGACAAAAAACTGTTTCGACGTTGTATAATATTATTATTTTTTAGTTCTATACGCTCTTCGGTGTATATATATATATATTGGTTCCGTAGCAAAATTTTGCTTAAAGCATCGTCCAGTCGACTCGGGGAAAGAATAAATATTTCCGTTTGGTTTAAAGTCGCGGTCGAGAAAACTATGTACCTCAATAAAACATACACCATATTCGCTATATATAAAAAAAAAAAAACAGTATACCGGTGCAAAATACATTATCACTCGTCGCCCACATCATGACATGACCATAAAACGCGTTCGTACATTATAGAGGAAATCGCTAAGTCCGGGCCGAATTGAACTGTTGCACAAACGGTCGCAAAACCCACCATCATCGATTTCTCCGGAGAAAGGAAATAGGCGATATCATTATATCGCCAAATCTTTTTCGATCGCGGTGCCGTGACGCGACAAACGGTTATTATGATTTAGCGACCCGATGCGAAGGCGCCGTGCGCCGTACAATCACTTTTCTATAGAAAATTATTATTAATGAGGTAAGCTTCGAGTGAGAGACAAATTCGTGGTGTATCGTTGTAGTGTACGATACTTGTACTGTCTACCGGACGGTACGTCTTTTCTTATTGAAATCTAAAAGAAGAGAACAAGGGGCACATTCGAATTCACACGGCTGTGTGATTTGAGCGTAACGGCTAACATTGATACTTTCATCATTATTCGAGTTTTTTTTTAATTTATTTTTTCTTCCTATTGTTATTGCATATCATACTTTTAGCGCGTCAAACGATACAAATCGTATGTTAATTGTTCTACAAAAGTGAAATCGTCGAAAGCGCTTGCGTACAAAACGGTTTACGCGAAGAACTTTTCAGCTAGCACTTCTTTCGCCTAGCACTTCTCGGTTTTACCGAATCACATATGTTCAGTGTGGCCGTAGACTTCAATGCACACATAGCGTTAAATGGCGCAAATACGCAATATTTCGGCTGTACCTTACAGCTTGCGGTCGGCTCATAAGCTTGCGGTGGTTTATAAAAGAAAATGAGTCATTTTTAATTTACCTCGTGTACAAAAATTATCTGAAAAAAAATATAAATAAATAATAGACGATATTAAGTATACACCCGTTTTCGGACCTATATGTAAAAATAATTTAAATAGTTTAAATAATGATGTAACTATAGACTACACTTGTTTATGATACATCTGTATATCTATATTATATATACTTCGTTAAAAAATAAATAAAATAAAACAGTTTTAATTTTTTTTTTTTATATCTAGATAATTATTGTCTTATCTTTTATCTTTCGCTAGATAATATTAATTTTTACAGTTTCTTTTATCTACATTTATCTATTTAGATACATTTTTACTGACTATCTTTTATCTTTATCTAGATAAATGTTAAGTTATTTGTGCCCAACACTGAATGTAACGTACATTAATAATGACCAAAATTAATTAATAGCTTTGGAAAATATTAAACACTCCACATGAATTCATAACATGAATAACGTATCTGTAATACCTAATAATTTAAAACAAAAAAAGTATAAAAAATACTATAAAATCGCATTATATTAATTCTAATTTCTTTTATTTTATTTACATTTTAAATAAAATAAAAGAAATAAGAAAAAAAAATTAAAAAACATTATATCAGCACTTAGCATATTATCATAATGATGAGTGAAAAAAATTAAATTGAATAAACATGTATTTCTAATGTTGAAATTGCTAAACCTATGCCAGTTAAAGCTAATGTAAGTGTACATTATGATTTTTAAATTAAATAATGTATAATATTGAATAATTAATAAATGTTTTACATTTTTAGTCTTCAATTTATTCCTTTTTCAATATGTTATATAATGTTTACCATACATACATAAAATATAACTTATATTTTGTGTACAAAATATCACAATATAGAAAAGATAAACTTCATCTCTACACAGCGGTAATAATTAATAACATATCCAACGGAAACCATTATATTTAGTGGAAGTGTTTACACGTGTTGTACCATTAATGATAATGAAATATTGTGTGTTACACATATACGACAGATAAACTCACTTTGATAAAAATACATGATATATCATGATATCACGTACGTGAAGTTGGCCTACCCTTTTTATCGAATTAATTCGAGACCTACATCAATATTTTACGAGTTATTTGCGAAAATATGCGAGTCTATTTTCATAATTTGCGAGTAAGCCGTTTATATTAACGACTTATATTTAAAAAACAGAAGGATGGGCCAACTTCACGTAGCCCCTCGAAGTTGCCCTAGAATTTCAAAATTCATACCAAACGATTCGTCATTATTTGCGAGAATTTACGAGTTCACTTTTTACCAGCAAATTTTTTTTTTCCAGCCGTGAAATTAGCTCTCCCTAATTGCTATTGAACTGCAATAGCCGTTTACGATATATTGATGAAGAGGCTAACTTTACGTAGTCTCTCCAAAGTCGCACTAGAATATCAAAATTGTATTATATTTTTTAATTTTATTCAAATATTTTCCAATATCATTTTTGATCAGATAATGAAATAAAACTATTATGGAATTTAAAAAAATTTCATTATCTACAAATTAATTTCTATGATAGAATACAATTTTGATTATACAATTGTGGTAAAATGAAAATTGTCCATTTGTTTACGCATAAATCACATTTTCATTTCTTAAACATAGTTCATCCATATCGTCGTGAAACAAAATTGTTGTAAAATAATAATTCGAGAATTTTCGTGGGAATCTTTTGCACCCTGGATGGAACCAGTCAATTCTGAAAAAATAATTGGTTTAAGGTGTTCATGATATTTAACCTACACAAATTGCTAAAGTGCATTAGAATAACAATACATGTATGCTAATGGTGAATTTGCAAATCAATGTTCTCGAAAATATAATTATCATTTCAATTTTTTTGGTTTAAGGATATATGTAGAAAGTGTAGAATTACTGCTGCATTTTAACACATCATCACTCTTCCAAATCTATTTACTTTAAACGCACATCAATGTAATACAATGTGGTTTAGTGGTGATATTATGGTTGGTGAGTAATTAATGTTTTCCATAAAAATACATGTTTTGGTATGTATTTTGAAGTCATAGGGCCACTTGGAAGGGCTACGTGAATTCGGTGCACCGCTCGGTTTTTTAATTATAATTCGCAAACGGCTTACTCGCGAATTCCTTGCAAATAACTTGCGAATCCCTTGCAAAATAATGGTGTAGATTTAGAGTTAATCTGTTATGAAGGGTGGGCCATTACGTGTGCAAATTACGTACTGAATACCGATGAAGGATCAATTCCATACGGATAGGGTCGGGGTGACGTACGTCGGTACGCGTTCTACGTGCACGATCCGGCACGCAACAGTTAAACCGTTAGGAAGAGTAAGCACGAGAAAAGAAAAAAAGAATAAAAACTGCCGGTGTGAGCAAAAGAGCAAATGATCCGGACATCAAGACCGACGGAACGCAGTCCAAGGTGCGGTTCGGACGGGCGTTGCATTGGCCTGGGTGCGTGAAACGGTTTCAACGCGCGTGCGATGTTCGTCGTGCGAAGACGCCCCCGCACGTACGTGGGGCACCCGTTGGCGCGGACGAACGCGATCACATCAACGCTTTTGCCGTCGCGCGCACACGCGTTTCCTCCGGGCGTTGGCGCGCGCGTGATGTCACGTCATCGTCGTGTTACACCGGCGCAGCGTTGAACGGGGTCGCAGGATGCGCGCCCAGACCGCCGTGTGCCGCAGGACCGGTCGCGCTACTCCTCGCGTACCAGCCGAACAACTAGCGACCACCGTCGAAATGTTTAGCAGTTGTCATCTCAGTCGTATTCGTTTTATCAGCAAGCGCATCCTCTTCGCCTCCGACCCGTGTCGTAGTTCTCGACTTGTGATTGGTTGATTGGATTCCCGTGTTATTATTGTTGTTTGTTTGTTTCTTTTTTTTTTTCTGTTCGTTGTTATTTAATAAGTATCGAGTAGTGTTCAACGTAATGATTATGTTTCATTTATTCGGTGACAAAAGAGGTAACAGTTAACGATTAATTGATAAAACAATCACATTTTGTATTTACGCGGCAATTGTAATCTGCACAATAACGGATATGTTAATGATCATGTCAGCCATTAAGAAGTGGAAAACTACGATGTAGCTGAAGTGAAGAAATATTTGAGCGGGGGATGCGTATCAAAGAAATTGTGAAGATACCTAATCAATTTCGTTGTGCGCTCGGTGAGCTTGAGGCCCGTCTACACGGGTTGCACGTGGTCCAACTACTTCGTCGCACGGTAACGCGTCGGAACCCGATCGGAACTGTACGGCGTTTACACGTTCAACTGTTTCCTGGTTACATTTCAGTCGAAATCGAAAAGTGTAGACAAAAACGTACAATAAAATGTGTACCATCTACTCACTACTAATCTGCATAACAGTTGAATATTTGTTTTACGAACATTCACATGTCATTGTAATCAACGAACAACACCGATGAAACGATAAAAGTATAATGTTTCTGTTTCGATTCCTATCTTATTTATAATTATTATTATCTACATAAGTATATGTGTGTAATATTAATTTATAAGCTAGCAGTGGAAATCCCAAATAAATGATTAAAATATTGTTGAATTAATATTTAAAAATTAAATATTGTTACGGCTTTCATTCGTTCAAAATACCTCTACTGAAAATTGTTTATTATTGTTTTGAGTACCCGTGTACAACTTGATCGCCTGGTTGTTTAAATGATCGATTTCAGCCATGCGACAATAATCGAATCGTTCGAATCGACCAAAAGTAGACTGATTTTCGACTTTAATCGAATCTAATCATTTAGCCGTGCGATTAAGCCGAAAATGAGTTTATACGTTTTATTTTTTTTTCGATTTCACTGTACGGTAACAGTCGTTCGACCACGATCGAACCGAGTACATCCACCTTTACTGGCTACACCGGACGAACCCTGTGTCCGTTCGAACAAATAATTGTTACCATGCCATTACCAATACGGTAACACCGCAGCTCACAGGTGCTTTCGCCGGTTAGCGTGTAACGCATGGCGGCCGTCCGTACCGAAGTCATGAAACGGTTTTATTAGGAAAAAATTATTCGAGTACATTTCTATTTGAATCGTTGTCAATAAATCATCCGAATATTAGTTTTTTCCGATAGAACGTGTAATCTACGGAACTGTTTGATTAACATTTCATTAGAACAACGTCGTACTCTGATCCACATATCATTATTGTTACTACATTTCGTCCGAAACGTGTATCAGAACACCACGGTTCCGCTGTGGCACATTTAAAATGGAGGAGAGAATCGAACGTCTCCATTCCACCATAAACTTGTATGCTTGTATAGGTATTTGTTAAAATGAAATCACAAAAAAACTTGAAATTCATGATTTACCAAGGTTACCTATTGTTAATTGTTATTTTAAATAAACATGGTTTTTAATAGGTAGGTACCTAACGTATGTTGTATAATTATTTTATAGATCTAAGATCTTAACATTTTCAGGAAGTTTTCCAAGCTGATATTAAGTAAATTTATAAAATATAAGTAGAAGAGATGCAATAAATGTTGTTTCAAATCCCAATCATCTAAGATTATTTTTCGAAGGAGGGTAAATAAAATTTAGCCCCCATCCTCCTTGAATCGGTTTTTATTCTTTTTCTCCCCTTTCCTATAGAAATAAGTCAGATACGCCACTACATTCTCAATCTCTAAAGAAACTTTCTACACGACGGAACCGTGAAATTTCCATAGAAAAATGTTCCTATAAGTTTAACCATTTTTTTTTTTTTTTATACATCATTAGTATCATACGTATTACATATTAATATTTCGAAATTTTACAAGTATAGTAAAATAAAATTTCAGAAGTAATAACTCCTTTCAACATTATTCATCGTGGTCTCGAATGTGCCTACACCAACATTATATTAGTTAAATTATGAAAATAATATTATTTAATATTATTATTTTTGATATTATTATACCTACATATAAGACACGATTATTTACATATATATAGTTCATTGTAAACGATTTTATTTATTTATGACGAAATTTCAACTAACGAGTTTTCTTCGAATAGAAGTTCGATTGTATAATGTAGTATATCACATCAAGTACGATTTTATTTTTGATATTATACTGTGGGTGTGTTCAAGTTAGAGTCAAGTGTTAAGCATAAGACGTCGGTTTTGCAAAATAATTAAATCTACGCTCGCGAATCGTTTTGTCACGTTCTCAACATTGTAAAATCATGTATTGTAAATTACAATAGTGCATTAAGTGCACAATGTATAAATCCTAAAACTAAACGAAACAAAAATTATCGCCAGCTACTGCCGATAGATTAACTGTTAGGAAAAATCTCAAACCTTATATGAACTACCACGGCAGCTCAATCATTATATTTATGTAACTGGTCAAGGTTTCTTTTAAATGCATTAAAAATTTAAAGTTTGACAATAATAGTGTTGCATTTGTTGAAAAAAAAATGTATTGCACGGTTTTTAAAGCCAAAATACAAATAGACAATAATAATATCAACCGGGTTAATTTAACGTTTACTATTTTGTAAAATAATTGATATCGTGACTAAAATTTCTGAATGCAAGATATAGGTAGTACAACATTTTAATCGAAATCAAACGTTACACTTTAAAGATTTTGGCAAAAAATAAATTATAGGCAAAGAAGAATGTCATGGTTGAACGTTAACACGTTAATGTTTTTGTTTTCACTAGGTTCAATTCGAAATCATATTAAATCTATAGGGATTCTGTATCGATTAAAGAATAATATTTTCTAATATTTAAATTTTTTGCTTCGACCAATTATCGAAGTGCTCATACATATTATATGAGCTATAAGGTATTACACAAAGATTAACTAATATTGAATTATTGCTTATACGTAATAATATACATAGATGTTGAAATAATGTTTTCTTTGCAAATTTTGTTGAATTATGTTGGACTAAAAATTCTATTTTTTTTTTATATATAAAATATGCTTTCATCTAAATAAAACCTTCAATATCTTTACTAAATACGTATGTGATGTTGCAATATTGGTGAATCCAGGTAGAAACCCAGCATAGCATTTATATATATATTTTGAACCATTCAACTGAATTTATAACATGTTCGAAAATATGTTTGTTTTATGTCTCAGGCTTACTACGTTTTATGGTCAATTCGCAAGTATATAAAAACACAGAATAGATAAAAATAGTCGATATACATGTATATTAAATTTATGCTAAATAAATGATTCCGTTTGGAAAACATTCAAAGAGTTCATTGGTTAGATTTGGTTCAACGTGTAAATTATTCAAACTCTCTAAAACCGTTTTTGAAAAGTCATTTTCATTTAAATATTCGTCACTCGCATGCTTCTCCACCTCTTTATCATTATCAATCTCCCCACCTCTCTCTTTCTTTCTCACTTTCTCTCTCTCTCTCTCTCTCTCTCTCTCTCCCTCTCTCTCGAACGGACAATGGTGGAACCATAATATTAGATAGTTAACGAGGTGCACAATGGATTTAATTGTATTTAAACACGTGCATTATATGCATTTAAACTTCCTATTCTCCGTGGAAATAGAAACAAATGCAAATAGTTCTTTCTTTTTCTCGTGATCATCCGCAGTGCTACAAAATTATTATTTATTTTACATAGGATAACGGATGAAATCATATCATAACTATGTGTGAGAAATAAACGATTTTCGGTCGAAATCGCATTATGTATCTCGTACGAGCAATGCGCGTAACGTTTGTTTTCATTTTCCAACAATAGTTCGCAGATTAAGATCTGTAGTGGTTCGTTTTTCAAACGACAGTAGGCACCGTTTTCGTTGTATCAGTTGCCGGAGCACATTCAGATGTCACATATCGATGTCAATTTATATATGGTTAACATAGGTGTGCGCGTACAACGTTTGGATATTTGTGATCTAATCGTGACAGTTTTTACAAAAACGCATTTTAAATCGAAATGTATCCGCGTACCTGGGGTAGGATTAAGGTGTGTACAACTTATAGATCTCAATCGATTCCCGGGAACGTCGTAGTTCAGCAATGACGTTAAAGATGGTTGTACCTACACGTGTATTATACCCATGTGGTGTCGCGCTGGTTAATAATAATTGGTCGGTCTTGTAATATTTTAGGCCCGAACGACAAAAACGTACGCACGTATATGGATTCAGGTATCGATCAACTGTTTGAGCTCGCTCGCACGCGCACGCTGCAGGCGTCCTCGTATACATTCGACCTTCCCGACGATGATCGTCAATAATATTCAATTCGATCGGTAAACGCGTAGTGGAAATATTACACATCATTATTACTACTTTCGTTACGATCATTATTATCATTATTATTATTATTATTATTTTTGTTGCAGGTGTTTATATACTCGCCATGCTGGAATATTACATCACGATCGCGCGCTCGTCCGACGAATGGAGACGATTAATTATTCAAAAGTGTAAACCCGCGTGACCGAGAGTGCATTATGAGGATCCATTCACATTGCGCGCACATTATGTGCGTACACACCGCGATAGTAATAATTAAAATAAGAACATAAATAACACGCAGGTACACGGGCATATTTATTATAATATAGGCGTACAACGCGTGTATAGAAATTGCGGTCAGAACAATTACAACAATAATTTATGTACGAGATGTATGAGCGCGCATGGATATTAGCTTGCGTAAAAACGTGTTTTTCGTCTAACATTTGCAGTGAAAGAAAATTATAAAAACAAACCAATTTAATTGGACGTTGGTCGGCGTCTCTTCTCATCTTGCGCTGATCTGCAAAACGAGCTCAACCATCGAGATATATTTACACGATGTCTCAAAAACTTCAGTTTTTGAGACCCACAGCATTCGAAAGTTAGAAAATTATTTAATAACCAGGTAATGCTCTAAGTTTTTTGAAATTATGATAAATTTTTCTTTTTTTTGTTATATCAGCGAGTTCCGGTCGAACTTTATCGAATGATTTTTTTTTTCTATTCGCAGTGGAATAGAAAACAAATTACATTTTAATGTTATGATGAATGAAAGTGTGAACCATTATCGATCCATTTCTAATTTTGAAACTCAAAATTCTTGAAAAGCCATAAATACGTTTATTTTTAAGAGAACGACTACGAATCGCATACAACTAATTTGTCTACAAACACCTAGAAAATGAGTAATTCACGTTCGTTTTTAGGTTTCAAAGCGTGTTCCTCGCGTACATTTCGTTGAAAAACCTATAAATCTCTTGTAAACGACGTTAGTTCTGCGACGGAATTCGGTCCAACTCGCAGTTATTGTTTGTAAAATCATTTACGTCTAAACGAGTTAATTAATTTAGGTGGCGCGAGAATCGATATGGCCGGCTGGTGTGTGAAATTCGAAAACAAAATAAGCGCACGCCTACAAGAAGAACGGGAATTTCAAGTGATTTTTAACTCGCAGATTTCGAACACTACTCTTTTTATTCTGGTTTCTGCGAAGATCAGAACTCGTAGGACGGATGAGAAACGCGATTCGAGTACGCGGTTAAAAAACACCAACACACCGCGGTGGATTCCTCGCGAAAACGGATAAACCTGTACCGGACGAAGAACCGCAATACTGTTGCCGAACACACGTGCGCGCGCGCTCTTTATTACAGTATACGTGTAAACGAAACGCGACCGTGTTCGTTATTACAATATGCCAACACATTGCTTTCGAACAGACCGCGTTATGACATAATAATGTTCATAAAATATCGTGCGTGCGCAACCCGTGTGCGTAAATGCTGCGACGTGTGTGCCACTGGATCGTGATCCTTTACAACGTTAATCGATCGTTACTTCTAAAGTAGCTGTGGTGCATTTTGCGCGAAGTTATGTTATTAATTATAGCGCGACCCGGTGCCAAATCGATTACAAAACTACGATACGAATCTCAACAGCGATAATAATTAATGATAACATTGCGCGAGTGCATAATACCATAATAATAACGGTTATCAGTGCGCAGTTCGTGTGTGGAGAGAGCGGCACGAGGTTTACGTCGCTGTATAGTATTGTTGCGTATCACCGGGTGGACTTCATACAACGGATTGCGAGGGATAAGGAAAACACACGCCTCGATTGAACAAGGATTTGACGTGACCTGATTAGGTTAGGTTAGGTTAGCTATTGGTCGGTTTGATTTACGCGTGGACACAGGACTTCTTTCCATATACTACCATTATTGATTTATCAACGGGAGTTAAAAATGTATTCAAAATAAATATATTACGAGTAAAAAACTATTTTTGATATTTAAGCATTTACGATGATAATTTGACGGACAAACGTGAGTCGGTGTGTACGTCTAGTACTAGACAATAATATTACGTTGTGCTGTTTCAATGAGAATAACGGACTAATAACCGACGGGTGTTACGTATATTTATGGGCGCAATGAAATGTTTCGTGTTCAGGAAAACGATTCGGTCGACGTATCGGATTTTGAGGCCCACATGATTCGATTATTTAATAATTAGTAGTACATTTACACTGATAGGCCCAATGCTGAGGTCAGATTAAACAGAACCATTTAATGTTGTTGTGATCATCGTCACAAATAATTTAAACATGATTAGTTTTTTTTTTTTATTTCATCCGGTTATTTTTTCTTGCGAAAAATGTCTAGACACGAAATCGCAAAAAAAATACTATCTTCAACATTATTAAAGTCTCAAACCATGGCTTATGTGATTCGTAAAATACAATTTAATCGGATTAAATTTCCATCTAATACAGATTTCCATACAATCCTGCAGGATCGTTTCAAGACATAACGTACCTATCTATACTTATAGTGCACACGCAAAGCTCCCAATGAAAAAAGTAAATACGTTCCGGAAATTGAACGAGTCCAAAAACGAATTTAGCTTGCTCGTAAGACAACGTGTGAGCTTTTGAATCTTTTTCCTTAAAATTACTATATTTTACTCGAGTGCAACGTGAAACGTACAATGAATACTACACAAAATTTTCGTACAACCGACCGCGTCAATAATATGTACTCGTTTGAATACACCGCGTTTATCATGAACCCGTTATCGCATGCATTAAAAAACAATCGTTCTGTACACCGCACGTGACTTATGTATTATTATTGGAACGATTAAACATCTTTCATCAGCAGTAGCGGATCCATACACCTTTTTAACAACCCGTACGTTGTAAAAATTATTTATTCTGCACATGGTACAAATGCAAGTGCATTAATTCGATTTTGTTTCTTGAAATCGTACACTGATTTTTGTGCTACGAAAAATCACCAAAACTTTAAACAGTATTTGATTTTCCTAACGTTTGCATGCGAAAAAATAACATTTACATTAGTATCCATTCATCTTTGAAGGCGTTTTTATCAACCTATTGGCAGAGTTGGGCAAAAACAAATCAAAATAATGAATAAAAAATAAAAGCATGAATAACTATTTATTTTGTGAATAAAGAATAATATTTTATTTTTAACAGTTTTAGTTGTGAATAAAAAATAAAAAATTATTCTGAATAATTCAACTAATGAATAAAAATACAAATTATTCTTAATAATTTAATTTGTGAATACATTGGTTATTCTGAATAAATTGAATAAATAAATTGTGAATAATATCCAATTTTCGTGTAACAAAATAATGATAAAAATATAATATCCATAAAAAAGCTAAATTATAATAACAACAACAATAATTTACATAATAATAACAATAATCATGACAAAAATAATAATATTAAATTTAAGTATGAAATTGTATGAAATTAACTTAAATGAACTGCCATTATCAAATGACGATACTATACTAAATAACATTTCAGCACATACAATATGGCTACACCAAGTTTTGTCAGATTTTGTTTCAAATTAATTTAAAAAATGTTACTTAAGCAAGAAAACCCAACATCGATATCAAGTGCTAAACCATTTAGATTAGCCCTTTATAGATAACGATGTTATTTATGATTTTTGGTTTTAACATTTTCGATAGCAGATATTAGATAATACATGTATACCATATAAAAGAAACACACCGGATTTCATTTTCAATTAAGTTAGTATTTTAAATTATCTACAAATTATTTTTGATAAACACGACTATGAAGAATAATGAATAACGAATAATTGAATAATGAATAACCAAATAATGAATAAAAAAAATCTAGAATTACTCGTTGAATAATGAATAACGAATAATAATAAAAATTAAAATAATGAATAAAAATAAAAATCAATAATAAAACTTAGAATAAATCAATGGAAAATAACTTTTTATTCAAATAATCAATCAAATAATTTTTTATTCGACTAATGCCCAACTCTGCCTATTGCATATACGAGAATTAATATGATTTAATAATCATAACCGTCGACGCTAGCGAACCACGATAAAGACTAATATCCAAAAAAGCAATCGGTAAACTGTAGTGGCCAACACGAGTAGGTAGTCACAAATATGGTTTTTGTTTTCATATTAATGCGCTGTGCATTCAAATATAAATACACTACGCGGCGGAGTATTATTTTGTTTTATAAAATTTATTTTTATAAACATTTTTTTTATAAAATTTATAAAACAAAATAATACTCCACCGCGTAGTGTATTTATATTTGAATGCAAAGCGCATTAATATTTAATATTTGCTATAACACACGTGCGTGGCTTTATTAATACTACTCGAAAGTCGTCACCGGATAATTCAGTCAAACGCATAATACGGTTTGAAAACAATCTGCTGCGTCCAAAGTATGATGATGAGAATTACGACCTAAAGTGTTCGCAAAACAGAAAAACAACTGAATAGAAACAGTAATTTCTTAACGTCCATCAAACGTCTATCTCCCGAGCGACTTGTAAATACGATTTCTATTTTATTTTATTTATCAATACGCAACGAGCTATCGAGTTTATATATCAAATTCATTGGAACGGACGATATACTGTAGTTGAAAACTTTGTACATCCTCCGATATAATCATGTGAAATTTATACTGAAAATTATTTCATTTCGACATGGTTTCAGTACGTTTTTATTTTTCGTATTGATGACATTAGTTAGTAAACGAAACGAAAAGATAAAAATAATCTACGTACACTCCGTGTATTTACACACGATTGTAGCATTTCCAAGATTTTTGACGAGGAATAATTTTTATACTATAATCTGCTGCAAAAACGTGTCGTTCGAAAAAAATTCTTTCTGACGTTTTGGCTCTCGATTGTTATTTCATAAGAACATTAAATGTAGTAAATGTTTTCATAGAATAAAAAGATTATTTACAAATGTATTTCTCAATATTTTCAGATACGTTAGAATTTCAAACTTCTAATAATGACACACGCGTATGAAGTATATTTTATACTTAACTCGGGCGCGCATTTCATGGAAGACGATTATTTTTCGATACGTTCAACAACATTATAACATCGGGCTATACTTCTCGTGTGTATTAAAAAGGCATTCCTAAAATATTCTTATTACGTTTACGTGTATGTTATCCGATTGTAAAAAATATACGTTGAAAATAAAAACCGTCTAGGATTACTTAAATGCATGTAAACGTGTGTATTGATACGCCTACCTACGACTACAATGACGTTGGTGAAAAGGACGGAGGGCGTGAGGGAGGGAGAGAAAGACAGAGAGAGTAGATGAAAATGTAACTTACGCATTATCAGATTATTGTAGTCAATAAACAGAAATAATAATCATGGAACGCAATCAATTCTATAAAGCCGCTCCTAATAAATAGTGTTTTATATCGGTTAGAAATAATAAGTCGTGGTGGTATTATTTTATGGAGCAGGTACGACGGATGAAATAAAAAAAAAAAAATTAGGCCATGAAAATACTGAATATTCCTGTATTATTTTTTAACGTTATTATCTACATATTTTTGTTTACCTCGAGACGTCTATGTTTCGGAACTCGGTTATCGTCAAGCTCGTATTTTATTCGATACGGTGTTTTCATACTAAATCCTGAACAATTTACAAAAGCTCTGGTTCCGTTAATTATTTATTCTTCGTTATTACTACTACGCTGTGGGAACATATTATTGTTATTATATGACATGCAGAAGTCGTCGGCATCCGACGGCAAACAAAACAGTTAAAGCCACCACATTAATAACCGTTGTACGTACGTAATAGCCGTGCGGGAACACCATAAACTTAGATTTACGGAAATGTGGTAGGTAAATGATCGTAGTTATTCCAACGGGGAACAGTGATCGTTTTATTACAGACTCATACGGATGAACTGTAGCGTTTTATACACCGCGTCTGAACTTACCCCGTAATTTGTTTATAAACGGTTAAATACTTTCATAAGATGATAAACTAGCTCGATTTTGAATAAAATGACAGTAAAGATACGAATTTTTCGAAAACAACAGGTCCAGAGTACTTACAAATAAGCGTTTCGTTGTGTGTATTCGCATCGATTTAAAATCTGCGTACTACTACCGCACTCGGTAAACGACTCTATCCGAATGTAAATGCGATGCGAGATAAAAAATATCTTTAGAGAATTAAAACGAAAAACTTCGTGAATAATATTCGAAAGAAATCGGACTTAGGGAATTTTCGGGTTCTTGGCTCTACGTGAAAAATTGGCCATTCGGTTAATCTACATAAAGTATTGTCATAGTATGAAATTAAAATTAAATATATATAAAAAACCTGTTTAAAGATAAACAGCCGTTTATTGGTGTTTAGCGGTACCCGTGGTATTAATAACAGGTGACCCATGATGCGTATGGTTAAAAACAACGAATCAAATTTTGGAACGTTTAACGAGGTGGTGATGACTAGTAAAAGATTAGCGTTATCCAAGAGAATCGCGTGACCGCGGGTTCCTGGGTTGCCGGACGAAGACGGATTGAACGCAACGATACGCTACGGCGAAAATAAAAATTGAAAGAAGGATGTTTGAGTGGAACGGTGCTCCCTAGAGTTATTGCGTCAAGTACAAAATTAACTAAAATCGAAGAAAGCGCGGGAACTCGATCGTGCAACAGCCCTGTCGGTGGAAACGGTAATATCGTTATAATATTCAGATCCAATGTCGGCCGTGTTACGGCACCGCGGGGAATAATAATTATAACGATAAACGGTAAAAAAAAACACGATCGCATACCAACAGTTTGTGCACGGAAACGCGTGCGACCTCGTAGAGCGCGGTTGCAGTGTGCAATACACGGATGTGGAGCGCGCGTGTCCAACCTCGACCCCCCCCCCTTCACCGTTTGAATTCCGAGAGGAAAACTCCAAGTGTTTAACAGACGTGTGAACGATTGCGGTACGACCATTGGAAATCGGATAAGAAAAATAGAAAAAGATTGAAAAAAAAATAAAAAATGGAGGAAAAATCCGGTACAAAAAAACGCGATTTAACGTTATTTTTCTCGCACCATTATCGAGTAAAACAAGTCGCACGCACATATCGTACGAATATCTGCTAACCTATCCGTGATTTCACCAGAAAATACATTTGCTGTTGCTCATCAAGGCGCGAACTTATGACAATTCAAACGAAATTTTTGTTTACTTTTCTTTGTTGGCAAAAATAATATTAACTAATAGATTAGAATCCAAGATACATATACACTGTGTACCATTGTTTTACCCGAGGACTTATTGAACGACTGCATTTATTTAACATACTATAGTTGTATAAACAAAATTGAAAACAACGCGAACTGTACTTTATTTTATTTTTATTGTTTTTCGAACTGACAACGAGTTTTAATAGATAACAGCCCTTATTCAATACTACTCGCCAATATCGGTGCGACACGTGTTTCAAAGGGAAACACATAGTACAACTTAAATGCTAAGCTATTGACCACTGGACGCGTGTCCGGACTTGAATCGTTTGTAAGTATGCACAAGACGTTTTCAATGCAAACAGGTTAATAACCGGAAAATAAAGCAATACCGGTGTACTGAGTTTGGGTTATAGTTGAAGCGTACGACGATAAATGCTGGTAATAATTTGTATAGAAGGACGCGCGCCTTCAACGATGATGTCAGGTGAGAGATACGAACACAACGTTCATATAAAATACTAGCAAGATTTTTTGTGATGATCTGGTGTACATCGTGTTCCATGATCAATAAAAAAATACTACAGGGCTGGGATTCCCACACGAAACATAGCAGGTATGCGATGACGCGTGTAAGTTCCGACAAGATCAAAACTATACCGGTACTTGCACGAACAAAAATATGAATATGAAATCTCCTACACGGCGATAAAATCAAATGAATACTTCCTGAACTGCGATACAAGTAAAGTAAAAATGTACAAATAATACATATACTATATAGTTTTACTATTCTATGGAACCATGATCTTAAAATTCTATTAAGAATTGGATTGTGCATTGGAATTTTTTTTCTTTTGAAACACAAAAACAAACAGTTGAGTATCTTAAGCGGTACTCAGTGTAGGTCTAGCCCACCCAAATATTTGGCAAATGCCGGGGGCCTTTAAAATAGAGGACCAACGCAACCGCACTTATATGAAAATTATAGTAATTATTTTCCTGAACTAAATGAAAATTATGTTAATCTTGGAATACCGAGATGGCTGAATTGCACTTATAACTTTAAATAAAATGGTCGAATCGCACTAAGATTGAAAAAAAGGTAATGGTCGAATTGCATTAATTAAAAAAAGAAATACAAATTTAAGGCCGATTTTCATTATGAACGTTCACATGTAAGTGTATAAAAATAGTTGTAGCCGTGTCCTTAGATATAACCGAACATTTTTCGTGTTCAAGACTTCTACACGAAATTATTTTTTAATAAAGCATATTTTAGTGATAAACATGATGCTGATTTGAACACAATAACAATATATTTAAAAGATTTTTCTATCGCTCTTGTTGAAACTTTAAAAACTATTTCATTGGTAAAAACTTTACCAATGACAATGGCATTCAATTACAGATTATTTCAAAGTTCAAAAGAGTAAAATAAAATTTACACATTACTTTAAGAGAAAAAATTCTATAAGGTGGTACTTATGTGGTACTTGAAAAAGAATAAGTTAACACTGTCAATATAGAAGAAACTGTAGATGTATTTGCTGAATTTAAAAATCACCTGAATTCACTTATTTAAATTTTTTTTTTTTTTTTAAGTGATTTACTTTTACAAAAATTATAAATATAAAATATAAACGACAATTTTTAAAAGTAGATGTTTAGTACTCTTGTTATTTAGTGCAGAATTTTTTTTTTTTTTTAGCTTTTTATGCATCTACTAATGGTTTTCATAGTTAAAGTAATTTATTCTTTATAATATTTTGAGGAAATAATTAAAAACAGGACAATGCATGTATACATATATCTGTTTTAATATGACCTGTCTAAAACCACGCATACCCAAAAAAAATCTGAAAAAAGCCTGTGTTCAAGGCTTCCGTTCGCATTTTGCAGCGGCAGCGACAGGAAGAGGCTTATATTTATTGTTATTTTATTTATTTATTTATTTTTACCTCACTTAATTTCTACAAAGTTAAAAGTTTCCAGTCCTTCACCAATTATTTCCAATATTCCGTCTATTACTGCGACATTCCAACGGATGACGTGGTGACTCCGCACAGTCTAATATATATAATATAATAATATAATATTACATCGGGTGTAGTAAGCATCACGTGCAACGTGCAGAGAATCGTCTGTCCAATGGTAACAGTAATTACAGGGATACGAGAACTAACAAAAGACCACCGAAATACGTGTTAAAATGCGTCGTAAGAGATGTTAGTTGTTTGATATCAATTACGTACCGCAGGTTAAATATTTAATCAATGCCTGTGTAGTACCACCTATCAGCTGTCATCGCTCATCAACAACCGACATCGTGTATTCTCAAACCGATTCCGCTGACCGGCGCATTGTTGTTTTCGTGGAGCGATCCCACGTTGATTCATACACCATATTATTATGACCGTATGAGATGAGAAGGAAAATCAAGAACGCGTTTAGAAGTATCTAGAAGCCGATTTCCATTCTTCTTTATCCAACATTTTAGAACTGTATTCATTGCTCACTGCTTTAAATCGATCCACGTACGGATCGAACACCATCGACGATATTAGTTATACCCGTCGGATATGTGAGCATTTTACATTTGTTTCGTTGAATTGGTGGACTGTACATATTTTTTCGATCGCTCAAGACTTCCGAAAATCGAATTGAAGGATGTAACGATTCGGTATCACTAGCTGTTTACACACACATCACGCGTTACGTTAAACTGAAAATCTGTTTTCGAAATGCTTAGTACGTTCAAGCCAGCGGTTCTTCATATACGGAACGTGGATGATAAGATCTGTCAAAATTTCAAATTGTCGATTAATTGAACTAAAATAAACGACAACGACCGGTTATATTGACCGGTGCATCATCCGAATTCTGTACCTGGTTCTTTCAAACACGCAAAGGTTTCTGAACCGTCTACATTTCCTACCAATAAAGTGCGTATTTCGAGATAATTTTTTTTAAATTTTTATAAATAAACAGCAGATACAGTAGTATCAAAACACATTTCTTCTCCCAAAGAGTACAACCAACGACAAGAGGGAGCAAAGCGCTGACATTAAATCCTTTCAACATCTGTGATATAAATATGTATATATAAAGCAGCTGATCGCGGTAACCGGTTTAGCTTTGGCGATTCGTATTAACTTATTATATTTTTCAACTCTTTTCCACATCACGAACCGCAGATGCAGATTCGCAGTGGATGTTAAGGATTTAGCGGATACCTACATATATAGATACCTACATCCAGTACCTGTGCGGAGATGCACAATGATGGAATGTTCGTCCATTCTATTAACCTAACCTAACCTAACCGTCCGACAAACACGTGGTGCTGGTTCACCGTTCACAACCGTCCGATCGTGACCCGTATCAACAGGTGATTTTTATACGACCTTCGCGTGTTGAAATGTTATAGTAATATCATAACGAGCAATAAACGTGCGGGCGGAAACGGATATACTGCGACCGGATGGACTCGACGTGGATGAGTGGTCGATAGGGGGTGGGGGCTGTGTTTATCGAATACATTTGCAATTATTTTGTTATTTCTCTCCCCGTCGGGTGGCTATCATACGATGCGGTACGATTGCACCGCGATGCCAGGACGCTAACCAACACCGTATAATTATTACGAATAGGATTTGAACACGTGCATCAATCCAGTCATTTGAAAAAGGTCCAAGGTCATACATTTTTGGAAAACGGTCACACGAATCCATACGAATTGCATGCTGAATATCTGCGCAGGTATTTTTCAAACACTACAGACGGATGGAGCTGCGGTGATGAGCGCGATTTGAAGCATTGTTTTTGAGCGGTTCCGAACAACGATGGTGTCCGTATTGTCGAGGAACTCAAAAACGAGCACCGGGCGGTGTCGAGTTATGAGTAAACATCGAATGAGATGAAAAACGAATAACTTGTTATTTAATTAGAACTAAACAATGTAAACATACACTGCAGTAACTGCAAACTGCAGTACGCGAACAGAACTCAAACCTCTGGCCGGCTCGCGTATTTAGCAAGAACGTGTCGCAAAACGATGGAATCGCTATACAGTATAGACTATGCCGCCATCGCATTACGCGAACAAACCCGAAGGGTGTTACGAATTGAATAATTAACGCAATATAGATGTGTTCGCGTTGTTTTAATCATAAAATAAATTAAGCTTACGAAATATGCATTGTTAAAACGTCTTCGTATCATTTCAACGGCGCTATTGCCGGTATCGTTTTCATCGCCGATAGCAAATGCACCGTATACGAAATTTTCCAGATCATTGAAATCCGGACCACTCCAATAATCCGTATTTTCGACGGGTGTGATCGTAACACGGTGCAAAAAGTGTAATGCCGCGTAAAGATTTCGTGCCGAGCGTGCCGCACATACGGACAGAACAACTGTTGCTGCTGCTCACGCGCCGGGAAATCGGGCAAAGCGCAATAGCAGTCGTACATTATTCATTATCACTTCAGATTCTTAATCGAAATCGTGTGTTCGAACTTCGTTGCGACACAACGGTTTCACGTTATTTATCGTTCCGTTCGTTTACGATAATATTCGATCAGTGCATTTTGCGTACAGTACACTTACTGCATGTTGGTACCATTTCACACTCGCGTAATGTAGCAACGAAATAACTGCAGGACTTGGTGTTACAATTTATAAACGTACGAAAAACTGCTACGACGTTGGGCAAGGGCATTAACGTGTTCAAAATTGAAATTAAAACGTCATGTCGATTTGTGCATTCATAATGTAACGGGCCAGTTTTTGATTTATTATTAACTATTAGGTAAATAGGTTATTACATTATTTATTTCATACCCGACGCGATAAATTCTAGTTCTGATTTTACGAATAGGTTAATAATATAATCCGCATAAACCTGACTAAGTCTAGTACGAAATAACATGATAACCAAGATAACCGAATAGTACTAGAAAACCTTGATTTTAATTATTAACGATCTTGGCTCTCGTTAAACACCGTTTTCCCTATAAATGCGATACAATAGTGATGGTTTTCAAAAAAAAAAAAAAACGATAAAAATCAGCCATGGATTTTTTTCAAATATTGAATATCATTATCGCTCCACAGAGTTGTACGATATTTTAAAAATATACACCGATACAAATATGATAAACTTATTGCTCTGAACTAGATTTATACGCCTAACTCTTAGAATGATATAAGTAAAAAAAACCACTTGAAACATAATTGTTCACGAAATTCAGTTATAGTAAATTTGATAATTTAATTGAATAGTTTATTTAATGCATAAATTATTGCATATACCATTGAAAACAAGTTGGAAAAAGCTTACACTGTGAGCGTGTAAAATTTGTGGTTTCTAAGGTAATTTATAACAACTAATTGTAATTCCCCGTATTACACTTCACAGTATTATAATAACTTATACATGCTCATATGTATAGAAACCTAAATTAACGAAATCCCTTGATTTAAAAAAAAATCGTAATTATACTTATACTGGCCAGTATGAATCTATATTAAATAATCGTGTTTTCATTTTAGTACTGGCTATATATAAATATAATCAAAAGTCTTCATACAACAAATCGTGACCGTGTACAGGTTACCAACGGATGGACAAACGGATATAACAGATACAACTAAAATGTATAATTTTCATTATTATTTCAAATAAATAACTTCTATATACTTAGTCACTTAGACGTGTACAGTGCACGGTCACGATTCGATTAAAAAAAAAAAAAAGGTACCATCATTACAATTTAAAATTTCTTCACTTTGGATAAAAATATAAAACAATTATTCGGTAATCAACTTTTTTGAAGAAAATATAAAATAAAAAATACTTATTTCGCTCGCACGAGTCGTACTGTTTTTTATTATTTATTTATTTATTATTACAAAACGATTTAGTTGATCTAAAGTACTATGAAAATATTATACATACGTTTGTAGCATTTTACTTTTTTCGTGCTGTCGTATTGTGTCATACAAACATTGTCTAGAATCGAACTCGTTTCGGACGGTGAGCACCTTCGTGTCGCCTTTCATTTTCACGGACAATTGTGAGCAAGTACTCGTTTCTTATTTCCCTAACGTTCGCTTTTTAACAATATAATTTTTATTCATCAAGTCATTTTGAAGCAATTCGATGCATTCGAACCTGCAAGGGCAACCGAAACGGCAATGTAAACGTTGACTGATGATGACTTTGCACTCCAGATGTGATTCTAAACCAAAAAAATCTTTCGAAATCTTTGGTCGACCGGTTTTTGACTAAAATATAAGAAAAAAAAAACCATAATTAAATTAATATATTATCTACGATGGGCAAAGCTTTTTTTTTGTAAAATCACAAATATTTAAAAATTAATAAATTTACAGGTAACTGATTTCGACCGAAAAACTTCAAATACTTTTAAGAGCAATGAGCATTTAAATACCACGTAGGCATTATGAATACATTAACTCATAGGTATAAAGTTTGATAAGTACCAAGATCACGTTTATTACTCTGATGCCAATGAATAAGTTATAAATAAGTTGTAACTTTTATAAATAATATCGAACATTGTGTTGATGAATATTTTTTTTTTTAATCCAAATTTTTTTCCCCTCTTAAACTTCTTTAGGCATATTTTTTTTTACGAAAATTAATATTCATAAATGCTATGAAATAAATATTAAATAGTAAAATGTAAACAATTGCAATAGTTATAATTTATAAATTTAAAAGCCATAATTAAATACCTAATCTAATAACAAGAGAACAAATCAATTCTATGACGTATTAGAAACGCCTAATACACATAATACTAGAAAATATAATACAATCATATTAATAGCAAATATATTGTACTTAAGTAAAATAATAATATTGTTGGCACATTGGTAAAATACAATTGTTGAGATAAAAATGGCAAAAAAATTACTTTTTCAACACGTTTAGGCCAATTAACCCGTGAATGCAAACTATTATTCTGTATGATGATTAATCGAGATTTTCAATAGTCTACTACCATAATTCCCTAAATGTATAAAATAAATAGTTAAAAACATCACGTTATATTTCGAAAATTCCAGGAAAAAATAAAAATAAAAATGTTCCTATAAAAAATTTATAAATTAATAAATAATAGACAACTATAAAATAACAAAACGGACAATAATTATAACAGTATTGGGTAAAAAATGATGATACAGTATGAAATAAACAAAACAAAAAAAAAGTCATAAAAATATATGAAAATAAAAAATTCCAAATAAACGATCTGTTTATGCTCGCGCTTGTAAATCGTGAAAATAATAGCAAATAAAAACAATTGTACTACGGTCGCCATAACACGCACTACTTCTCAGCTGTTGACCAAAAAATATAAAATTTATCGCATCTGTATAATTACGATACGAAACTATAAAATATGTATATAAACCACGTCAATTTAATCACGACGAATACTTATGCATCTGGTGTAATTTAAAATAACGTTTTTCGTGTTAATTTTAAACTTTATCGTTTCTCGGTTCGGACGATGACTGTATGACCAAGGCTTTACGACGGGTTGCTAAGAGATAGTTTAGTTTGCCTTCGTCGATGCTCGTAAAATAATAAGTTTGTTTCGATTTCGTTGTTTTGATGTCGTTTTTCCATGCTCAGTTCGCGAAAAGTTAGTGAAACACATACTATTCAGCTGTTACACTACACACACACACATATAATATATTTATATTCATATATATATTTTATTACATTTAGTGTCGATAGTGGACTAGATGAGAGAAAACATACCGCGATGGTTTAGGCATGTGATAAGTTGAAAAGAAATCAAATCAGAGTGCTTATGAAAATGAAAGTTGAAGATAAAAGAGGAGAGGAAGACCGAAAAAAGAGATGGTTGAATATGATTAATAATTATCATTATGAGAGGCTGTCGGTGTTAGCGTAGGGGTGTTAGCGTAGGGGATGTAGAAAATCGAGGTTCAGGACAAAAGTGGCCGATCCAAAATAGTTGAGAGAAAAGCAAAGGAGAAGAAGAAGAGGAAGTAAAAATGCACGTATCGAAATACTGTCACTAAAAATAAAATGTATTATTTGAAAAATAAAAATAAACATTTTCGGACTGCTATAGTAACAAATCGAATTTATAATTTTAGCAATATGAGCAGCCAATTGACAATTTTTACTCGTTTTATGTGATTCAGTCTCCTCAAAAGGCTATATGCTCCTGTCGCCCTACAGTATTAGAATTACTATTTGGGCACTAAACGAATGCATCGTGTGACAACATTATACATTATTCAAACGTTCAGCGTAAGTCGTGCTTCTTCATCTTGTGGTTATAATATCAAGGGTCTAGAGAAAAAGTGTTCATTTTTATTTTCGTTTTAATTAAAATTTTTAATTTATGTGCATTTTATATACGAATATAATAATATTTATTTATACGCATAAAGTTGGTCCTTGTTGAACTCTAAAACAAAATGTGTATTATATACGCGCACTAGTGCTTTGAGAACATATAACAAAGGAGTAGATGTTTTTATGAAAATAATTAAAAAATTTTATAATGTTAATTATTTTCGTAAAAACATCTTTAATGATTTACTTTTAATCTCTTTCTCGTTACGTTTTCATCATCACGCAGATGAGGTACTTACAGATTAATTTAACTAATAATCACTATAACTCTCTCTCTCTCTCTTAACCTTTTACGACTTAAATTCTTTAGTTTTGTCTCCCTGATATTGTGTGTAGATGTGCATTGTTGAAAATGCTTACACTACGTGCCTAAATCATATTAATATACGGGAAGTTTACAGTCCAGCCCCCCGGGGCCGTTTGCAAAAACCTATTTATCGCGCTGCGTTCTTTCAGTGGTCTCACTACCGCATTTTCTCAAAACTCCGTATTTGTAATGATATTATAATAGCGTCATCGCTGTCCGGACGATGTCAAAACGATGATAAATCACGTTTAAAAACCAGTCAAACTACAGTTAATATAGTATTGCGCTACGGCCGTTGTTACGAAACGAGTGTGCGCCGGCAAGAGCGTGGTGAGAGAACAATGATCGTCACGATTTATATTTCCACCCGACCGTATGTAACTATACATTCTGTTCTACATTATACTTATCGTTTTGGAAACGTTCGAACGCCTTATTTGTTAAACGTCGCAATATATTAATATTGTCGTCGTCGGACGTAGCATTCGCTTGTAATTGACACACAAACACGTACGTAAGTGATGACAATAACAGTAAATTGTGCTTTTAGCGTTCCAAGTTGTTCACGGAAGTTATATGGTCCCTAAAGTCCGAAAAACTGGCTCAGTTCAATATTGCCGTATTTTAATTTTTATTGATTATTTTACAACAGTTTTTGAAATTAAAATTGACGTTTGAAAAAAATCTTTCATTTATTCGTTAACATTACCGATTGAAATTCGGTTGGCAATTTTTTCCAAAACAGAAAAATTCGAGGATATTTTAATTGTTCTTTGTCTTCTTCTATTTAATTAAAAATTTTTTTTTCGCTATCGTATTTTTAAATACATTGAAAAATGTCCCGTTCTCAAAAAGTAATAAAAATAACGATGGTCAATTTTAATTTGTTATGAATTATTGTATTTATTATATTTAACTCATATGAATGTAAATGACTTGTATACACTGTATTATTGTATCGAGTGACGACGACAAATAACAGGGGCTGTGTGTCGTGTATCGCAATAAACAACTACCTATTATATATAATATATTTAATATATTTTAATATATATTTTACTATAATTATATATATACTATGTAAACACCGCTATACCAGCACAAAATTAAAATTATTTCTCATAGTTTAGTACTTCAGTGTTACAGTAATCGTTCACCGTTTGCTTTACATAGACGCTTTTCTTATACCTATAGATATATAGTTTATATCTTATAGTTTATGCTGTATGAAATTAATTAGTGAATTAATTAGAACGTCCAAAGCATAATTTAACATATAAAGTACGTGGCGCTAGTGTCACCCAGTGATAACTGAATGCTACTAAGTGGTGGATGGATTTCCACCCGTTGAAAATTTCTTAAAATATGCTCTGAGAATGTTAATACCGAGTTTCACGTTGGTTACTTTATGTGTGAAAGTGTCTTCTACATTAATTTTGTTACTATGTCATAGATATTTAAAATATCAATTAATACCAAATAAACCAAATGATGTCGAATGGTAATAATTATAAAAATTAAACTATTTCTTAAAAAAAAAATTCTCCGCGTACCACCTACGAACTTTCCACGTACCATTTATGGTACGCGTACCACAGGTTGGGAACCGCTGGACTATAACACTTTGAAAACGGCACCCCCGACAAAAAATTAATCTAATTTATTTTTTCGTCTTTTGTACGTTTCGTAGAAAACTAATGCGATTTAAAAATCGATTCCTTAAAGGTAAAAAGAAAAATGAGTACAAAGAAAAAAACAATTTTAGTTAACACTTATTCGCTTTATCGTGAAACGTTGGAAATAATAAAGATGCACGACATTTTTGCAGCCGGTGTTGATTTATAAGTCATAGAAAAGTGAGCAATATTGTTCGAAAAACGATCAGCGAAAACAAACTATCTTGAACGATACTATATGTAGGTATTTTGCAGTATTTGGTGACGATACAGTTATCAACAATTATGCTGGTAGAATGCTATTTAAAAAAGTTACGAAGAAAATACCGTTTAGCATACGCTTACATTATCATAGGTTTGTTGTAAACTTGACGTACTACGAACTTCAAAGCATCTTTCGAGTAATACAAATTTTTTTCGGCAAGTCCAAGCGGTCTGTTATAATTTAATTGCACTTCGTGTTCCTTTTCATCTGGATAAACGTTGTTTCTAAGAAAATCAAAGTATTACAAATTTCTGACGTTTTAACAAACGAACCTTTGAATAACTTTTTTTCTTTCGAATTATTTTAAGTAAATATTCAAAAACACTCTTATTAAGTATCTTTATGTTTAAAGTATCACTTCATATTGAATGATAATTATTACTATAGATCTTCATACTCATTGTAAGTTATTTGTTTACGGTCTATAATCTGTATCACTGTATTTAAGTTAGCACTTTGCATAATTTATTTATTTTTCATTTAAAAAGAGAAATTTAATATTCGATATTATACTATATATTACATTATATTATAGTATATCGACTCTTGGTGTATTTAGATAATCACAAATTATGAAGATGAGAGTCGATTATAATTATAACGAAAGGTAATTAAAGTGATGATAACAGAAATTTACTATTCCTTACTATAGTTCGCAGTGTCGTCACTGCGATTCCTTCGAAATCTTTATTGCAGTCGGATTACCATTCGATTGGCAAAGTTCATAACAAAAACCTATAACAGATCCGTTTGATATACTATATTGGATGGTTTTTTTTTTTTTACTATAATATTCCGAGAAGTTCTTCGGACATACATGGGAGACGGGTACGAGGATACCAAAACACTATATTACTATAATAGCGTTACATGTTCCAATATTTGTACCGACGTATACCTTCGAACACGCGTATATCAACATTTATCAATAGTTATTCGAATATTTCAAGACAGTAGACTGTTCACGCGTCGAGGCACTGTCAGTTCCGAACAATAATAATAATAACAATATATCCGAACGCGACTGGTCGAAGTAACAAGTAATGACGATGCATTGCCGAGCTGGAAAGTTATGGTCAAGGTACTTGGGTATAAAGAGCAATTTTAAATATTAAGTTCAACTCTTCAAATCGATTATATTCGACAATTTTTTATCTCGGTAACTTCGTAAATAAGGAGTTATTCAATCTGAGTCTGGTCATATCAAAAGTTAAAACCATGGATACCTAATTAAATACACATAAAAATACGTACACCGACAGCATCTTTTGTAAAAATAATCTATGAATACATAACGTACCTTATTATTGCTATAAAATGTTGGTGATTTTTCGAAACAATTCGATCAATTAAAAATTGTTTCAACTTTCCCAGAGTAGAACCTCGTTCATGTCGGGTCAGTTTTTTATCGGCGTACCAATACAACAATTTAAATTAATTATTACCAAAAAAGTAAAATATAACCGTTGAAAATCCATAAAACTATTGAAATTAAAAAAATTTAAAAAAAATTGCTCTTTTGGATTACTTTGTCTTGGTTATTAAACCTTTAATACAGTCTAATATATTGTAAGTAATTCGACCATTTTTCAATAGCCTAATTCCATATTTCTCTGTACAGATGAAAATAAATGGTACGTTTTGAGTTATATTCAAAAATTCAACAAATAATAAATAAATATGAAAATTTAAGCATAAAAAAATAAAATAAACACATATTGATAGTTACAAAACGTATAATAATTTCAACAACATTGAAATAAAAAACAATAAAAAAAAAAAAAAAAATGAACAAAAATCAATGCTTACAATAAATGTCACGGCTCGTAAAATTGGCTGAAAAATAGTGAAAGAAAAGTCAACAAAATAAAAAAAAAAAAAATTATATGACAAATCTATTTGCGATTTGCACATTGAACAAGCAACACGTACGTTCCGTTCACGCAGTTCGTGAAATAATGCTGTTTCAGTTTTTTTTTTTCCAGTGTTTACAATGAAAACCATGGTCTTACGGAGGTAAGTTTTTATAAATAAACAATTATGAGTAGGTCACACACTCACACACACTCACACACACACACACACACACACACACACACACACACACACACACACACACACACACACACACACACACACACACACACACACACACACAAACACACACAAATAAAAAAAATAAACACAAATACTGACCGAATTGCAAGTATGAAAATATGTTCGTCAGTGCAAATACGCCGCATTATACAACAGTTTTTGTTAGTATTTGGACAGAAATACATAAGGATAATGCGACTTAAAAACTAATGGTAGCGGAACTGCAAGCGAGTAATGAGAAATCAAATTTTTTAAATTACTGCTGGGAGCTCTAAAGTAATGTCGAGCCCTCCTTTGAAAACCAATGAAGGTGACGAAAGAAGTAGTGAAAACTGCTATGAAAATCCATAAACCATCTTTAATAACAATATGTTGTACAAATAATTTTAAAAAAATAATCTTCAATATAAAACTCCATGAGTATGAGCAACAACTAAAAACCTTAGCTAATGGTAAAATTAAGATACTAATGGGCGAAAAACACCAGTTTCAATTAACTATAAAAATATTAGAAAAGAAAAAGTTAATTACCACAGATATTAACTCAAAACGGAAAAATAGTTTCTGGTGGTAATTCATAGATTATATGTTGAAACTGATATTTGTAAAATAAAGCCTTAATTATCCGAAATAAGATATCTTGAACATCACAAACACTAAAATTAAAAGAAAAATTCGACTTTAAAAATAAAAATAATGACTGAAGTATTATGAAGTTTCCATTAGTATTCGTGGACTTAGAGCCACAAGTAAACAATAGACATTTACGATCACAAAAATGTGTATTATTTCAAAATAAAAATAGAACATCCAAGAAAAATAAGATGTATCATAATACAATTCGCCAACACAAATTGTCAAGCTTTTGTTCACACTCAAAACTATTTTTTTTAAATTTTTTAAAATAACAAAGTGTGTGAAATGTGTTGAAGGGCACACTTCGCTAAACTATCCCAAGTCTAAGTAATCACAAGCATAGTATGCAAACTATGGAGAAGGAAACACAGCGATTTGGAAGGGATACTTCGCTTACAAAAACGCAGTAGATAAAGCTAATCCTAAAGAAATACAGCAGTATACTACAACAACTTTGTAAAACCAACTACTCAAGGTGTCTCTTTTGTGCATATGGCTATTTCTTCAAATGAACAACATAATGGTCCACGGATTCAAAGCAATACAAAACAGAAAAAAAATGTTTTGTTACAATCCGATGTGATGGTAGCATTAACAAAATAAAACGAAAGACTGGACAGGTTAGAAAACACTCAATCCAAAACTAAAGCACAGATAAAGTAAAAATGAATCGGACACTTTGAATCATAGAGTAGAACACCAACAGGCTTGTATAGAAAAAAGAAAAAATTTGAATGTCTTAAGAAAAATGAACAAATTAAATAGCTTCAATTTCAGAAACTCACGACGTGGACCATTTTGAAATTATATGGATATCGAATAAATGCAACAAAAATTCAAACAATCGTGTTCGCGGAAGGACTGCAGTGATAAAAAAAAAGAATCAATTAAGCACTACGAACTTAATAAACATCATCAAGAATATTTATTTGATTTGATTTGCAAACAAACAATTTATACATTTGAAAATATAATTATAATAGATGTCGTCTGCTCACCTTCTATAAGCTGTGCTTGTATTGAAGGTGATGAGTTCTTAATATAGAAATATAAAATAATTTACAAGAAACAAGTGTGCGTAATCCAATCTGAACCTATGGCATTCAACTATGGGATTATGCTAGCAAGTCTTATGTTGATTTTATACAATTATGTCAAAACATCGCTCTTCGGACCATCACTGCAGCCTACCAGTTTGAAAGAAACGACACAATTCACCGAGATATAATGCTATTAACAGTAGCAAGCGAAATACGCAAACACGAGAAGAGGCTAGATCACCATGTCAATACAGCGGTCATCCAATTATTAGACAACTCCAATGATATTAGACGTCTAAAGCGTCTGAAACTTTACGACTTATTTTAAGAATTATTTGGAAGTGCGATTCCATTAATGTGTACAGTATACTTTAATGTCTAGTACGTAAGTATACATAATTGTTAAACATATTTAAAAAAACTTTTGGGTTGTTTAATAATAGAGCCCCAGGGCGTTAAAAAAAAATAAATATAAAATAAAATAAATCTTACTGTTCGTCCAATTCTTTTGTGGTCGACGCCGAGACTAGCTCGAGTCAAAAAGTAACACTATAAGCCCTGACCCAGCCTCTAGTTCGAATACAAATTCTTCCGTGAAACACCACTTGGAGTCGACCTCAGAAGGTTCATTCTCCGACAACGAATTCTCATCAAGCTCGTTAAACTTTTGCGAGAAACCCTTTGGGCTCCAGAACAAACCGTCCATGATGAAAATCAGAAGAAAAAAAGTTTTATATTTTATAATAAATATACTTTCTATTTAAAAATTTAAAAATATATTAACAGACAAATTTAAAACGTTCTGATTGTCGCCTTGCCTGCCAATTGCGTAAAGAACAATTTTCAAAATTCTGAATAAACGATCCTTTTATGTGGTTGCTACGTGCTTGTTAATCATACACACCTCTCAGCTGTTGTTCACAAAATATATTTTTATCGCATCTGTGTAATCATGACAATGAAATACATAATATCTGATTCACAACCGCGTCATTTAATCAATCCCATTATTGGATCCGCCACACAGCGTTCCTACCGGTATACAATAGTAGTGAGACATCACATTATTATAACTAACACCACTAATTAACTTAATTTTGTTGTAACAATATAATATATTATAATATAACTATTACATTATAATAGGCATAAAAATGATTTTACATTTTTAATGCCCCCCGTCTGATCATGATAATAGACTTCGCAACTGATAAAGATATTCTAATTGTTCACACTGATTCAGAAATATATTTCAAGTCTATCAAAACTCACGATTTACTAACAAATCTGGTACAAAGACTGGGAAATCAAAACAAACCGATTTAAGTCAATACATTTACACATTTTTGCTTAGACATAAAGGTTTCCCGACAATCACTTTCAATAACATACCTCTCTCTCATCAGCTCAGAATTTCCATTACACAGGACTACACCTCGACCGCCGTTTAACATGCCCACCTCAGATTCGCAACAAACGAGTCGTATTAAATAACAGATTCTTCGAAACTACCACAATCCCCTTGTAAATGAATTAGCCACTCCACATATCACTGGTTACCCTGTGAGACATGACCTATTAGTTGAATGAACTATCCCATTAACGTTGAAGTACCTTCAATAGAAGGATATTCCGATCACCACTAGTAACCCACCATTACATCCTTATATTCTTGCATATGCTTATTGCAAAAAGATTTGTTTACAGATTATGATTTAAAAACAAATGGGAAAAAATACATTTGTAACAACACAATATATTATGTTGAAACACTGAAATTTTACATAAAAAATGATTTCCTGTTATTTTATTAAACTTTTGAGATGGTTTACACCAGCGATTGTCCTCAACCAATGGGGGTTGCAGAAAGCCCCATGAATGTTCGCGAAGAAAATAAATCAAAAGCAACGTAATAATAAATAATATTCAATATAGTTTAACAGACTGTTAATAACAGTATAATCCATAACAAATACATATTTGGCTATCGAATTCTCAAAGTGATAGTTTGCTCTTTTTACGTGAAAAACATTCTTCCTGATAGTGTGCAGGTTTACTTTAAAATATTTATAGGCACTAGTCTTACGAGTTTTTATACTAATATATTTTTTTATTCATTCGCGTCCGAGCTAAGAAAAAAATACAAGCCCGATATCGAATCGAACATCACATAATTCGATTCTCAATTTTATTATACTGTTATTAACAACTCATTGGCCTAATACTTTTCTTTGATAAACTTATTCATACATAAGGTCCGCATCATGATACAATATGTCGGACTACGAGGTCATATGAAACTCTTATTTCATATTAAATATCACGAGATTTATCCGTGTACAGTGCATCAGGTTACATATTTTATTTTACCTTATCGTTGCTTCACAAGCAACATTCAACACTCCAACTTTACACACAATTGTGTATACATCACACAGAATGATTTTTGCCAACAGTTAATACGTTTTTGAATAAATTCGTTCTATTTTTATTCAACATTTAAATCAGAATTACTATACATTAAAATTATAATTTTTAATATGTAAAAATTGCAATGTACATTTTTTGTTTTATGTATTCTGAAATAGAATGATTTCCAGCAAATGTTGGCGCCAAGTACATTGAACATCGAAATTATGTAGGACATGGGTGGTCGCCAACCTTTTTAAAAAAATAAGCTTCATTTGAAAATTCAAGTCTCTGATGATCAACGTCTAGGAGATTTTAGGAAATATGTTTGATGAGCAAAAAAAAAGTCTAATAATTATTAATTGTTTATCAAATTTTCTAATAGTACACGGTGAGAGAAAAAAAATATTCATCAATTTAAAATTGTGGTCCTAGCTTTAGTTTTCTAATTTTTTATTGCGATTGACTTATATTCCTATAAAGATCCAGTCGTTAGATACCTCTGATATAAGATATACAATATGAAATGGCCAAAGGTTTAATCTTAATATACCAATTGATCACATAGGACTCAATAATTATTATCTCCAGTTATTTACTAGAATTTGTATTTTTATATATTTATATTGATATAGGTGGTTTTTGATCGCCAATAATATTGTTGTATTAATTTGAACATAATTTTGTGATTTTTCAAAGTATATGATATTTTTAAGAAAAACGATTTCTCGGTCGAATTATACCTAAAAATGTATAGTTATTCTTGGTTTAGGAATAAAATTGGTCGATTGTTAAAAGTGAGAAAGTTAAAAGAACACACTAGGCGAAATTCGATAATTTTATAAACAATAAAACAACTTAATTTGACATTGAATTTCCGTGAGTCGATAGAAAACTATTTCGGTTCGACGTATGAATTCAGGAATATTTCAATTATAAGGGGCTGAAGTATTAAACCTAAACCCATACTTATATAGACATGAAGAATGTTAAAAAAAAATTGACTCCGGTAAAACATATTGCAGCCTACGTAAAACGATTTCCGTACAGAAGCGTTGTTCTTAGGTATTACGGCCGACCGTAGACATTCGAGGTGTTAAAAAAAAATACAAACGGTTTTTTTTTTTTAATTTTTTATAACATTATCACTCTATTTTTTGAGAAAAAAAAAGCCCTAATAATAAAACGAAAATTACAAATTGTTTCCTTTTTTTTAACAACGTTACATAATATTTGATGAGGTCGTGTCGCATGATACACGCGTTTCAAGACCGATGTTTTTCGTCGGTGCAACCGTCCTCCCGCCGCAACAGCCCAACAATGTAGTAGCGCATGTCTAGTGTTCGCTTGTTGCTGCAGTTCCCCGGTAAGTCGTTTACCCTGTAACTATAAAATATAAAACACGATTAAATGTAGTAGTGTAACGATTATTATTATTATTATTTTTTCATTTTCTTCTTCATCAAACGCGTCCAACACGAGTACAAAGATAATCATTACCATTAACATTATTATCACCATTAATATTGTTATTATTATTATTATTATTATTATTATTATTATTATTATTATTATTATTACTGTTTGATTTATTATGTTCTTTTATTATCGCCCCGGGTCGTCCGCGTACACATATAATATACAAGCAAACACGTCGTACATCTTACAAAGCGCGCACACGTGTATGCGTTATAATCGGATTTTTATTCCGTCGAACGTAATAAAATGAAATAAAAATGCATCTAATCCAAATGTATATATATGTTTAATTTTATTTATTTATTTATATATTTATTTTTTAACTTCGTCGTAAACTACGAACCCAACCAGTTAGAACACCGCGTGAAGATATGAACGCGATGCAGTGCAGTGAACAACAATAGTTGATGTATCACTCGAGTCGCGCGACATACGGCCTGTGACTTTTACTTTTTCCCGCCAAGGTTAATCGCTTCGGATCCGGTAGTTTTCCACGATCCACAGGTGCGCGCATAGCTGCGTTCATCGTGCGCCAGACCCCCTCTGGTTCTCCGTGATGTATGGTCAACGAAATCGATCGGGCTTCTTTTTCGGAACGGTTACAGACTGAAAAATATTACTCAAACGAACTTTGACGTTCCGTTAAATCAACTCGGCACGTTTCTGAAGTTAATCGCCCGACAAAGCCGTGGAATGTCACCGGGGCCGCAACCGGACGACCATATTTCTATGAAGAGAAAAAAATTACGTTCGAAATAAATAGTTCTCGCTCTGCGCTGACGCGGCCACCGGCAGTCATGCGCGGTTAACCGTAAGAACGAGAATCCCAGCGAGATTTCCAGACACATTTTCTTTGAACTGTATTGGTATTCGACGTCACGATTTAAATCTCCACTCCAGCGGACCGTCAAACGGCACACTAGTTTGCTGCCAAGGCGCGATTCACCCTGATATACCAACAACAGCCCTGCCGTGTCGGCTACTATATGTGGATGAATATTTCATTAAACTTTAAATCTCGCCGAATGTGTACATTATACAAAAAAAAAAAATTCTTTGTACGTTGGACTAGAATTTAATTTAATTTAATTGATAAACACAATTTGTTACACGAGGGGGCCATGTGGCTTATCACTATAAAACCCGTACTGTAAACACATTAATAGACCATTAAACGTTTCCATGTATATATAGTGTCATCGAATTAAGTGCAGACGCACGCGCGGTATACCTATATATTTGCGTACGTGGTGCATACGGGAAAAACGAAAATTCTTTTGGTGCCAAGATAACGCAATGATTTGACGGTAAAAGGAGTTGAGTCGATTTTTAGTGTAAACGGGTATGTTCCATGGTACAAACTAATTTGTCGTTCTTTATGAACCGATTAAACGAGATATCTTATTTTCATCAGCAATACGAAGTTATAGTCATAAGTAATTTGAGATAGGAACAAAAATATTTTAGTAAAACAAGACGAATGTGGTTATTTTTTTTTTTTTTACCAACGTTAAAATTTGTGTATGAAGGGATAAATTATGTTTATCTTGCGAACAACAAGTTAAAAAAATCTAGTAAATTAAAAAATATAAAGGTTTATTTGTATTATTTTATTGAGTTTGGTTTCAGTGTACCTTTTTTTCATTTTATGTAAGTAATCGAATTGTCCATGATACTCCCGAGCTGGTCATATTCACAAAGATCAATAAACAATCATAGCAATTCCAAATTCTTCGTAGATGGACATAATCAAAGAAGAACGAATTTTTTAAGACATGCGATGCAAAATTGAAATTTTTTAATCATACATACATAATTTTCAGATAATTCTGATAAGACACTTATCACCTCTCCTTCCTCTTGGATCCATCAATGAGTAATACCAGAACTACTGCATTGTAAAAGTAGAGATATTTTAATGGACAACGTAATATTTTTAATGCAAAGAATATAGCTTTATGTTCACTGTCTGTATTTTTATAATATTAATCAAGAATATATTAATAACAATAAAAGGTCGCTTTTCGTTTACTGTAAGTTTCATATGAAGCATGATATGTTTGATGTGTAATGCTATGATATGTAACGATGTTAGTAGAAAAACCTTTTCTGTTGATAATAAGTCTTGGAGACGTAGAGAAATGTGTAAAAAAATAACTTTTTTTCATAACATGATATCGTTCACGTATTCTGAGAAAGTGTCAAAAATATCGGTTTAATAAAAATGTCTTCAAACATGTTCCCTTCCAATATGAATGTTTAGTTTTAAGTCCTGTTATACAAATAATAGGTAATGAAAACATATCGCAATATTGATGAAGCGCAGGAAGAGCATAAAATATTATTGTTCACAATCGGAAAAACTAATATGCTATAGAAAAATCCATAAAAATGTATAATATATACTTTGTAAAGAGTCACAAAAATCATGAAAGAAAAATCAAAGAGAAAATTATCTTACTGACGAAGAAAAACTCGGAGGCGACATAGTTGATTTTCGTGTGGAAAAAACATACAATAACGGCACGTCGATTATACTACATTACTCAGCGGCGCTGATGAAACTAATTATCGTCTATCTGTACGTTCTCTATATTATAGGTGCGTAGTAAAATCGAAAATAATAATTAAACGCTAATCAGTAGAAGAAAATTTAAAACCGAATTCTAACATTCGTCGGGATCTTGGAAATCGCAAACAATTAGAAATCCGTCACTGCGTTCAATAGATATAATTCGCGTTCACATTAGACCGAATCGCCGAAATCACTGGGCGGGAGAGCAGAAATTCGAACACATTTGATCGGTGCTAATTATACGGTGTATGCGAGGAGCGCATTGCACCGAGGTTTCCAACGAAGACCTAGGGAAACCTCGTTATGAACTTAGGTGAATTTAATGTGCATAATAATTGTTTAGAAGATCGAGTGGTGTTTTAAATGCAAAAAAGAATGTATAGGTATACTTCAGAAAAATTTTTTTGCGAAAAGGAGTAGAAAACGTGAACGGAAAAGTTGGTGAAAGTTGACCGTTCAAAGGTTCTTTGATTTGTTTTCTAAATCGTTAAGTTCATAATATGCCCTCTGCGTGATACTGATATATTATTAGTTATTTTTCTATTTTAACCGGCCTGACATTAACGAATATAATCTACCCAAGAATTGTCTAAACACCACTGCAGAGCCGGATGTACCTACCTCCGACCTGAAGGATATAATCTTTCAGAGACAAAAAATACATGTTTTGAAACTGTCTTAATAAATTACTATCAACGGCGCGAAGATCGCGTGCAGATCAAAATTATGGAAGCCCACAGCTCTGTTGCGTCGATTTCAATATTTTTAGTTTTTTTTGTCCCGGTACTATTATTTGTTTTTTTTTTCATTATTTTTGTTTCCTGAAAAACGGTATCCACGATCATCGAATAATCTAGTGGATCAATTGTGCATACGCGTGCGTCTATTTGTCGTATTTCTACGCTTCGCCTGTTACTCAGATGGAAAACAGTCTAAAAAAAATTTAAAAACCAAAAAAAGAGAAGTGAAAACCGACAAATTCGTTGAAAGAAAAAAAAATTCATCAAACAGCAACTCAGCTACAGCTCATGTACAATATCTGTCGATGCGGAAAAAGAACCGATAGTATATTTTTGGCTAATGTTAATGTGGTGACTAAATAATTATTGTAAGTAACTCATCCCGTCATATTATGTATGCACAGATCGGATATACAGCGCATTGTTCTCCGAAATCGACATGACGAATAGAATACAAATAATTAGATGCAGGTGGGCGAACACGATGCCGCGAGGCAATAATAAAAATCCATAATGGCCCAAAATCGGAGGTGCTGTCGTCACTATTGATCGTTAACACTGTTTCAGCGACCCAGAACGAACAGTTTAATTTTTATGTCATTATTAAGACGATATGAACCAACTGTTGTGTTTTATACGATGAGTTAATTTTATCAATTTATTAGTTATAATTGTATACGAAAAGTCTATATTTTTAATAAAATTTCGTTTTATAACTTTATAGTTAATAAATATATAATATTTTGTTGAATTATTTATTCTTTACATTTTTCAAAATGATTTAACTATACTAAGACTGTCACAGTATTTAGTGATATATGTAAAAGTATTTATTCGTAATTTTTCTAAACAAAAACAATGAAAATGTAATTTAAAAAAACCACCAAAATAATTCTCTAACCGGTAGGTAACTTACGTCAATGAAGTTATAAGGGTTTCAGCAAACGTCATAAAATGTACACACCCAAAAATCGGTGATTCTTGTCATAAAAACAACTTCTTTCTACACATACTCCTCTCGCTTCTCACTTTCGACGACAAGTGTTTTTATTTTCGTCTCTTTTTATCGATGATCCTACCTACAGTCTCATCTCTACCAGTACAATAAATCTACGCTGAGATCCACGGTATCAGGCAACACGACAACACGATTAACATTTATGCGCACAATTAAATGCTTAACCGAAAATGCATATTAAAATTATATAATATGTTCAGTCAACCAGTTTATTGTGGTCACCATAAATGGAAAAGCAAAATAATAATAGTCTCGTAAAAGTCAGTGTACGACATATCGCGGTAACATGCAAACCAACGATTTTTAGGAAACCGTCTTATTTTTGGTTACCACGGCGTCCTGCTCCGAGGAAACGATAGTAAATTTCCGGTCAAATTTTGGACGATAATCAAATTCTATTATTATGTTTATAACTTTTAGATTTTGTTCGGTTTTAGCTAAAACCCACAGTAAATATCACACGGATAGCGTAAAAAAAGTCATATATAATTATATATCCAATATAGCTGTATGCAAACCGTGCGTGAAATCAATATATTGCGGAAACACTACGGTTTTGAACAAATTAAACATATAAATTAGTTAAGTAATGATATAACGAATCTTAAAAGCATAAACGTGTTTGTAGTTTCATAGATATCCGTGAATACTACCGCGGTACTATACCAACGGAAACATAATGACTTCTAATGTACGGCCGGTATATTATAATGGTATTGTATATAATATAGTACTATACATATGTATATTAAACACTGTGTAAAGTATACGAAACGAGTTTTATAAAAAAAAAAAAACCCCGTGGTAAAATTCATACGTAACTCCGTACAGCGCGAGATCTCAAGGTTCGAGTCACTCGTATGATTAACAACGATCATGTTATTATTATAATCTGCGTACGATTTATGTGATTATTCTGTGGCTAACAGGAAATTATATCACAACTGTTATCATTTCCACGTGGAAAAATAAAAAAAGGACTGCAATTGCACAATGCGCGTATTATTACATCGTATGTGCACCATGTAAGTGTATTCCGTTGTACCATAACACGGGCACATGTGTATAAGGTAAATATAATTTTATGGGTTCAGATAAATTTAATTTAATTTACTTGACGAAGAAAGGAAACGTTTGTAAAATTGAATCTTTTCCATTTGACCGCGGTGGACTCTCTTTGATGCACCCAATCTTGTCTTCCGGAAACGCTTTTATATAAAACGAACGTCCGAACATGTGTCATTGATGGAGTTCCAAAAGATAAAAAGTGAGAGAGAAATCCATTTTTGTTTTATTTTATTTTAAATGCTAAACATCAAAAATCTCCACGTTGCGAACAATAATAAAACGTTTAATGGTTCGATCGTAAACGCTGAAATCGACACGCTAATTACGAAAATTTCGAAAATAACTTTTCCGCAGAACGAAACGCGCGCGCGTGTACGGTTTAAGTGCGTCCGAGACCGATGCCAGCTTAATAATCCATGATCCGACTCACTAACCGGCCTGTTCTCGACCGGACATCATAATATTAAGTACAAACTGTTTAACAGAATAATATTTTTCGAATAAATTTAAAGGGGGAAAAAAAATAAACCGCTCTTTGACAAACCGAAGTACGTGTCGCGGTGCAGCAATCACATTTCTATTGGACGACTTCCAGTCGTTCTGAACGCACACCAACCGCACAGCTTTCGATAACAGAATAATAACAAATTTACGTTTTTTCTTTCTTCTTCTTTTTTCTTTTTAACGTTCGTGTCGTGTTATGTCGGTCGTATTTCAAAGTCCGGCCAAATCGTCGCGGCATCAGCACAAATCTCCGAGTTTCGGCTCGCTGTTCATGTTTCCACCGAGCGTTTCAGAAATGTACTTCGGAACGAACGCGTTTCATTACGATCTAAGAGAATTACTACGCCTTCGAAAGCATACCGCGTATTATATAAATGTACAATTTTATAACAAATTATACTCTTGATCACGGTTATATTTTATTTTTGGACCAATAAAACGACAAGCGTGCAGCAATAAAACAGGCTTTATCGTGAAGAATTTCCACACGTCCGCCCGTTTCTGCATTATTTTAATTGGACATATAAATGAAAGATTTATAATACAAAAACAATGTTTACTGCGTTTCGGATTACTATGTCGTTATAGTACACGTGAAAAAGAACGTTAGCCTTATGTTTTTCTTTAGGACACTGTCATTCGGAAATCAAAAACATAGTAGAAGCAACTGCAGAAAATTTTCTACAATTTTTAACTTTTCTTGAGTGAAAATTTGGGCTTTGTGACTAAATCACGACGCACTGCGCATATTAAACTTGATGAATCGAAACGCCAACAGCGGCTGCGGCTAAAGTATAGACAATATTGTTTAATATAAACAAGTTAAAACGGCTCATCCAAATATTATAAAAATATTTAATTATATTTTAGTATATATGTGTTCACATATAAATATGAAAATACGACGTTCGAGGCGCAAGTCATCTGATTGATTAGTATGTGAAACATCGAAACGACAACACGAATAAACACTGGAGACAATAATATTAATATTTACGGCATGAAACACTATCATTCCACATACTGAACATAATAATAATAATAATTATAATAATAATATTACCATTGTGTAATTACAAACGAGCACCACATTAATACGGATGCGAAATTAATTTCACGTGAAACGCGCATGCGCTCACGTATAAATTATAAAAATAAAATTATTAACTACACTTTAATAACCACTCGTTGTAGTCTATTTTTTTTTTGTTGTTGTTGTAGTTTAGACACGTTAAAACAAAAAAAAAATCAACGAGCGATTCGTTTAAAGCGCAATGTACCGCGGCAGAGGTTAAGATATTCATACACGTACGAACGCAGCGCCGCAGCCGTATAATAGGTGTGTAACAAGGAGATTTCAGTTATCAGACCTCGATAAGGTTACTCTAATTACTTGTTAACCGAGTTCAGAATACGATAGCGTTGCCGACCACACAGCTGGCACACTTATTTTCGTGTTCATCACGGTCGTTCGGTCGGATGAACAAACACCGCCGCCACATCCCCTGCGAATCAAAAAAACTTTCTTCGATTTCGACGTCTCGGGATCGAACGAATGGTGTAGAAACGACCGGGAAAAAATGCCAAAACACCAGCGGATCGAAGCGAGTTTGGATGTGACGGGAAAAAACAACTACCAGAGCAACAGCCGAACTCGAGACCGATGGGTGATGATCGGTCTTACCGTGCGTTTTACGCACACCGTCGCGCGCTACACGAATCGTCGGACGCGTTTGTAGAATTGTTTCGGCGGTCTGTTTTGTTCTCCCGACTCGAGCTCTAGCCGACTGTTACGAAAGGTGCTTACGGCAAAACGCACTGCGTCCGAAACGGACAACCGAACGCGCGCGCCGGATATGACAACGAAGTTCCGTCGTTGTTTACGACAACACATGCGTGCTGCCTGTCCGCAAATGTTGCGTGTACATCAGACGTCGTAGAAGCGAGAAGACGGACAAGACACGTGTTGTGCAATTGCTGCGTCGCGCGTTCTCCCGCAACAGTTATGTGTATACAATCGTCACACGTTGCACTGCGAACGGTCCCGGGACGCGGAAAACGATTGTTGCAAACGCGACCGTCGACGTTTCGAGAACAATCGACACGGCCTGATATTGATATTGCTCAACCGTCGATTGCACGCGCGTTTAATCGAAACGCGCGTGTTCGTCGACCGATCGACTGTTGTCCGACATCGATTACGTACGAGAACTCGATTTCCGTCGCTTTTATCGTTCCCGTGGATCCGCGGTTGTCTCGTAATGGAATAGCATTGGAACGCTTGTGGTCCACGGTCCTTGGACTGTTGCGGAGACGTCCGTCGTCCGATTATGTTACCGCTTAAACCGGTTTGATTGGCGGGACCCTTAAAAGTCGCACGATGAACGATACGATAAGATCTACTGGGATCCGTGCGCTGTACAAAGTCCGAGGAAATACGATGGAGTGTTAAACAAAAATAATTATTGCACAACGATCTTTAAGTCACACGTATATTCTCTCGGACTAGGTCTAACAACTGATAGAACCCTGGAGTAAGCTAAATTAGTTCATATACACTCCCATATGTCGGATAACTTCCCGCCGATAGAATACAATTTAATAATACTCCAGACCCGATTAAAAAACAAACGAGCTCTAAATGCATGAGCCGACCATGATAAGCTCGGTTATATCATCTGTTGTGCGACCCGACCATCTTGTAACTTGCGTCATAAAGTTTTTAAATTATTAAAACCAAACTCTAATGCCGGTGTCAGAAACAAAATATTTTGTGATATTTAACATCATGATGAACGAATAAAAAAAACGAAGAAAGAATATTATGGTAAACGCCAGTGGTGCCCAACCCGTGGCCCGTTGAAAATTTCAAAACAAAATATTTAGGAAAAAAAAAAGAAAAACGTTAAATTTTTGTAGAATATCGTTTTTTATTAACTCGTTAATTTTATTTTCGTACATTTTCAAGTAGAAATTTTACGATCCCTCAGTCTGTTATCTTTTCTACGGTTCAATCGAAATAAATGAAAACAAATTCAATATGCATTATAACTACGGTGTAGTTCCTACACGTATATTGTATGCCTACCGTGTGTAACGAAATTATATTATTAGATCAATGTTGACATTGATCGCACTTTTTATGTTTGGTAGCCCACTCTAAGGTAATTGTTTACCATAGTGGCTCGCCGCGGAAGAAAGGTCGGGCATCATATTGATACGCACTATGCGAAGAGTACATTATTCGTGCGCGAAACACAATGACGGTCGCTGCAAAATGAACGGGCTATATTATAAACTCCTATACGTGTACGTGAACCAAATAATAAAAGAACAAGAAGACGTAAAATCAAGCCCAAAAGGAAAATAAAACAGGAAATTTTTTTTATAATAATTATATTATTTTATTAACAAATTATTTATTGTCCAGTCTGCGGCATGAATAAACACTATAGGTGGAATACACAATGAACAGAAGACAAAAAGACAACGACCGTTATAATACCTGCCGAATATAAGCAGAAAAATTTAGATTTTTGATTAACTTTTGTGGTATTTTATTTTTTCTTTATTTTATTTTTTTATTTTTTCCTTACTCGACAATTTTTTTTTTAATTTCATCTGGGTCCAGGGTGAACAGAACTAAATCATTAGAAAGAAGATTTATTTTACGTGCCGCAACACAACAACGTGTTATATTACTGAAAAGTGTGTATGCCTTCGTGTTACCCATCCACCCTTAGACCGTGTACTGACCAATTTTTGTTCGTTATTGATTTGAGCACTGATAATCGACTGCCGTTACGCGTCCACCGTCCTGACCGTCGAGTTTTTGCTATGATACGTTTCCAGTCGATGCGACAAATCATGGATTATGTCCCGGAACATGACCGAGTCAATGTTGTCGCCGAGCACGTACAACAGCATCCAATCGCCCAGCTTTGATCGGCGCACGATGTTGCCGATGGCCTGCCGTTTGATCAGCCGAAACCGTATGCAAAACAGGTACACGCGCATTCGCGGGGACACTATTATGATGAACCTAAAAAAAGAGAATTAGATGTACAAAACTGTTGTCTAAAACTTATTCAAGTTCGTTGGCGTCAACTGATGCGTTGAGCGCATCTGCAGGGTTACAAAGCGGCATAAATGTAATCCAAAACTTTCGAATTATAAAAATTACCATTTTGTCTATAATGTTGATAACTACAAAAACCTTAAAACCATCAAATCGGAGTCATCTAGGAAAGAATTCTAAGAAAAAACCGAAAACAAAATTTTATTTTCGTGGTTCAATACAGATTTAATCATTTATTAAATAAATAGAAATATGATAAGCGATTAATTTCACAAAAAAAATTTTTATTTCTGAAAATGTAGTTTAACTATCGGGTGATTCAGTACGATACGAATAGTATTGATTTGTATATTATGTATTCAGTGTGAAAAAATAAAATAGTACATAACAATTTAAATTTAAATAAAAGTCGTTCAATTATTATTCTGTGTAATATACCTACAATTCGTTTGAATGAGACGCACGAACTTAGTCAGAAACTTATTTTTCGAGGAATTAAAAAAGAAACGAATTTCTTTATAAAATCAGAATTCTATTTTAAACTCGGTTTGTTATATTTAAAAATAAATATACTACAACAATATTGTTCACCGGAGTGTATTTACGTAGTTAATTTACGTAGGCCGGTGGAAAATCGCTGCTCTAAACAATTAAAATAATATACGGCATTAACTGAATTTTCATTTAATTTCCTACTATAAAATATATATATATATATATATATATATATATATATATATATATATATATATATATATATATATATATATAGATTAGGTAAATACGCGAAACAAATTTCATTTAAATATTAAAATATAATTCTTTAAGATTTAAACCATTTTTTTATTAATAATTAACAACAAAATACGTTCTTCAGATATTCCTATGTAGGCTCTTCTACTACTAGCCTTCGCATAAATACGCTACTGATAGTTTAACGTTATATATTATGTACAAGTTTAATAGATTAGCGTTCGACATAATTAAACGACACAACAAACTCTAAAGACCTATGGTAAGTAAAAAACATCTTAAAACATAATAAAAGCGTATTTCCGTATTAAATTTAAAGCACTAGAAAACAAAAATACAATTGCGACGACGTAGCCAACATTGATTTTGAAGTGTACCATTAATAATTATTTTTCTATTTTTTTTTTCTTTTTACGGTTTACAAAATTACAAACGTTGACAGTTTTACTGCAGCTACAGCCGGTGACGTACGAACAATATGCCATCGGTTGATGTACTTCCTAAGGCCAAGAAAAACAACCACCGTGTTAATTTACCTAGAGCCGTTGCTTCCCGGTGTGCTCTAGTACATAGAAAGAAAAGAAAATGAATGCTAATCTAATATACGAGACTTTCGGACGGTCGCGCTCTAAAGAACATAATGTACAATAGAATTTTCCAACGATTTTGTTTCAATTTTGAACACATCGGTTATTTCGTTTATTCAGTAAAAGTTATAAACTTTCCATGTGCATCTATTGTTTTAAAATGTGTTTCATATTTTTAAGTATACGTTTCAGAACAGTTCGTACCATTTTTAATTAACAACGCCGTGGTGTGATACGTAAACGTTTACTTCGCAGTTACATTTTCATTTTGTACATGTACGTGTATATTTAGCGTAACATAAAAATAATAACTTGAACAAATAACTTACTGTAGACATCACCGTTTTTATTTAATCACCAACGACGATTTACTTTTATATCCAATTGACTAATTGTGTATTGTTGATTTTTATTAATTTATTTGTGACATTTGTAACGATTTACTTTTAAGGTGACTATTGCACTATAATATTGTATTTTTATTTTCTACTTGGCATCGAACTGGTCAGGGAAGGAATACATGTTATTCGCATTTAAATTGTCGTTTAAAGATCCATAAAAACGTAAACGGAATATGAACGAAAAATTTAAAGAATTTAAAAAAAATATATATATCTAAAATTAAGTAAGATTCAAAGACATTAAGTGCTTATTTACCACCATACACGTGCACATGTTCTAGATATACCATAAGAAAATGAAAAGAAAAAATGCCTTTCGCGCAGCTTAAATAGAAAAAAGAACCGGATGGGCCTCGCTCTGCTGTACAGTTAGGGGTGGAGTGCACCTCGCTTATAGGATAGGTCATAATTATAATGGATTTGTTAAATTTGAATGCAATGATAGATATCATTGTATACGAATAACGATTCTGAACGGAGTTCATATGTTAGTCTAGAATATAATACAATGTTATTTATAAATATTATATAAGTATATTTTATTTTTAAACGAAAAATTTAGAAAAACCGAAAATTTAAATTGTCTATAAATAAGTCAAAATATGTCAAAATACTTTGAAATTTTAACCATGTATAGAAAACGTCAATATAAAGATTTAATGATAATTTCAAGTTGTTGCGGTTTTTCGTTTTTGAGTTAGGGCATTTTAAAAAAACCGATATCATTTGTCAGTCTAGAACATTCTACATTATATTATATTTTACATGTAATTTTATGTCAATATTCGATGTTCAAACGCTTATAAAAAAAAATTGTACCTATGGATTTTAATAATTTTTGAATGACATTAAGAACTACTTCTGTGGAATCTTCGATTAAATTTTCAAGTATTTTGTAGAAGCCAAATTTTTTTTATCACCGATTATAAAAATAAAATGTAAAAAAATCGAATATTTTAAATGACTATAAGTGGCTTAAAAATCAATATAATATTTTGAAAAAAATATTGCATAAAAGAAATACCAATCTTAACAGCTGGTAGAAATTTCAAAAATCTGCGACTTATACTTTTTGAATTATAACAAATATTTAAAATCGTCTGAGAATAAATCGCTATTTTATGCAATTTCGTAAATATTTAAATTTCAAACAGTCATACAATTTTTTCCTCTTAGTCCGGTAGAAATTTTTTTAAAGATTTTTGAAGAGTAGCTCATAGATAACCTAGTGTTAAAATTTTGAACCTTAAGTATGAACAAAAAAAATTTTATGAATTTTTATCTACAAAATAACATGCAAATTATCGTGATTTTTACACATTTTATACAAATTTGAGAATTAAGGGCTTATAAAAAAAAATTGAGTTAACCGATCACCGATATTTTTTAGTTACGATAAGTTTAACTTATTATAAACCTAGTATAAAATTTTCAAGAGTTTTCGCTCAATCAATTAAATTTTATAGATGTTTAAAAACAAAAATTTAACAAAAATCGAAAAATTAAATGGTCTATAAATAAGTCAAAATATGTCAAAATACTTTGAAATCTTAACCATGTATAGAGAACGTCAATATAAAGATTTGGTGAAAATTTCAAGTTGTTGCGGTTTTTCATTTTTGAGTTAGAGCATTTTAAAAAAAACCGATATCTTTGTCAGTCTAGAATATTATACAGTATATTATATTTTACATGTAATTTTTTGTCAATATTCGCTGTTCAAACGCTTATAAAAAAAAATTGTGCCTATGGATTTTAATAATTTTTGAATGACTTTAAGAACTACTTCTGTGGAATCTTCTATTAAATTTTCAAGTATTTTGTACGAGCCAAATTTTTTTTATCACCGATTATAAAAAAAAAATGTAAAAAAATCGAATATTTTAAATGCCTATAAGTGGCTTAAAAATCAATATAATATTTTGAAAAAAATATGACATAAAGGAAATACCAATCTTAACAGCTGGTAGAAATTTCAAAAATCTGCGACTTATACTTTTTGAATTATAAAAAATATTTAAAATCGTTTGAGAATAAATCGCTATTTTATGCAATTTCGTAAATATTTAAATTTCAAACAGTCATAAAATTTTTTCCTCTATTTCCGGTAGAAATTTTTTAAAGATTTTTGAAGAGTAGCTTATACATAACCTCGTGTTAAAATTTTGAACCTTAAGTATGAACAGAAAAAATTTTATGAATTTTTATCTACAAAATAACTTGCAAATTATCGTGATTTTTACATATTTCGTATAAATTGTAACTTTGAGCACTTATAAAAAAAAATTGTGACTTACGATTTTAGATTTTTTTTTATCAGTTAAGGAACAACTTATAAGAAACCTTGTATTAAATTTTCAAGATTTTCTAGGCAGCCAAAAAAATTTTATCGTTATTTAAAAAAAAAATACTTAAAAATATTGAAAATTTCAATTGTCTATAAATAGCTTAATAAAAGTCAAAATACTTTGAAAATTTAATGGTGTATAGAGAACGCTAATCTAAACATTTGGTGAAAATTTCAAGTATTTACATCGATTAGTTTTTGAGTTATAGCAAAATAAAAAATTTGATTATGTCAAAAACTGGTTTTGCGTAAAAACTCCCGTTTTTCCCAAATTTTTTTATGGTTTTTCCCGTCGCATTTAAAAAATATTGGAAATTTTTAACTTTTGACCCCCCAAAGTACCAAATAGATTCACTTTCCTTTCAGAAAAGTTGCTACATAAGGCAATCGAAGCATTTTTACTGCCCCAAAACGTGTCGACAGACACAAAAAAAAAAAAAAAAAAAAAAAAAAAAAAACACACATCATTGTAAAATCAATACATTCTTCACTCCGTTCAGAATCTAAAAAAACCTATTGTTCCTTTAGTATTACGGCCGGCTCAATAGTTTTAATTGTTCTCATTTCTATATTTATATTATTATTCTCTGAAAAATAACTGTCCTCGCACGCATGCAATATGAACAACTGTAATTAAATAGTTAATTTAACACTTCAAAGTTAAACCAAATACATATTTATTTGTAAACACTGTACCTGTAAACGATGACTGCCGCTGACAAAACCCCAAGAATCATAAACCAAAACCACAGGAAAACGTAAATCTTTTCGTTGACTGCGTTCAATGGCAGTATGCATATCGAGTCGTGAGTCTCCACTTCGCCGGATACTCCAAACTTGTGGAAAATACATTTAGTCATCCTGGGGAATATGAAAATCATGGGGTCCACCCGATCTTCTTGGTCGCTCTCTAGAAACCGGATCACGTCTATGCCGAATGTCAGGAATGCGCCGTCGAAAAAACGGTTCATCATGAACATTTGACCTGTCATCATCGAAAAAAAAAATATTTTTATATATTTTTGGAATTAAACAATAACGATTTAACAATAAATAATAGTAGGTTTTGGCATGTTGAAAAAGTTTATAGTGAATGAAGTAAAAGAAAATTTATATTTTTATTTGTAATACATCAATCGTATTATTAAATGTATCTATAAATTAAACTTAAAACCAAAAACACAATTTTATGATATTGTGTAACTTTACTAATATCCGAACATGAGCTGAACGTGTACAAATATTTAAGAGCTATAGATAATACTTATATATAGAACGAATTAGTATTATAAAATAACTGAACACTATTTGTAATTTTAACAATATAATTAATTTAAATACTCAATTGGGTTGTACGGTTTTTTTTATAACATTTTAAATGCAATTATTCTTATTTCGTTGTATAAATAAATATTGATTTTATTTATAACTTTAGTAAACGTGTATAAAAATAATTTGAACACTTGATTTTATCCATATGATTTCAATCTTCCACTTTAGAAATAAAAAACAAATTATTTTGGTTATTCGAATAGCTCTAAATATTCTGTTAATAGAAAACATTTGTTTCTAGATTTGAAATTAATTAACTTGGAATTTCGTTAAAAAAAAATCGGTAAATGGTACTAGTTCATAGTCGAATTTATGCACGAACAAATAATAAAAAGTACTTGCATTTCATCGAGTCTAATTTATAATATTTCATTATATTTAGAGTATTTATTTTAAATGGATAAAAATGCAATACCTAAATCTATTAAAATGAATAGGCATATTAGTAATAAACATATTAACAATTTGAATTCATAAACTTGTTTGTCTGACAACTCTGATTATTTGGTTAATCTTAATTATCCAATATTAAGCTATTTCTATATTGTCTCTATCCAGTCAGATATATACTAATTACTGCTTTTATTGAATTTGCCGTTCGATTATCAATGTATTATCATAGTGGTGTAACCAGGGTGCTAAGTGTTTCAATAAGCGTTCCGTCGGTTATAAAAATAACTAAATTGGTTATAATTTTATAAAAATATTTCATCAAATTATCATAAGATATTTTATATTGATATCTGATTAAATTATATATGATAATTATATTATTTGTTTTTAAAATCGAAAAATTAAAATCATATTTCAAAATTATTGGTTACATCACCACCGAACGTTTGATATTAAACACAGTTCTTGTACTAATAATATATCTACTAATTATACTTGTAATGTTCGATATTGTACTCTGTAGTACACTGCAAGTAGAATAGTCTGTGGATTTCCTATAACTTTACATATTCCAAAACTAATTAAAAATAATTATATTCGAAAAATTATACTATAATTTAAAAATTAAAAACGTACGATGGCGATAATTCGAATTCATGAACAACGCAAGATCGATGTGGATTGGTCCGAATACGTCAATCCGGATTTCCGACTAATACTACATTTGGACAAATAATAATAATAGATTGTTTTTGAAACGTAATCGATCATGACGATCATTGTGATACGCAACGTGGAATTTATTCACACATGGACGGATACCTTCCGAAAACGGTAGTGATTCTACAATGGACATTTTCGAACATCCTGTCATACACTATTAACGTGCACTTGGTTGATTCAAAAGTGCAGATAGGATGCCTAAAACCAAACACAGTGAACGCCACTAATATATCATACTTTGGGGCCAATATAAAATTAGTGTTTTCATCGAATGAATCTAATAGGCGAAGTCGAAAAAAACAAAAACAAATTTGAATTAATTATTAACTATTTTTCTCTTTTGCTTTTGCTTTTACTACAAATTAATTTTACAAAATAACATACTATAAAATAAATATACTATTATTAATCAAATATATATATATATATATATATATATATACACACACATACATTTATGTTACTATAGTTTATTACAATCTATATTATAAAAAAAAAAAAAAAAAAAAAATTATGATTTTAGTTAGTTTTTTTTTATAATTTTCAACCCTTTTTACTCGTATTGTGTATTAAAATGAATTCATTGGTGATATCCGAAGTCCATTTTTTTATAGGCTTATATTCATGGTGTCGTGCATAACAGACGCAAAAATAACCGTCAAACAGATATCGGTATCGCAACAGTAGGCTGCAGCAAAACTCACTACTGTGCAGATTGAGAACGCGGCTAACGATCGTCTGCGAATTCCGACAATTAAGAAAATGAGTTTCATTACGTAATTTCATGCTATTACGACACTTTTGAACGAAAGAAAAACTAATTGACCGCTAATTCTCGCTTTTGACATTATAATAATACGTTAAAATCGGTTTCCAGCTAGTTGCAATATGCACACTAGTGCACTTTTATTTCTAAACCACGCAACCAACGAGTAAAATGGTAATTCTTGAAAATTCCGGTTGTCATGACCCAATTTTTATGAAAAAAATTTCGGTTTCACACCCTACTCCCACCCCCCCCCCCCTCGCAATATAGAAATTATTGAAAGAAAATAACGTTCTGCGTGTATTCTAAACATTGAAATTGTATTATGAATGTATCAGTGAGTCTTGCTTGTTGAAATCGGCTATAATAATTTTTAACCACACAAGAATCAGAATTATTCTCACCGACTTAACAAATATTTGATAACTACAAAGAAATTGTATTAATAACTTCATAAAATATTTTTTTTAATAACTCTAAAACTACTTTTATTTGTAATAAATACAGTTCGTAACCGTTGTAATAATGCTGTGAAAACATGAATATCAGATTTCTTTTTTTTTTTAAATACATATACTTCAATGTGGGTTGAATCAAAGAAATGTCTACAGAAACTTTAATTAAATTGTAATGCTATATCTATATTCTTTAATATTTTAATTATTCATTCGTTTATTTTTAGTTTTTAATTAGATAATTCACGCGTAACTTGAAAAATTTCACTCAGCATTTTAACCAAAGTCTCATTTACTAACAATAAATGATGAAAAAAATTATAATACCGTACGTGCACGTTCCTGTCAACCGTTCGATAGTGGGTCGTGAATATGGATAGTTCTGTCAAAATTCATGTTTATTCACGCTTTCAACTAGTTCACATTTATCATATTGCAACGCACAACCCACCAGAACCACTTACCCACAACGTTTCAACAGCGCCATCATTTCGCACAGGTAGTATCTGTAGGTCCACCAGTTGTGGTATCGCAGGTTCTCCCACAAGTAGTCTAGCAGAATTTTTTTCTTCTGCTTCTTCTCGGCATCCGTACAGATGGCCACATCTAAGTCCATCATGAGTGCCCTGATTTTTCCACCTTCCCAGTGCTTCCACAGCCATCTGGGTGTGTAGAACAATATTGCCTGTAAAAAAAAAAAAAATAATATAACCATTATAAACAGAACACACTTTGGTCAAATTTAAATTACTGATGTTAATCATAATTATATAATAACAAGGAAAAAATATAGAGACATTTCGTTAGTCCTTTAATATGATGTACTACTGATTGATAGATTTTTCCAATTTTTATTTTGAGAGTATTACGATCCATAAATCATAATAACTATAAGAAAATAGTTTTTTTCGAAGGATAACATTTTTCCGAAAAAATCTTTAGTTAGAAACTACTATCCCAATAATATAATAATAAAATTATAATATATTATTATACGTATTATCATTAAATCTACTTCTATAATATATTTATATATTTACGCTATATGCATTTAAAACATGATCTAAAATAATTGTGCTAGATCCTACAAACAAAACATAGCAGCATAGCGTTGATATGAATTGTTTTAATAACTTTTACTCTGAACTACAACATTGTATACTTACTGATATTACGAGTAACTTATATTATCAATATCACCATAGCTTGTAATCCTATCTTTCGATAATTATTTCAAACCCGTTTCATAATAATGATTATTACCATTAAAAATTATTATGATCGCGATTACTTATATATACATATATTAAACGATACAATGTATCATACGTTGTACAATTAAAATATTACTTGTCACAATAATAACTAAACATTATACCATTTTCATCAAATACTAAGATTTTAATAGATATTTTATACAAAATGTCGTTTAAAATAGTAGAATATTATATATAATTATATTACTAACCACTCAATAGGTTTCAAATTTAGTGCGTACCTTGTTAGTATGAGTGTCAATCGGTAAAATTCGAAATTCGAACGTTGTCCAAAACCTAGGTTTTACCAATACTACCAGCCTTCCGCAACAAAATGTATTAGTTATACCACTTATTACGAGTAACAGTACTACGAAAAACAATGAATATAATAATACTGCAGTAAGTAAACGGAGAACGCTGCAGCACCCATGGCCTCACATGATGGAAGCAATCAATCATTTTGCAGACCGAACAAATTGGCCAACATCCCATACCTCGTCCCCGCACAAACATCGTTTTTATTGGACAGTATATTAAAAATAATTAGAAATAATTTTATATTTTCTTTGGCACCATTGTCGTAGTCTTGGCATCGGTTCAGCTACATTGTGACAACCTCGTGCCATTGCAGTCGCAACCGTCGTAGGAAAAGGATAGAAAGCAACAGAGAGAGAAAAAAAACAACTTTTTATTTTATTTATTTATCTATTATTTTTTTTTTTTGTTCATTTGTTTGGTCTGTTTTTCCTTTATTTTTTTCCGACCGTTGAGTGACTTGGTCTACTCTTGGCTCCTTCTACGGGGAAAACGAGTCGAAAACCAGGAATCGAGGGCGTATGCGAATTATTTTGACGGAATAACGAGCTAGACTGACAGCCATCTGTCGACGGCCGAACGAGAATATTAGCCGAGTGCCCGTCGTCGTCGTCGTCGTTGGGTAAAATTTCTTAATTAGAATTGTTTCATACGGTCTACGGCCACGACGGTCAAACGGCGCCCAATTGAATTAATTTTAATATAACTGTGGCAAAATAGCTCGTCGTCGTCACGGTTAGGTAGTTATTATTGGTTTTCTCCGTGTATATGTATACTATTATTATAATTTTTATTTTTTTTTCGTAACTCCGAGGAAATTAAGGCCAACACAGTTCAGTTACTCAAAGCTATAATCGTATCCAAAACTGAGATCGTACCACGAACGCTTTACCACTATGCAGTATTATATATACATACACTATTGTCTCGGAAACGATGATGACCTTAATACCCCGACACTTTTTTAGGTTAATCTCCATAAATAAAAACATACAAAACGAGTCTTGTGATCGAACAAAGGAGATATAATATGTCTTGGTAAAGAATAAAATCAATGGCGTGTATTGTCACATGATAAATTGATGATAAAATATCAAGTATATTCTCGTACGTATGTAAAGAACACAGTATATTGTTTACGTCGAAGACATATCCATTATATAAATACACATTTGACGGCCCGATGGAAAATAAAAATTAAAGTACGTGTTATTATTATTAACTTGTAATTATTAACTCTGTTAATAAATTTTTAAGCTGAGAAAAATCAAAAAATAGACATATATAAATATAAATATGTAGTGTGTGTCTGTGTATTTATAATTATAACGGTAATCCTTATTGTTTCGTCGTGACATTTGTACACACCCATAATATGAATATTTAATAAATTTAAATATGATTCACGATCTCGTCCAAATAGTGCCCGTAGAAAATAATTCAAATAGTTATTACTTTGCAACGCTAATAATGTATTCAAAACTGTTATTTTATCATACACTTGTTTTGAACAATAACAAAATATAACAACAACACTTGATCAAAATATTTTGAATAAATTCCGTCTGCTCAAAAATTACTAAGTCCGAGTCCTTCGAATTGATTCGATATACGATCGGCGTAACTATTAGCGTAAATGTTGTTTTTTATGACTTTGGAAACAAAATATTAAACGAACTTTATACCTTACAAATGAAAATTCGCCAAGAACGATTTTTATATGCGTATCCTAAGCAAACCACCACAGGTAGGCTTCATCGTCTATCTTATTACGAGGGGAGTGTAAAATGTCTTGGCAATACTTTTGTCGTCTACGTCGAACAATTCCTGCAACTCGAGCGAGGATTTGCTAGTGCATAAACTTAAATGTTCCAATGAGTAACCTAATAATGTACGAGTATATGAATAATACTGGGCTAAAGGGTAAACAGTAAGATAAATAAATAAAGCATAGCTCAAGCGAATAAAAAAACGGATTCGATTACCTATAGTGCTATCGAAATATATTTTTTATTTAATCTTATAACAGTTTCTTTATTTCACATTTTCCTTCATTTCCAGTTATATCTCAACAGACGGTCATTGACGGAACATTTTATTAATTGATTTTTTTTTTCACTGAAAACTTACGATATTTTTTGAAAATGGAATCCGATCTGTGCGTTCAAAAACTGCTATTATATGTCTACGAAAACTGAAACCCTAAATAAGTTATTTTTCATACTTCCACCTAAGGCGAAAAATACTTCATGCAAGTTACATAAACCTTGGACTATAATTTTAATAATATTACAACAAAATCATATTCAAATGTTAAGCTCTTCTAATTAACTAACATTTTATTAATAACGTTAAAGAATTTTTATCTGTCGAAGTGGGTACAAATATTTAACGAGCTCTACAAAAATACGAAAAACATAACATTCAAAGGATTTAATCTCTTGTAATAATATATAAAACTATAACATTCAAAGTATTTAATCTCTTGCAATAATAATAATAATAATAATAATATATAAACTATATGTTTTTTGCAGTTTTCACCTGTTAATTAACGACGTGTTATTTATGGTTTGCCCGACTGACACAGTTATTTAGAAAATGGAATACTACTAATTATTATTAAAATAATATATTCGGTACTATGATGGATGTTGGATTTTAATTACCAGTTCACTTTTAAAACCTATTTCACTGCGTAAAAAGTCGTCATACATACGCACTAATAGTCCAAACTTTTGTATATCCTTGCATTAATTCTAGAATCAACAGAAATAGCCGCTGCCATTCATTTTAAATATAATTGCAGCTAACGTTACAATGCTATAATAATAACTACTGTACTTTCAGACTATAATAGGAAAATAACGCGAAGACGCAAATAGGACGTAAGAATTTTAATAACCCCGTGATTGAATCCGCGATGAACTCGTCGGAGAAAACGATGAGCCCATTAAAACTTCTCCAAATGGATGCGTCAATTTTATAAATGCTTTTAAACATTTGACCATATGTTCCATACATATGACAATCCATCCACGCCTATGGTTGATGGATAACAGTTCGATGCACAAGCCGTGGTATAGAACCATAAACCGCGATATGTCATGCAGTCCTTTTTAAAACTCGCACTGTCTTTGAATGTCCTTGTAGGCGTCCCGTGAAATTTTTTAGTATCGAATGACAATAATTATTAAAATCTGCACATGAAATTCGTGAACGGCAAATGCGTACGCTCGTAATAATATTTATTGAAAGCCATTTCTATTTGATAGTTTTCTACGTATTTTTCTTCAGCGATATTCAACCCTATAGATTTAATAATTGTTCACTGTTTATGCATAATTGCATTACAAAAAAAAAATCTTTTTTTCCTCAAAAAATAATGCAAAACATGTTTTAAGCAATACATCAACACAATAAATCTACCATTACAGACTTTTATTAGTAGCAGCTATGAATTCTCTGTAAAGATCATTTAAAAACATCTCATTGCAAAAACATTTTTATACATTTAAATCTCTCAACAACGGTCAAAATCTTGTTTAGAGCTAAACTAGGGTAAGGTGAGTGAGGCGTTTGATGCTGAAAGACGCAAGAGTACTAAATAATTAACGCAAAAAGAAATATTATTGATTATATAATAATAATAATAAATAATTAAGAACAAAAAAAAAAAAGAAAATATTAGCACTTTATGAAATAGATAATGATGTGATAAATATTTCTACTAAACAAAATAAATTGCCATTATTGACTCAATAAATTTATTAATATTCGGATGACATGGTGATTTGAAAAAATGATGGAAATATCAAACAACTTTACATTTTTTCCGGTCATTTAATTACTAATATTAATTCACATTACTTGTAAAAATTAATAGCTGATCTAGACAATAGCATACTCGAGGGGTAAATAAGTAGTCGCTCCCCACACGTATCATCTTATTTTCTTAAAATTTTTATTTATTTTTATTTTACATATATATGTACATATATCATATTAAAAAAATACATAAATGTAAATATATGTATGAAGTTCGCACCTCGCTCCCCCCTCATAGAGTCTACACCACTAGACCTATGACTAAAATATGATTAGGATATGAATACTATAGAAATAGTCGAACAAATTAAATATTATAGACAAGCAGCTTTATCAATTTTGCCAAATATTGAATCAGTAACATTTTTGGGTTTCATACAAATTATTCACGATTATATACTTAATAAATCTAAGCTATAAATTAAAAAAAATATTAAAATTGCTATAAGGGTTTTTTTCAATATTTATCATAAAAACTTCGTGTGAATGGAGTTCCAGCGAACTTAAATTGAGATATAAATGTATTTAAGATCTGCAGTAGTTCGGGAGAGATTGTCAAGCATGCCCATACTTTTAATAGAAACAGGAATCGCTAGTAAATTTAATTATAACGAAATTATTGACAAATTTGATGAACCAAAAGCAAGCAAAATTAATAAATAAATAATGATTATTTTATTTTTTATTAATATTAATTATTATTTTTAAATACCTTATAATTTGTGATTATAGATTTCAAATTTTTTTTTTTTTACTATTATATAAGGAGTTGAAAATTATATAAATGTGGCTAAAATTGTTATTTCCTGTTTTGCTCGAAATCTAAATCTAAACCCAATTTTACAGATTTTCCAACTGTTATTATGAAATATTAAATAATACGAATGACCCATCCTCACCACATAGGGAAATGCAACACTAGAGTTTTACCTCAAGATGAAAAATGGCTTGATACGATTCTACTTAAAATACACATTAAATGACCCCCCTTAAAATAACGGAAGTTACATTTATTTAAATTTACCACAAAAAAATCTGTTAGTATGCACAAATTAAGTCTCATATAGTTGAAATAACTGCGTAAATTAGTTTATGACGACATTAGTACATATTATATCAGTATAGGTATATGGTGAATTATTAAGTCTCTATTTTGAGATTACTCTAAGACGCTTAATACCTATTATGGATTATACAATTACACAACAACACGATACCCAATTACAAAGAATTTCCAAAAAACGTTTAATATCGTAATTAATCCTAAATATCGGTGTTATTTATACAATATTATATGAATAATCCTATTGACATCCTAGTCGAGACATAGATAATTATATTTAAATTCTCATCAACAACTCGAAATCAAACTCGACATTTTTTATCCTACTCAGAATTCTAATTATTGTGAGTAATAATTTGTTGTCTTCGTAAAGTTTTTCGATCGAACGCCAATCGAATGTTTTAACGCACGTCCCTACGTTACTGTTGCCGTAATACTTCGCGTTCTTACTGCACTCGTATATCGGTTCTCTACGGCATATTAGACTTGCAAAAAACGTTTCTGTCGCAAATATTACGCACACTAACGGGTAAATTTCCAATCCCAATCTTTATCTCTGAACAACACAATATGTTTTATAACTCTATCCTATAACTATATGTCATACAAGAGTTGTTTTACTACGTGTCGTAAAACACAAACTGGTCGTCGAAAAACTTTTTATTTTAATTTTCATCGCAAAACCGAAATGCCAAATACGTCGGTCACGATAGTCCTTGCAAAGGACAAGTCAAAACACACACGTACTCGTACACATATAAGATTTACACACCTCAAAGATAAACATGTGCTTAACGTAGTATTATTAAAGTGGTACACTTAAATAATCCTTCAGGTTATTTAAAATAAAATACTTTAATTATAAAAAAAATGGCTTGTTCCGAAAAATTTCTTTTGGTCGTACCTTTTAAAATTGATTTTCCGGGTAACACGTATTTTTATATGCCAAGAAAACTTGATTATTTATTTTTTAAAAAAAACTTCTGGAAAATATGCTACCAAATCATTCAATGGAAGCCTATACGAGTACTGTGCAATGTAAAATCGCTTTCAGCTATATACATACTGCAGCGTACAGCAGTGTAATCAAAATATAAATAGCCTTAAATAAACAATCGTTTGTATTTTATTTAGTAATTGACTTGATTTAATGTTTTAATGTTGATTTGAATTACTGAATCACTATTAACCACAAAATTAGAATTTTATATATTTACAACATACATGTATGTGTATTACGTAATCGGATGCATAAAAACTATATAACACAGCTTACTAATGCCATAGTTCGAACACCTACTACACCAGGTATGTGAGCGATTTTTCAAATTTACTGATGATCAATGACCATACATTTAAACCTCTTTTACGTGTAACATATTAAACCACTCGAGAAGACGATAAAACTCGAGATATACTCATATAGGTATAAGTAAGATGCATGAGCGAACAACCTTATAAGATAATAGGATTTAATTACTTGAATCGATTACGCAAATTTTAAATATTTACGTTAAAAAAATTATTTTCCTATTTAAAAGATAAAAGTTGATATTTTTGTAGAATACTATACGAAATAAATCACCTTTGGGATGTACAATCTTTGATTATACTTATATGTTTCTTAGTGTTTGAAAATGTTTAAACATAAAAAAGGGTGATCATATTTAAAGAATCACACTATATTTATACATACAATATAAGTTACACGTTTAATAAACAAATTTATTAGTGAATTATCATGTTAAAATATATTTACCGTAAAACTGTGAGGAAACTACATCAAACCGTAGAGATTTCGACGGGATATCAATATTATTATTCCATTTTAACTTTAACGTTCGTTATAGCTCAAATTAGCGCTGGAGTACCCCGAGACGGTATTCTCTCACCAACATTATTTAATAATTATGCTTCCGATCAACCCACAATCCAAAGTACGTTTGTCGCAGACTATACAGACGATAGTATCATTCTATCTATAAATTAAGATCCTATAATTTCCTCAGCTAACTTACAATTGCATCTTAATTTACTTTCTGATTGGTATGGAAAATAGAGAATCAAATTAAATCATGATAAATCCGTCCATGCAATCTTCACACTACGACATGGTTTCTGTTCGGTTATTACACTCAACAATTTACCAATTCCTTTCCACAACACAGTAAAATATTTATGCCTCAATCCGGACAAAATATTAACCAGGAATAGTCACATAAAATCCAAAAGAATAACCCTCAACTCCAGGATTCGTTCATTTAATGTATTACTTACAAAAAATATGTTCATAAACCTAAACATAAAACTTTTAATTTATAAAGCACTTTTTAAGTTAATACGAGCTTATGTGATAGCAATTTGGAGAATTTCAATGAGACCAACCTAAATAAAATTCAAACATTTCAAAATATCATATTCCACAAAATTACTAACGCTCCACTTGTGTCTAACCAAACTCTTCGCAAAGATCTTGACATGAAAACAATTGAAGAAGAAGCTATTATTTTCTATAAAAAATTCTTTTCCAAATTTGAAAATCATCAAAATCCTCTTATTTAGTATCTTATTTACCTCTTTACTCCTTGGGAAGCCATCAACGGCTCAATAGAAAATTATGTTGAGATCTGTTGATTTAAACAACTAAATATATAGTTTCTTTTAAATTTTTCTATCATTTTAACTCTAGTTTAATATTTAGTGGGCAACTCCTCGTTCATGAACCTTGATTTTTGTACCTCTTCACACATTTACTTATTTTAGTTATTTTTGTATAAATTGTATATTTAACATAAAAAATCAAAAAATCTGTAACGACTATGATGCGAGTAGGCAAATAACTAGCTATTATGTACACAGACGATTATTATTATTTACTATTAGACAGTTTTTTTTTTCTCTATTTTTCCCGACAAAATCATTACGTGAATCACGATTATAACACGTACAAGAATGTACGAGATGTAGTACAAAATCAATCGGATTGGCCAGAGGTGATATAACAATACGACATGAGTCACGAATGTATTCCTGTTCCATAATTATACACTGCAGCAGAAGAAGAAAATCGTTCCGACTAAAAAAATAATCGTTTTTTCTTTTACATCCGAGATGTCGTTCAGACACGTTAAATCAATCATACTTCTATACATATACATATATTATATTGTAACCTGCGGTAGACTCGCCGTGGCGGTTTGTCGAGACTCAGTGCACGCAGTGTATTATTATCGGTGAAAAAAATCGTAGTTTCCACGTTATTTTTGCACTCATTATACGAGCCAATAAGTGATCGTAAGCTCTGATCCGAGTAAAATATCATAATGATTTCCTCTGGTTACATCTCGTGCAAAACGCCAGAAACTACTTGCAACTTCATATACTGCGTACGGCGTATACCTATAGGTGTTCGTATTACACGACGACCTATACTGTACGCATACCTATACGTGTTCTAGTAGGAAAAATGAACTCAAAACTTATACGATTGTATTAATAAAAATTCAAACTAATGGTTTTTGAAACGCGGCGGACAGTATAATATACGCAGCGGCTTTTTGTCGTCGTTATACTTAAGAATTATTACGAATCGGCGGGAAAAGTGGGTGTAATCGAATAGCCTCATGTCATACTATTTAATGGAAGTGACTCATATGTAAATAATTTGCCAACGACAAAATATTCCGTTGATGCACGTATTATATATGCACTCCTAAAATAACTTAACATAAGTCATATGTCAAGTTTACTAAACAAAAAAAAAATAAATAAAATAAAATCACTTAGGGACGCCCATAAGCGATTGAGGAACTTAAATTAGCTTATCGAAGCTGTCGATTTTGCAAACGTACGTTTGCAAATCTTGTATTGATATACTGTAAGTGTATTATATATTATAGTATCTATTATGATATTATAATACATCACACGGTTAAATAATATTTCAACCACTATTATCTTGGTAATGGTCTTCAATTCATAAAACGTATACGAATTTCTGAACAAGGTGGTTGCGTTTTGTCAAATAAAAATCCTGCAGCTATAGAAAACATATTATATTAACGTCATGATGTATTTTCAAATAAAAATTGTATTATACTTATAACTTTAGTGGACAGATTTTTCGATAAAACGTATTCGATAGTAAACATTGAAACAAAATCTTATAAAATTAAAAAAAAAATACATCGTCAAAAGATTTTTATTGTTCTAATATAATAACAAAGGCGTTATATTTTTATAAAAAAAAATCTGCATGAAGATTTACATAAAAATAAGGAAATCAATTAAATTTATTAAACCTATTAAATTTTAATATACTCCAGTTACACTGAAAAAGATGATTTTTTACGGCGTATTTTTTAAAAAAAGTTTTGTACATAAAATATGTTATGACTAAATCGTTTTTACTAAAGTTATTGCCAGGAAAAATAATTATATATAATGTAGATTAAAACACTGATATAAAATCTATTTAAGTTGATTAAATGATTAAATTATGTTGACTAATGTTATACAATATGCAAATGATGTCTAAATAAGCACTAAAAATAAATACATTATACATTATAAATATACTGAATACATTATTAATTATTACACTATATCACGTATGAAAAAAAAAAATGAAATATATAATATTTTATAGCAATTTTCAACAAAATAAGACAATAATAAATAGTGTTAGCTGAACCAAATACAGTCAAACTTCATTTTATTAGTATATTTTTTTATCTTTTCCGTCCAAGTTGCATATATTCAACTTATGAAGAATCGTTAAAATATGCATTAAATATGACTATTATGCACATTCAATTTTGAGAATAAAATTTAAGTAATTCAATGATTTTGTTTAAGACAGAAACAAAAACAAAATTTATGTTTTAGAAAAAATTATTATGATGATCAAAAAGTAAAAATAAAATCAACAACTGATATCCGTTCACCAAATGTATTTACTTTATACTTGTAAATAATATGTGATAATATATGTATGAAGTTCCAAATTCATTGACGTTTACAAAATTAATTTAAGTGATGGTAAAACGAATAATTATTTAAGTATGTTTATCTATTTTTAATAATTCACGGAACACGTACGGAATAGGTTACTATAATTTAATTTAAACATAGTGTACACCCACAAAGAAAATATTAGCCATCATATAATACTCGAAATGCTCTGCATACAATTATGATAATTTGCACGGTATATCAAGAAAACATGAACGTTTTCCTGCGGATTGCGTCCAAAAATACCGACAGGAAAAAAATATGTCCACACCGTGCCACCGCCTCCTTTCCAATGCCTACACGCGCACAAACATGTGTTGATAATAATATTATGTGACTTCTATTACAACTTACTGACGTACGTATAGTAATAATAATGTAACGGAAGAGAAGGCAGCGGAGGATATCAATTCCCGTCTCGTTTGAAAACCGCGTTAGACATTAACGTCGTCGTCGCCGTTACAATAAATCCGAAGTAATGGTCGGGCGTTAAAAAGCGCAAAATACACGTGAGCCTTTTTTCCGCACTTTCCCTCTTATTCTCTCTCTCTCTTATTCTCTCTCTCTCTCTCTCTCTTTCTTTCGTTTTCTTTCTTTTTCTCTCCGGACAGCTCACCGCAGTACACTATACATGCAATATTCGATATTTTTAGACACAACCGGCACGCAAATCACGTGTTTTGTCTGGGGGGGAAAATAACGAAACGAAATTTTTTTTTTTTTAACGTCGGTGTGTGTTGTGTGTAATGCGTATAGTCATATAGATCTAATATTACGGATTGCATACTGGACACAGTGGAGGGGAAAAAACAACAAAAAAATATGGTTTTCGACGGTGGCCGCGGGCCAAATTATTCACGCGTTTCGTGTGTAAATGGTATCGTTTTTAAACTGCACCCGCGCGCGTTCGATGATCTTTACCAGGTGGCGTGCATTTCCTTTTATTTGCGTTGGACTCCACGGAATAATATTTAGTTTGAGTCGTCGAAAGCTGCGAATACCGCTGATCACCGATAAACGCACGAGGATAACAATACGATTGCATGAGTACGGTTTTTGTATACGATCCTTCAGCCTTTCTCTATCCACTCTATCCACTTTCCGCCTCAAACGACGGAATTCGACTTTTTCGGGATTTTGTACTTTCGGCTTAAATACCTACACCTATTAGGGACATGTTCAGGAGATTGTTTTTGACTATTTTCAAGAGAACAAACCGTCTCAAGGCTATCTGACTTCGTATCACTTAATTAACTGCATTATAGAATATAGTTTAAAAATAATTACTAAAAACAATAAAAAAAAATAAACTTCACAAGTCGTAAAACTATTTTAAATGTCTAGAAATTACATTATGCTGCAGTTAAGTTATTAGTTTTCTTTGATTTTTATGATTTTTTTTTTAAATAAATTAATTTAAAAGCAACAGCTTTTTATATATTATATTATGATTTTAACAATTTAAATTACATTTTAGATTATCCGCACATCAATGATGCTTATATAACAGTACGGTTATAGATGATTATGGTCAATCGTCAAATTCATACATTTAAACTTTAATATTTTTATGTCCTAACGTTGGATTGAAAAAATACTTACATGGTATTTATAAATTGAAAAGCATGACTTATTGTTTTCATTGTACTTCGTCCACGCTTATTATAATGCGTTCCGTACACTGTTACCACAATTTCCATAAGACTTTGAATTACTTTATGGGCCGGAACGTTAATTACCTCGATTGTCTTATACATTTAATCTCGAAATAGATAAACGTTCGTGTAAGCTATTTGACTCTGGTATGTACAGTGCAAATGTTTACAGGACATTATATGAATGACATTATTTACTCTAATAAATCGAGGTTGTCGGTTTGGCATTGTTTTGGTTTTTTATAATTGCTATCAAGTGTTTTTGTATGACATGTTATGCAAACGATAATAATAACATGATCGCTACGAAATAACTTAATTTCACGGTATGACTGTACACAATTTTGAAATAACGAAGTTCGTACATGAAATATTCACCGTTCAGTCAGTTTGTCAAAAAACTATGATTACTCTTACTTGGAAACGACAAGGGCAAATGTAAACTGGGCTCGCGGTTACCAGTTTTGTTGTAAACTCGGCCCGGAGATTTAAGATAATAAAACACGTCGGTTGTAAGCTTGTTCCGATAATTTTGACCAATAAAATACATAACAAGCACGACATAATTTAATTTACAAATTATAAACTGGTAACGTACCTATATTTTTATCATGAATAATTTGTTGTTAACCAATGTTAAAATATATTTAAACGTTGAGACAAATATTGTAATTTTCGTATTGATCTTTTGAAACAACGTTTCAGTAGTGTTTATACAACCGTGATGATGGCACACATAGTTGAGTCCCAACGTGAACAACCACTGTTAGTTTTAGAACATTTTAAGTATTCTAAAGCAACTCGTACGTTAACGTATGTCAGCTCCCCCAAGTTTCAGTACTAATAAAAAACGTGCACTAAAAATTAGCAACTGATTTGCAACTATATGTAATAAAAATCTCATAATTTGTAACTTAACACACTCAACACAATTCAAATTTCATTTACCAACTTCACGTAGTCCCCCCCAAATCATCGTATCGAATCCAAATCGATATAAACATTTTCCGGCTAATGTGCAACTATTTGGCCTCCTCGTGTTGTTCTTTACGTAATGCTAAATGGTTCTCAAATATCATAAGAATATTTTTATTTGGGCCGAGTTAACACCTAAATCATTTATACCTGAAAAAACCCGGACCGAGTTTACACCTAAATCATTTTTACCTGTAAAAATCATGGGCCGAGTTTACAATAGAACTTTTGAATATTTCTTTTTTTCGAGCCGAAATTACAATCGCCCAACGACAACGGCAATTGCGAGCTATTCATTTATGATTAAATAATTATAAAAAACAATATTCATCTAAAAAAACGTATATTACACATATTCAAAACTCTTTTGTAAGTGATAACGTGTTTCATAAAACATAAAAACACCAAATACACATAACACCTATATGAACACATGTATAATTGGGTATCGGTACACTTTTCCGACATTCAATTGCCCGACAATATATTTCTTTAAAAATACATTCTCGCCAGACACTGCATTCTTCTAACAATATCAAGTTTTATTATATATATATATATCTGTGTCTAAAAAACAATATTCAAAAATTCAATAAAAATATTATATTATTTACTCTTTAATATTGAATTCAACATTAATGTTCTAGACAACTATAAAACTTGTCTCTCAACAATTAATATTAATAAAAAAAATAATAATATTATATTATTTACTCTTTAATATTGAATTCAACATTAATGTTCTAGACAACTATAAAACTTGTCTCTCAACAATTAATATTAATAAAAAAAGAACGAATTTAAATATTACGCTACTTATAATTTAATGTTATAAGCAATTTTACTAGAAATTATATATTGAACGATTTTTTCTGTCATTTATAATTACACTAATACGTATTTCTTTGCGAATTAGAATATGTGCTGTGCACAATGTGCACCCTTTCACAAATTATTTCTTCAGCTCTCCGTTCCATTTGAATTCGTTCTTTTTTAATTTTTTCAATAATTGTAGAAATACCAACATTACATTTTTAAATCTAAAATTTGGCTTTAAATTGAAATTTCAGATTCCCTTACAACCCGAATTTAAAAGAACCAACTAAGCACATTGTGGTAATGAAAAAAGTCTTAAAGTGAAGGTGGCTTCAGTTGTATAATGGATATGTAAGTGACTTGTTACAAACAAAACCTAATTTGTAAAAATGTATAAGAGATGAAAATTTTAAAGATTAGTGATGGGTGAGTGCATTTTGTAGATTAAACTGCTTTTAAAATTTTTCACTTCACCGAATATCAGGCAACCTATGAAATTGAAACTTTGCAATAAAAGATAATCAACAAACGAGCAAGTGTTAAAAAAAGCAAATGATTAAGAAGTTTGCTGTCTGAATAAATCGTTATCGATTTAAAACATAAAATTAATAGCAATAAACATTATTAGTTATAGTAATAAGTATGATTTTATAGCGCAATTAAAAAACATATTTTAGAGTTTAAATATGAAAAATATGTTTATATTCCCTCATATTTATATTATTACACATTTTATTATGTATTAAAATTAACAAGACTAGCTTCCCTAGATAAAATGGCTGCAGTTTTGTTGTCAATAATGGCCTAAATTCTAGAAAATAAAAGACAGCCATACCTTAAATTCAGAAAACTACCATGACATATAAAATTTTACTATCTTGAACACCGATCTACTCCCTATTGTTAAGTCATACATTAATAATATAAATTAGATAAGAAAATTTAATTATATATTTAGACAAATAAGGTTAAAATAAAATATCCGGCAAATTATGTATATATCAATAATAAATATTAAGTAAGATGTTACCTAAGAAAAAAAGCTTTAATCTCTATTTGGTTTGTATTAATGTATATCAAAATAAAATAACGCCTGTAATTCACGATCCTAGGCCACATATTATATTAATATGTCAAAGTGGAAATTTTTTCGTATTCAAGCGTGGATAATGGAAGCAGTGTTAAATAACATTTAGTAGCCCGCGATGTGATTTTGTTTGGAATTTACACGATTTACGACCGTTTTGTGAACGATTACATTGGAGGCACGGGTTGGCGTTTTATGAGTTTACTTATGTGTGGTCGAGTTTTCTTTTGGTTTTTTTTATGTTGTTATTTATTTTTTATTATTATTATTATTGACCGCCGCACAACTGACATTCACGAGATCTCAACCAAAATACTACATGTATGAATATTACGAGATTTATTAACCACAAGACTCGCTAGAAATCCGTTATTATTTACTATATCTCATAAACTATAAATTGACATAAATATTGTTTTTTTTCTTTTACGTGTAACGATCGCAGTGACAGCATGACAAATCACGTGTCATAGTAATTAGAAAAGGAGTGAAAAAATCGTAATATTTTCTTTGAATGTTATCGATCAAAAAGATTATTTAAAGCTTCCGAGCGGAAATGATGTTCACACTCATAGGAATGTGAAACTCACCAATATGTTACTACGTCTATTGCCGCTTCAAGAGAGGAAATTAATACGTATGAATTTTGAAAAAACAATTACTCTTTCCGACATCCGGTAAATTGAGTACAACGTTAAAGTACGTGCGAACATTCAAACATTGAATCTAATAGATTACAAAATAAATCGAGATTTAAGATATATATATATACATGTGTAGGTATATGTTACAACCGTCCTGTCCAGTGGTGACTATTACGCGTTTACTATAATAAACACATATCGACTTGATAAAATAACTTTTATTATTCGCCCACCAAGCTGTTTTTCGTGGAACCTAAAACGCATGTCGGCAGTCTTACAGGCTCTAGAATTATGACAACCTTCAATCGTGCAAAACTACCGTATTCGCACCTAAAACCATCGCTCAATCACGGGTATCAGTCGATACACTTAGAACGTAGCCACCGTCCTACACAGCCCGACCACAACGTATCCGTCGACCGCCGACGACGAAACCCGTATGAGAAACAACGATTTGTTCGCGAACGATGCCCGTTTCCCGATAACATGTCCTATTGGGGCACGACGGGCGCGGCGCACGAGCAATGAAACTTACCTGGAAGAACAGGCAGAAGCACACCCACTGGTAGTAGCCGTAAGTCTTGCGATCGTCCGTCTTGCCGCGGGTGTTGTCCACGCCCGGGTACGGGACGCTGACGCCCACCTTCTTCTTGAACGCCTCCTTGATGGTGTACGTGGAGTGTATCCAGCAGTAGGTGTTTAGCACGTCCTCGGGTATGTCCTTGGTGTGCACGCAGTCGATCGGGTTGCCGACGTACTGCCGGGTGGTGACGATCAGACTGAAAGCGGACAACAGCATGACGGTCAGGCTGTAGTGGAGCCGGAACACGGGCGAGTCGATGTGCACGTGGCTGATTTTTACCAGGCTCTTCAGGCCCCGGAACACGTCAAGCATGGCGTACCGGGCCGGCGGGACACCCGATCCGTAAGCCCCGCATCTCACCAGTCGGCCGGCCTGTCAGCTGCTGCCCAGTGCCGACAGCATGGCAGCCGTCGCCGCCGCCGCGGCCGGCACCATCTCGTTCGCGGTCACGAGTTCGGCGCCGCTCTCCGCGTCCTGGAAATCGTCGTCGTCCTCGTCGTCCTGCGCCGACCGCTCGTCGTCGTCCCGTTGATCCTCGTCTACCGCCGGTCTCGTCGTCGTCGACGACCTGCAACACACCGCCGCACGTGACGTCATAGACGATAAATATATGATGTGTATACCGTTACGAGTCGCCGAACGATTTCGTCATAGACGGCTAACGCACCGAGTGTATAACATTAACAACAACCCTCGACAGCGGCAAACGGTAACGATAAAAATTCGGACGTCGTACTCGAATATCGCGACGGTATACGGTTCACGTGCAATGACGACGAGTCAACCGCGAGAAATCTCATCGATCATCTACGTACATTGTTCCGTACACGCGTTTCGCTTCCACCGTGTATTCCGATTCTCCGGCATAAATGCGTATTTACTGTGCGAGTATCCGATGGCTACGAAAAGCTCGGCCTGTGTTTGCCTTAAGTCGAAAAATACCCGACAGCCTGCGTTCCGGCCAACACTCTACTACCGCCGCCGCCGTGTCAACGTTAAAAACAACGATCTATCAACACGCCGGTAACGCTGGCATGATATTCAAACTGAAAAATGAAAACACTACACGTGCGATATGTGCGACGATGAGATACCGGTGGTCGGGGTTGAACAGTTGTCGGCGATTCCCGAGCGCGTGACCGTATCGGTTTTAGTGTACTGCCTCGGGGTACGGTGAAAACTTGATCAGTTCTAATAACGAATCGTTCAAGTATGGAATCCTATTTTCCGCTCGGCGAACCGTACGAACACGTGTTTTACGAATGATGGAAGAAGAAAAATAAGGACTGTGCTGAAAATGACCAATGACGAAAACGCTGTCATCGGCGAAGACTTTGAACAATACACTACGACGTAATACTGTGCTATTACCGCGTAGGTACGGACGATCGAATACGTCCCATAAGCTTATAAGACGTTATGCCGGTGGTTGTTTTTTTTTTTTTGTCTTGAGCAGAATCGGACTAAGTACGTATGACTCACGCAACAACGTATAATTACCGTCTGCGGTCATAACAGTAACGTAGCAATATGAATATATAATGTATATATAATACAACGACGGACAAATAGGTTTATATAGACGTGTAAAAAGGAACATCGCACACAATTATATGCGCGCATCGGGTCCCTGGGAAACTATATTCCTTTAAAGGATTAAGATATATTATTATTATTATTATTATTATTATTATTATTATTATTATTATAATTCACGTGTGCTCGTGTGCAACGAAATACGCTATATTATTATGTTTTAGTATGACGACCGCAACCACCAACGGGTGCTGTCAAACGGAGACCCTAAGAATATAATATTCCCGGTCCCCTAGGTCATAAAAAAAAAAAAAAAAAACGCAAAGACGAAGCCATTTTTATTGTCACCGACCGGACGAGTTTAACAGCGGCGACGAAGGAGACAGGGGTGAACGGCTCTGGTTTCGGATTAGACGTTCAGAGTGACTGCATATATCTGTCTACATGTATGCACACGAATAAATCAACCTCTACGCTATAAGGTACACAATGTGACGCCACAACGTACAGATTCTTCGTTCCTGGTTTTAACTTTTATTTTTCCTCTCTTTTTATCGGCCTATATACGTATACGTCTTCTTTAAACGACGGTAATAATTACTGTCATCTTTGTTGCTATCGCGTTATATTGCACCGTAAAATAATAACGAGTCTATTTTTTCGGTGCTGCACAGCAGCTAAATGCCTACATAATACTATACGTTCTATGATACGGACATCCTGAGGCGGTTACGTGCACAACAAATACTATTCCAGACCGCAGCTGCTGTTGGCAATCGTTCCGAACGGATCAAAAAGACCGTCGTCGAATGATGCACGCGGACTGCACACTAGTGTAGTATAAAAGTCTTCGCATCGTTGCAGATATGATGATGATGATGATGATGATATATGTAATAATAGTATTATGACTGATTCGCTCTGTTTCGCATTCGTTTATAAAGTCGTTGCTTGACCGATGTTTATAGTTTCGATTTTAAGCTATAGAACTTTTTAAACGTTCACCGCCGCCGTTGTCCCCATCGAATAATTATTAGAAACCCGTTGAACGGTGTACAAAACACAGTGAAAGTTCTCTATGTACGTCTATTTTTCAATGTAAAACACTATCGAGAAATGTTAACTATTCGACATTAGTTTTCGAGAATCTCCAACAGTCATCCAATATGTATAATAGAAAATATACCGATGTTTTATAAAATTTAATCTACTAATAATATAAACGTCTTTATTACATTTTCGTTACGTTAAGTTTTGAATTCCAGTTGAATCGAACGACCATTGATTCGATATAACATTGTATACATTTTTTTTAAGAAATTATTTTTGAGAGAATGCAACTTAGAGTTTTGTACAAATGAAACGGATTGGAAAATTCAACAAACATTCGTTATTTATAATTTACATAACCGACTACTTTATATATCACGACACAATTATTACGGAAGAAAATGTAAATGGTCTTTCCTCGTATATGATCAGTTAGAATCAGAACTGTATTTGGAATAGATTTTTTTTAATAAGATTTTTATGAAATTTGAATTAATATTCATTAACATACTACACCAATTTTAAAATAATTACACTGTTAAATTTAAAATTAAATAATATGCACAAATAACGTAACGAAGTCTACAGTTTCTTCATTGTATACTCATACAATAACTCGCGCGTGTATAAAGTTTAGATACTCATAAATAAGCCATTTTCGGAGAAAAAAAAAGATCTACTGAACTGAATTCGTATAAAAATTATAAATGAATGTGTAATTTAATCTAAATATTTTTACTATTAATTACTAATACATAAGTGATAAAAAAATGTAATTAATGGTTAATTAGTTATTAAAAATTAGTTCCTCATAGTATCATAAGTATATTGTATTGAATTGAGATTAAAATGTATTTTAATAGAACAATATCTATATTATATAGTTCAATAACAATTGAAAAATTAACCATTTAAATTCAAATTAGGTCTATATATATAAATCTACACAATGTTGTGGAAATTTACGCCGACCAACAAACTTTTGCTTGTAATGATTTTCAAACCTATGAATATTATATGAAAACACTAATTTATAATTTTTGGCATGCCCTATAAGATTAATGGCATATCATATACTTTTTTATAATTACCGTTGACCAAATTAAAGGAATGCTTTAGATTTGAATTACGAAAACAACTATATACAACTATATATCCTATTATAATTCTCGTAAAAACTGATGTGACATAGTTATTGCAAGTGAGTTTTCGTTACTGACTATAATTAGTAAAGATACACAACTAATCTTCTCGATTTTTGGAAAACTTTCAGTACTATCAAATTTTTTTTTTCATTGATATAATTTAAAAAAATTTAAAAAATAATTAAATGAAATTAATTGATTACTAAAAACTTAACATAAGTTTTAAAAAATATGTCCAAACTAATTTAACCACACACATAAGTTTAAATTTTTATATTTATTCTTACTTTATAAAATTATACTTTTTATTTAAAATGAAATAATAATGGAAAAATTCAAATTATAAATGATAACTAATTTTAAATATCTGTTTATAATAAATAGTTCATACTATTTTATTTATATTGTTTCCATAATAATTTAATGATCAACATGAATATAAAATTTAAATTTTTTTGACAATATATTTTAAATTTGTTTCAATAGACGTATAATTTAATATTATATATTAAACTATAAGATTTTTTGTAAATTTTTTTGGATTTAAAAGATGTTTATTTTAATTGAATAGGTAGTTCAAGCAAGAGATAAAAGTGACAAAAATAAATCGATTTCGTTTAATGTGAAACCAAAAACACTTATTATAATAAAAATGTAATAAAAATTTTGATAGCACTATACGTAATACTAAATATATAATTATGAGTTTCTTTGAAAATTGTAGATAATCAAATATATGCAATACATTTATCATATTTCAATTTTTTGCACTACATTCAATAAAAATATTTCTTTTATAACGACTTTTTGTCTATTTTTAAATTTTAAATAACTTTAATAAAATACAGGATATCGCTCATTATGTTATTTAAAAACCAAAAATAATGAATCCAAAACAGAAAATAAAATAAAAATAATAGGTAAATTCTATAAACGAAAAAACGTACGAAATAATAGAGTGGTTGTTATGCGGTTTGGTATAAAATGTATGTTTGTTACGACAATTACTTTTTTCCTTTTCACTAATAATTATTGTGTTACGATCATCTTAATAAATGAAATGCACGGTTTTAGTTTCGAATGCACAAACTCATTGTTAAAACGATTTTTTCTTCATAAAACAATGGTAATGTTTTACTAAAATTCCACTGCACGGGCAGAATTTCGTACGATTTAGAACATTCCAGAAGATCGTGGCGGTTATTTCAGAAACACATAATCCTAAAAGCGTGCAGCACTGGTTGGTGAACTAATAGAAACAGCGGTTTGTATGTATCAACTGGCCACACGTTTAATGCGTTTTAAACGACTGCGCGAGAAGCGTTTAAGAACAATTCATCAATGCGGTTACGAAAACGTAAATCGTGCACATCATCGAACATAATGAGACATGAAACGGAAGGCCAACGATAGCGGTCGTTTAGGACATATATTATAATTATTATTACATTATCATCATATTTTTTTTTTTTTTTATAATTATTTAACGAAGTAATTGGACTTGTTCGGACCGGCGCACCGGCAAACGACGAAATGGTGGATACGTGTACTGTTCGTTTCGAAAGCCGAAGCGGCGTGCACTGGACGAGACAGCTTAACGGGACGGGAAAACGGCAACGAGTTTTCGGGATAAGGCGCGCGGAAAACACGCAGACGCAGGGAGGTGATCGAAAAGGTTACTGACTGGGTAGTACTCACTTTATTCGGCAGTGACGAGATCCGTTTTTTCGGGCTCCCGCGCGGTGATGCGCAGACGAGAAAACCGGTTCGCCGGCGCGCGGACGCGACGGTCACGAAAACTTCGGATCGGAACGAGGAATCCCGTACGCGACGGCGAGACGACAACGGCCCCCGGTTGCGTTACGGACTGCGTGGCGCCCCGGTCCGGAAGAACGGAAAACGTAACTAGTACGAATCGCACGACCTGTGCGTTACCGCGGTTTTCGTCCGTGCCGGCGGCGATGCGTGTCCTGGACGACACACGGTGTGGCGGCGGCACTCGCACGACTTATGGACGCGCGTGTAAGTGCAGAGACGGAATCCCCTGAGCGCGACGACGTCTCCGCCGACGCCGCCGCCGCAACACACGCACGCGATATTCGCTATATGTGAATACACACGCGCGCACGCACGCTCACTCACGCATGTTCTATATTTAAATCTCTCGCTCTGCACCACCACCCCCCCCCCCCGCTCCCTCCACCGTTCGCCCGCCCCTGCCCGAGCAAATGCGGACGTGTGTGCGTGTGCGATATTACACGTCTATCGCCCCGGTACATAACCGCGGTAGTAGTGGTAACGGCCGTGTGCGGGTTCGATTGACTCTCCAGCTATTTAGGAGCGCCTCCGCTGCAGCTTGTTTTTAAGTTCTAGTCGAATACAAGCAGACGGCTAAGAACACTATCACGCACCTCTTTCTCTCTCTGCATAGAGCCAGTGGCCGATCCGGGCGATTACAAAATTACCTCCCCCCCCCCCCCTCGAGATGATCGCGTTACAACTTATTAACGAATTCAAGTTACACGTAAAATTATAAACCTGCATGATCAGGGTTCTATTGAGTATACAAATATGTAGTAATGTAAGCATTCGAGTCAGTTTTTAGGAATCGATTAATGATGTTTGTAACAAAAAGTAGTAAGCGGTTATAGACACTACCCGATTGAATAAATTTAGTATTAGATATATTGATCTTTTGATATATAATTATACGTATATAATTGCCGCGGTAGACGCATCAACTCGCACGCACACGTGGCACCTACTGAATTACTTGAGTGGCATCTCAGCGCGCGCGATCCCTGGAACACGTGGTATAATAATAGTCCGACAGCTCCCGCGTACACTAAACGCGCGTGTGTATGCAGATTGGCAGCCGAAGAAACTTTTGTTCTGTACGACAAACGCGGTACGTCCGTTTCATCGCAGCGTGTTCGCGACGTGGAGAATAAGGATTTCTTGGGTAATCGACAAAAAAGACAAACCTGTTACCCATACGCACCAAATACACTATCGAATGAATGAACTTATTTGAAGTTTATACTTGAATCAGATGGGCGACACACATGTTTCTCAACTTAACGGTTGGAAAATCAGAAGGTCGTGATTAAATAATCATAACCTTAATTCGAGTAGCGTTTGGGATGGTTATAAAATTCAGAATTTTAAATGTTAACTGTAGCATTTTATAAGACATCAAATTTAAACTGTAAAATAATCGCGGATAAAAAAAAATATTTTTTGTAATTTATTTTTAGTATTACTTGTTTATTTGCTTATAATTTTACACAGCATCGAAGTTGATTTACTTAAAAAATATTGGATAGTTTAAGCATTATATCAGCAGTTCTCAAACTGTGCTTCGCAAAGCCCTAGGACTCCGCGAGAAAAGTCTAAGATCTCCATGACTTGGTGGTCACGTCTGAATTAATTGAATTTAATTATTATAATATTTCTTAGTTATCGAAGAAAAACATTGGTACAGTAACTGGAATTATACGTTTTTTTCACCGTACATCCATTTAATTTACAACTTAGGCTAACTTTTATGTTTAGTTATTTCCAATTTTTTACTTGACTGATATTTTCACAAAATTAAACAAAGTAAATTTACCACAGTTTTCGCAACAAATGACGAAATCCGAGCTTATTAAGAAAAAAATTAAATTTTGGGCTGTGCATTACCCTCAACATACAATTCATCGTTTCGCCTTATTAAAAGAATATTTAGAAACGATTTATGATGATATTGATGAATTTGATGAAACATTATTACATCATTTTTTATGTACGTATTATCATTGACTCGAATACATTCCTAAATGTTTGGGCTCTGTAAATTTTATTTAGGCTTTTAAAAGCTCCGCTTTAAAAAAGCTTAAGAACTACTGTTTTATAGCATTGAAATTTGAAATATGTGATATTTATACTATACGAAGAAAATAGGTACTAATTATTAATACTAACAGTGTTTCAATTTTCTTCGGAAAAATAATGAACTTTTCGAGAACATGAAAATTTGTTTGCATTAATTTTTTTTTAAATAATTTATAATACTTTTAAGTAAAAATATTCACAACCTATTAAGTATAAATTATGTTAAAAAAAAAATACATATTAATTACACTGTTTCATCATTAAACTATATGTTTATTAAATCTACTCGTATCTATATTCCATTATAATCATACAGTTTACAACTCATAATTTACATGCAGTTTAAAGATATTAACACTGTGAAAAACATATATTTTATTATTTTTTTTATGTATAACAAATTTAACATAATGTGTGTTTTTTCTTCTCGAAATTAAAAAATAACAACCAAGGACAAAAGGTCATTTTACATAATCCTGGCTGATATACATATATAATATAAATTATGCAAATGAAATCTTCTACATATTTTATCTATTTTTGACAAATTACACATGGTATATAATACATACTCGTATTTTTATACGTATTTCGATTGATCAATAAAAAAAAAAATCTCTGTAAAACTGTTTTTTATCCATAACTAGTTTATAATTATTATTACTACTTATTCAGTGAACCTCCTTATCTAATTAAAGTTATTATGTATGATCGACTTACATAAAGCATTTTTTTTAAAGAAAAAAGAATAAGCTTGTTTACCACATAAAAAAACCATCTCTAATCTTATCGAATCAAAAGCTTATTTCTGAATATTATGCCATATAATATTTTTTTATCTGCAATGGATTGAAAATGATCCTTTTCTTTTTCTTCCATTATATTACATAATTAGGAACATTTACCATTTTCAAAATAAATTTTCCGCAATATTCATACACTGACTGGGTGTAGTATGGACAGTTTTTCTGTATATTTAATTATATTTATTTACATTTCTGTATGTTTAATTTTTTGACTATAACTTAATTTGGTCGATTGACGATATTCTGCTCTCCTGTTGAGATCATGTACTCTTTCAACCCCTGATTTTCTTCTTTACTTGAAGATTTTCTTGTTTACTTAACTCTCTATATTTTCCATTTTTAGTACTCCACTACTATTTATTGTTGTTATACTCGATTTTCCAGTTAAGTAGTCGACTGAAAACCTCAATCGAATCTCTAAAATGTTTAACCGTTTTCTTGACAACCGGATAATACGTGCATTTTGAAAACCAACATTTTTATAAATGTGTTAGTGTTTTAACCAGTGGCGCACACATGACGGAAGGAGGGTTAAATGGTCATAACTAGGACTCGGAAGTTGTAGGAGCTAAAAAAGGCAAAATTTGCACTAAAAAATTGCAAAATATGCACGGAAATGTTGCAAAATATGCATTGAATATGCAAAAAAATTTACTAAATACGCTAAAAAAAATATTCTGAAAAAAAACACATCTGATGTAGTTAATAATCAGTAATATACACAAAACTATTTATAACTGAAAAATATGTATAATTGGTTGGTATTTTGACGATAAGGTAAAAAGTACTTAATATAAGTATTTGGGCATTTTAACGTGATAGACTAAATGCGTATCACATTGTTGTTATTAAATTAATTGTTGACTGAGATGATGGTAATAAATATCTTTGTTGATAATTTTGAATTTAATATATTTATTATTAATTGAAATATACAGACAGGGAAAATACAATTTTAAAGTTATTAACATTTTTTTTAGAAAAATATGAAATATGCATTTTTTAGCTAAAATTGACAAAATATGCATTTTCAATTTTCAATTTTTTAACTCACCATTGAATAGTTCAAATTTCTAGCTTGGTCTGCGATAAATTGGGAACATACTGAACAATATGGAATTCCTACAATTTCCGAACCTTTGTAATAACCTCCCTCCGAAATGTCTTCCTTCTTTAACGTTTTACCATATATTTGCGCAGGGTTATACAAAATTTATCTCGATAGTAAATTATTAATAATTCCCCCCCCTTCCCAATGAAAAAGAATTGTGTGCACGCCACTGGTTTCAAAATACCAAAGCTAAAAGTTTAAACGTTATGAATTATGATGTACACCTATAATATAAATGCATAATAATACCTTCTTTGTTATAGTGTTAAATTTCTTCCCATTTTTATGTTTACATTTAAACATATAGCAATATAGCTACACCAACGATCAAATCTTAATTCTGTTTAATTTTGTTTACTACTGTCTGTCTTAAACGCTCCATTTTATAATAATATACAAATCGTTAAAATTCGATCTAGTAAGCATATGTTATTATTTATACAATAATATTGTATAAACAATAAAGTAAAAAAAAAAATTAAACCAAAATGTATTGATAAATAAAACGTTCTTGATTATACGTACTGTAAGTTTAATTTAAATATAATCCTTATTCCTCAAACGTAAATACAATTAACATGCATCACACCGACAAAGGTAAGGAAACCAATGAAAATAATTAAGAACCGACATAGAGTCAGCTCAACACCGTTAAGATAAAACTGTTATAGTTTAATAGGTAGTAAAAAAAAAAAAAAAAAAAAAAAGCAACAATCAAATAACTTACGATCCATAAAAAAGACGATTTATTTTATAACTAGCCATCAGTCGCCTGAATAACATTTGGTCCTTTTTTAATTTTCAAATAATAAAAACTTACAATTTTATTGAATATTAAAAAATATAAAATATTAGTCAAATTAAATTATGTGCACTTCAGTAATTATATACTTATATAAGTGTTTTTATTACTTGTATAATAATATAGTAAACATTTCAACTTGAACTTGAGTTAATTGTTTTTAAATTAAATGGATACATTTATTTTACATCGATGATACGTTAGACTAATTAAGCTTATATTAAAAACAAATTAACTTTTCTACTTACAATTTCATTATGATACCCACAACAAGAAAATTGAACAGCTGTACGTACATAGATAAGCAATTTGTTTCAGTATGTGTTGGTACCGTCTAATATTGTCATATAATAGTCTAATAGGTATGTGTTGAGCATTAAGTATTAAGCATTTTTCAAGAAACCAATGACAACGGCGAATTTCGATAAAATGAAACACACTAATAATTTTTTAAGTAGAACGAACTGCAATTATTATTGTGTGAACTGTAAAATATTTTTTATTCATTACAAAACTTTTTTAGGTAAAGTGTATTTAAACGTCTATGATATATTATGGTTTTAAAAACTATTGATCCGTTAACCACTCTAATTATAAAATACTAATACATTTTTCCATTCAAAATGTTGCAGGTTTAACATTTTTATCAGATTTATCATTAATTATCTCACAAATTTATAATCATAGATTAGTAAACAGTAATAATCCCAGGGAACTTAAAATCCGAAATCGGTTTTCAAAGAATTGTTGATGTGAAATTTCCTTACGAAGTAAACTAAGAGGAAAATAATTTAATCGTAATTTCGTAGACCTGATGCTGCAACTTTCTCGCTATATTAATATTATATGCTCGGAACTTAAAAACTAAAACTAAATTTGGCGGCGTGATGTCATAGAGTTATTTTAATGACGTGATTATCACTGGAATATTCAATTCGTCAACTGCACACCACTACCAGTCCCCCTCTTTAATTGGATAATGAAATTTTTAAACACCAAGTAATATTTTAAATAGGCACTTGTTAAAAATTGAATGAACACACATTTGTTGTCAAACGTGACAACTTATTTTTTATGATTTTTCGAGCAGTTAAATTATAATATTCTTAAATTTTGAAGAGCAATTAAATGAGGTTTTCATAAATGGATATTTATTTTTAAAAGTAAGGCCAAACACAAACAGCAAGGAGGAAAACGATTAATGCTTATAAATACTTCTAATCGATTCAGCGTCATACGTAATATGTTCGGCATTTTAGTATTGACAATATTAATTCATTTAAATACAATTTAATTTAGATTTTTTTGGTATTCGATAAAGAACATAATAAACATACTGCATAGGTAACCCGTTATACTATATACCTAGTTAAAATTGTAGCTTATTAATTATTATTATGAGTGGACAGCTCAAGACATATGGCGTACTAATGAAGCGTACAGAAAAAACTCTAATCAATACTATCTAATCATAGCAATGAAAAAAAATATACTTATTATTACATTTGTACCCTTTGTTTAAGCGCATAATAATTAAATAATTAAATAAATATGTTAACAACACATATTATAATATTAAGTGAAAATATTAAATAGTTAGTAAATTATTTTTAAGTTTTTAACTTTTAACCACACGCGATTCTACTATTTAAAGCATTTCCCTTATCCATTCAAATAGTACTTCTCAACTTCCAAAATCGATTAATGAAGAAAATAATTTTATGAAAATGACGATTTGACAACTGGCTTATGAATTTTTACTTTATTTTTTTATTAACGGGAAAAAAATGTTATGCATTCTCAATCAACACTACAGTTTTAAACAAGACTGGTACATTGATTAACTTTTTTCAAAAAAATAATCTCATAGTTGAAAATTAGTTTTCTAATTTTTATAAATCATAAGTCGATATTTAAAATTCTATAAAGGAATAAGTAATTTTATGATTAAAAATCAATAAAAAAAATACTTGAATTAAAGAGCTTAACATTTTCTATGACAATTTATAATATTTATAACTTTATTAAGTAACGTGCATTAAAACATAAATGTCTTTCACGTCGAAAGAGCCACCGCGTAAAGATATATTATGTACCTATATATATTTTTATAATGTACATAAAAATGAATATTTTATTTTTTCAACATTGCAAAATTCGTATTACAAATTTTGGACACTAGGAGTTGGCGTAAAATACAATATTGTTATTCTTATAGCGTACGCGTATCATACGTCATATATAGGTACGTGATATACTAGTAAAAATAGCAAAATAAAACTATAAATCTCAGATGAGTATTACACTTGCACATCTGTGAAACTCGAAAGCTGTAAAAAAGAAAATATGTAGAATAGAATTTAAATATTTTGATCCGTTGCAGGTTATGACGAGATATTATAATATAGTATTGTATAAAACATAAAAAAAAATTAGAGAAAATTATCATGTTAACAGACCACAGTGAATACAACTTTATCAAATACACTTATAAGCGTTTCGATTAGTACAACAAAATCTTGTTTTACTTTTCAAATCTATATTTGAAATATTATATTAATATTATAATTTATTAGATGTATTTGATATAATTTTTCATCACCAACACTATTATTGTAGGAATAATTTAAGATAATGTTCAAAAATATTTGAGAATTTAATTAATAAATTATCATTTAGTTTTATGCAAATATGTAAGTAAATTTCGACTTTCAAGAAAAATTAAAAATTTAATACAACTTCTGGTGAACACATATATTTATCAAACAACCATGTCCCATGTAATACTACATATTTTTGACTCAAGCTATTTTAATAACTTCATATGTAAATAAATAATAATTTTTGAAAAACTTCTAAATTATGTATTAATTGGAACTAATTTATTTTAACTTGAAAAGTATTTATTCATTAATTATAACAAAACTACTCTGGTGTAAAGTTATAAAAATATAAAGCTGCTCACTCAATGTTGATATATTTATTCGTATTGACAAACTATAAGAATTATAGTGATTCATAAAAATCTTCACATCAACTTAATTGAACATCAGATTTTGCCTAAAAAAAAAAAAAAAAATGATGATTAAAAATACAAAACCAGTAATGATTAGAAATATAAATACATAGACGTAATTTTAAAATGTCAAACATTTCCTAATTTCATAAATAATCATTGTGAGTGTATAAAAAAAAATTCAGGTTTTTCATACTTACTATTTTTTGCATTTATAACCCTATTGATAAAATAACTTTATGCATTCTAACTTATTATTCTCAATTAATTTAAAATCATATAGGTACTTATAAATTTATAATTTTTTATTTTTTTATTTACCAACTCCAAGATAATCAAACGTAGCTGCTTTATGTGTTAGACAACTAAAGTAATAAATATTTTTATTTTTTTTTTTATTAAAAAAATTGATTATATTTTAAACTATTATTTATTGTAACATATTCCTAATAACTTTTTATTAACATTTAGCTAAAATAATAAATTTAACATACCTCCTATAATCTAAAATATAATTAAATTAGTCAATGCTAGAAGAAAAATTATTACAAACAAGGTCAATCAATTAAAACTACAATTATTAAAAAATCAAACTTCAAGAAACCAAATATTTAATCAATAAGTTTTTTAATATATTTAAAGTACGAAAAATATCTAGTCTTTTATACAAAATTTGAAACAAATGTGTTTTATTTTCTTATTTCATAATTCACATTACTAGCCCAAAAGTATTGCCCTAAAATTTAACATCCATCATTGATTATTAATTATTGAGAAATTCCAAAAGACCAGTAAATTTATCTTCCTATAAACAATAATAGATGATATAATAAAAAAGTTGAAAAAGTTCTACAATAAAGTTAATTAACATTAAAATTTAATTAGAAGTGAAGTGTAAAAAGGAAAACTAAAAATTCTTTAAAGTTTCATAACTCTTAACAAACACATGAAGTCTCAAAAAACTTTTTGCACGATTCTCAGTTTTAAACTTAACCACTACTTCAACTCATGTAATATTAAACTTCTTTTTCTGAAGAACACTTTTCGAGAAGTATTCATAAGTCACGAATTTGAGAAAATGACATGTAAATGTAAAACCATTAAATACTACCACTACACTATATAACAAATAAGTTCTAAAACAATATTATGTACTCCAATGTATGTATCTGAAACTTTTAGATATCTATAACTTAATACATTTTCAGTAAAGCCCCTAATACTAAATTTTGTGCATAGATGCTTCATAAATAAATCTTCCTCATAATTTAAATTTTATAAAATCTTATACTAAAATTTCTTTACTATAATATCGAAAAACAAAAATAAAAATCTACACATAAATAGTCCATTTTCAATCTTAAGATAATAAAAAATTAATTAATATGAACATTTTTTATGTTAATAAACAAACATGCATTTTAATGTTGTTGAATATAATAAAATAATAAATATATAAATTATATAAATAATAATAAAAAAAATTATAAATCCTAGATGTTTTTTTTAAATGAACTTATTTTTTAATAGTCAACTATGCTTGGCAAAGAAATTTTGAGTAATTGTTAGCTCTTCCTAAATTAATAAAAATAGTTAAGTTTTAAACAATTTTATAATAATATTCATACATGCGAGTAATCAAAAATAAATTATTTTCATCTATATATAATAGATCTTTATTGAAACAATTATTTTTCAATAAATTTAAATATAATAGATCATATTATACTTCAGAAATAAATTATAACAATACTAAGTAAATTTGATCTTTTATTATAGTTTTTCCAAACAAAGTGAGCAGTTCCCTATGATTTTTATTAAAAATTGAGTTCAATATTTTATTGAAAACATTTTCTATATTGGGCTTAAATATAAAATTGAAAAATTACTAAATATATATTATAAAAATAATTTTAAAACAGAATAAAAGTCATAAATTAAAATACAGTAATTTGTTTAGTATCAAAAATTAAATAATTTAATATGCTGTAAATTTTATTACTATTACAAATATTAAAACTTGAATTTAATTTAATACAATTGGTAAAATAATAATTAATTTTTTAGTGTTGTAATGATTCACATAAATTACCTATAATAAATTAAAATATAATATATATATATATATATATATATATATATATATATATTATTTATATATAATTAATAAATTATATAATTATATACTATAAACAATTATAAAATTAGAATTGTATTAATTATTAAATAATATTATCCAATTCATTTAAATTAAAACATAACATAATTTAGAATATTATATACAATGATTTGAAGTATAATTTTTTTTATACCTGATCTACAAGTGAATTAGTCAATATGTATAAATCTTGTTCTGCATTCACGAGCTAAAATATAAAAAAAAAAGAAACCATTAAAAAATTATCCATCATAAGTCTTAACATAAAATATGAGATTAAACAAGAACCTTAGTAATTTCTTCAATTTTTGATTCAAAATTATCATTATGAATCAAGTTGTGTTTCATTGTTAATTCAAGAATTGTTGAGGAGACATTTTGACTGATTGTTCACCATCTAACGAAGTTATTTTATTATCATTTGAAATTTTAATATACTCTTCAATGTCTTTTTTAATTGATATCAAATCCATAAATTTAAAAAGTATCATGATTTGATGAGTGTTCCTATGAATATTAAAAAGTGATTACACTATTGAATGATTACAATTGTTTATTATTTTTATTACCTCACAATTTGATACAGATGTATTATCACTTTTTATATCAGGTCTGATTGGTCTTTTAATATTTCAATTAATTTATCTGTAGTTTCCTCAATACTCTCAGTAATTTCATTTAAATTTGTTTTAACTTTCAATTTCGGTATAAGTTCTGGAGGAAGATAATTTTTTTTTTCAACAGACTGAAAAAACAAATAATACACTAAGTAATACTACACAAAATGTATTACCTATGTATAATATATAATTGAATCAATGATTGCAGAAATTTTACGAGTCACTTATTTTATGAAATTGAAATATTAATAATAAAGTATACTAGCTATGTGTTTCTATGCGCTAGGTGTAAAATTTGTAAATTTGTATATAGTGTATGACGTGTTTTAATTAGTATTCATTTTTAAATTAATTTTTTTTCAAAATTATTTATATACATTGTTGCGTGTCGTCGATTCAATAGGGATGGTAGAGGATTTAATAAAAATATTGACTCCAAATTAAAGTTACTATTTTTATTAAAATAATGTAAGACAAAAACATTCACAATGTAGAGACGCGTGAAGGTGCTTGCTGTGTCCGGACTTAAACTTTTGGTATGCTGAGGACCCCCTTATATACTAAGATCTCATGTGAAACTACTTATCCCGGATATGATTTAATTATAATCATATTTATTTAATATATCCATTTATGGGCATTAGATAGTTCAATCCTTTAGTGGTTGGCCTCGTTAATTTGGCAATATACATGGTCTCTTTGCTATTCTTATGTTAATTTATTTAATCCGCAATACTACTGAGCGCCCAACCCTGTTTTGTTAGTTGGCTGGTTTCACTATTTTTACATTCTACAACCTTTCACATGTCACTCATATTTATAATTCTTTTTGAGACTGTGTTCATGTAACATTTAAGATTTACTTATTATTCATATAACCTCCTGTTAATGGTTATCTTGGTACCTTCATCATACATGTCCGTAACAACATACAGTTTTTATCAATTATCCAAAAGTTTTTCAAGAATTGACTATTGACGTTTCTGCAATCATGGATTCAATTAAAATGCTATAAATTCTTAATACATCATAATATAAATTTGTATGCCAATAATTAAATACATTTTTATAATAATTGAATACTTAAAATGATTTTAGAATAAATAATATTTAATTTTTAAAATAAGTAATATTTTATTTTTAAATTGAATAAAATAAAATTAAAAAATTGGTAAGTATTTTTCTTAATTATACCTTTTTGAATTTATTTAAACAAAATATAGTTACTCGGAGCTAATAAAGAAAGTGTTCTAATTGAGTAAAAACAAAAAAACAAATAATGAATTAGTAGCACTACCAACAAAATTAATTGATCTTACATAGAACAAATTAAACCATCTTATATAACCCTGAGTTTGAGTGTTATTATCCATAGCATTATATTGTCATTTATTTTGTTCTGTTATTTATATTATTTCTATAAATTTGGAAGAAATGTTTAATCATTTTATGTATTTGAAATATAGCTTTGGAGAAACACTGTTGTAAAATAAACAAAGCATATAACTCATTCTAGGCTGTTTAAACTTAAAGGTATCATGTAATAAAATAATTATCGTTCAAATAATATATTCATAACTTTTAATGTACAAAAATTAGGTATATATTTTATCCAAGTTAATTAAAACAAAAATCATCCTAAAAGTTAATAGATTCAAAAATAAAATAAATAATTTTAAATATTTATAGGAATAATTAAGTTTTCATTTTAAACATTATACCTTTTATTCACAAAATGAATGGAGATAAATGTTATTTGAGATTTGAAACTCAAATTTTTGAGACCAATTAAATAAAATTTGAAATAAGTTTAATGTTACAAAACCGCTTACTTCATATAAATAAATATTGAAAAAAAATTTAATATTACTTTATATTAATTTTATTTTTACTTTTATATTTGAAAAACTTCTAAAAACATTGAAAATGTATATAAAATCTTATAATAATTTACAAATTTCCATCACAACATTTTTAAACTTTGCTTAGAAGACAATTATACATACAATTAATATTATTTGAAAATATTATTATTTACTCGAAAATATTGATCCTTGTTATAGATGGAATTCATCAGCTCGTCATAACTAGACCCTTGAGATTCAACTGTTGTATTAGGTACCATAGCTTCAATAATTCTTTTCCAAGTAGCTACATGCAGCTTAGTTGACATACTACCCTTTAATAGAAAATAGGTTTTCATTTCAATACTTTCATATTTAAATAAACAAATTAATATCGAATATAATTATAATATCATTCAACATAAAAATATTTTTCAGCTATATTTTTGCCATAAGTAAAAAGGATACTCATAGCAATATGTTTAGTTATTATTCTATTTTTATTTTTTTTTTTTTTTTTTGTTAAATATACTTATTTAAATCTCTTTTAAAATTATTTTCTGTTCAACATTTTTTTATAGAAAGTGTATATATAAAAAAATATACATAAAACATTAAATATTATAAATTTTATAATATACTGAAATTGTTAAACTACCTGATAAACATATAATACACATTTGATAATATTATAATAATTAAATTTAAAATTTGTAACAATAATAAATTTAATATTTAATGAATTTATTGTTCTGTAATACAAAACAGAACCAGTATGAACATATGTAGGAATAAAGTATTAAACAAAAAACAATTTAAAGTTTTCAGAAAAAAAAAAAATGAAAAAAAACTTTTTTCTTAATAAAATGTTTTAACTTACATTTAAAAATTGTTGGGTAACTTCCTTATTCAACAAGCCAAATGTCACCAATACTTTTTCAATATCTAAATAATATTAATATATATTTCATAGTTATATAGCAATATATTTTGTATGTTATTAATAATTAATAATAATTAAAGATAATTACTATGCTTTTGTAAATCTTCACCCTCAGAATCAATGTCTAACAGCAGTTTGTACACTAGCAACTTTATTAGCTCATCTCTACTGGATCCATTTTGGAACATGAGTATTTGAAGAGTTTCATCATCAACGTCAGCTAAATGCATCATATCAACTAATGAAAAACATTTACGAACCCATTCCAAAAAAGCTTTCATAGTGTCAAACCGTAATTTACATGTAATAATCTGAAATATATATAACATTTTATAAGCTAGTAAATAATAGTACTTACAAAAATATCATAAAGTATCAAAGCTAACAGTAAGAATTATAATATTATTACATTTTTATAAAAAACATTTTACAGATAAATGTAAAAAAAATAATGTAAATATAATACTTGGCTAATTTAGCACTACTGTAATCAAGTATTAATTGGTCTCCAGAATTTTGATTTTTACAAATGTATTTTGTAGAGTACCGTATTCTGAATACAAGGATGACTAATCAGAAACTGCAATAAATTATTTAACACATGCAGTAATACTTAGTGCTGAATCTGTGAGTGGGTAGGTGAGTGTGCTTGTCTCAGTTACATATGGTAAAAGAAGACTCTAAAGTTTACAGAAAATAAAAAAAGTCATTAACGTACCTTGTACTTTCACCTATGTAAGAGCACTGCATTTTTATTAGCCTCGGACGTTAAACTTTCTAGATTCGGCACTGCTACTACTACATGGTTAATGGTTATTGATGCATAATTTTTAAACCTGGTAGATAGCTATATGAAAGGACAAATCCTGTTCAAAACTTTTTAAAGTTCAATCATTTGTTAGGCCTTATGAATGAGCCAGTTTAAAACTTGGTACGTAGAATTAATGCAATCCATTTATTTATAACTAACTACAGTTCAACGGTATGAAGATAAATATAATGAAAAAATATATTCCTAATAATTATCATTTAGTTAGCCATCAGATAATAATAATATTATAATTTTTTTGATACCTTGATTTAAACAATAACAAATACACAAAACATAAATTATTGACTCACCTGTTGAAACTAATAACCATTCAACTTGTTATTTTATTTCTTAACACGATTTACAGAACTTTAAGCTGTTATTACATTTTAAATGAAACGAATTCTAGTACTCTAATCACTTATCAACATTGTTATTCTAAAATCCTAGTTGATCGTGATATTATCACGTTTTTGCTTAATTTCGCGGGTTTAATTTTTGATAACACAAATTCACGATCAGTGTGTGTAAAAACACAATGATGACATACCGTAAACTGGCCTGACTTTGGACACTTTTCCTTTTTTTTTTTTTTTAAATTATTACTTTCAATTATCTCCTACATAAGTGCCAAATTATTAATTATAAGTTGACAAAATATAAACTAAAGTATAAAATGTGTTATTAATTAGTGTATTGGAACTGTGAAAGTTGCTTAAATGATGACATGATATAACATTATACCTATATCTTAAAATTATTGTATATTTTATAAAATAAGAGAGACATTTCGGGGCATATGCGGATATTGGGGAGTGCTTGGGGGGCTGCCCTCCATAAAAAATCGAAAGCCCCCAAAATTATTTAAACATTGTTCAAATTATTAAAAAGGTTAATAAAACAGTTTTACAAAGAAAGATTTAACCCCTCCCTCCTAAAATTCAATCAAATCTTTGCCTATGTTTTGAGGAGGGGAGTTATGACCGGTTAACCACCCCTAACTAAATTATTCTATTTTTGGTAGGTGAGAAGTCATCAGGGTATATATATATATAATCTATGGAAGCTGGTGGTACGTCAAAATTATTCGGTGGATAAATTACATTTCAAGTGCGTGATTTCCGATGCTGGTTTTATTTTTATTTCGTGGAAGACATTATTATTACTTCGTCTGAAATTATTGGGTGAGCATTAGATAATATGACTTTTTTTTGATAAGTTAATGAAATTCGTTTTAAAAATTATGTTTTCATTTATTATAAAATTTGGATAGTTTTTTTACTAGTTCGTCGGCAGTTTCTTGGCTGTTTAGGAACACACAAAAATGGTCATTTAAAATCCTAGATGCTACGATAATATTAAAAGGGGAAGTGATAAAAATGATTACTGTTTTATAATTTATTTTTTCTTTTTTTTTTTAAAAAAAACATGAAGAAATATTTATTTTTATATTATATTTTTTATTGAAGACCAAAAATTAAACCATTGGTATGTTAAAACAATATAAATATAATATATTTAAAATTAAAATTAAATCACGATGCTGCTGTACTGTATACTGCTGGTATTATCGGTACTCGCGTGTTTAATGGCTAGAAGAGGATCATCGTTCCCGTAGGAAGAGAACACTCCGCCCGAGTGTTGCCGCCCTCGACACGATCAGGCTATTGTCAGCCCGATTTGGTCTCAGACGGCCGAGCGCTGATTCGGTCGGCAGATTCTTTGCACCCTTAACTACCCGGCGTGGACCGTAAGCCCCGTCGAGTCCAACCTCAAGCCAACCAAGTCGACTCGGGCGCAGCAGGGCGACACGTAGAACACGTACCGCTCTGGGCTTCGTGCGCCCCCCGACGTACCATTTGTGTTAAGCGTCAATGGTAGGACTTGCCTCGGCAATGAGAGGTTAGCCCCTCGCCTTCCGTATTAGTACAGGATCTGACTCGCCACCATCACCGCTCGGGTCCCAACCTTACCGCATTTGGCCACGGGATTGGAAGGTTGCCGAGACTGATGTGAGACGCGACAAGCCGCCCGGATTTCATATAAATGAGAATCCGAGCCCGAGGGACGGTCACACCTCGGGCCCACCAGCCACCGCCGTCGTTGGCTCCGACGGCGATTTCGGAGTAAATTATGGTCGCCGCCCAGTCCCGCGGCTCGGAACACAAGCAGCTTTTTACGCCATCGAACTTCGAGGGTGGAAGCCGCCACCTCCATTCGACTATGCGGCGCAGGTTCATTGCCCGGGCGAGAGTATTCAGTATATTTCTCTCGTTTCCCCCACCATAGGGGAATGTTTAAATACCGCTATCCGCAACCCGCGGACCCGCTCTGTAGCGTGAACCGCCGCTCCACGGGTACCACGACAAGGGACGGACTTTTCCAAGCCCGTTCCCTTGGCCGTGGTCCCGGCCAGAGAGTATTATCGGTACTGAGTACTAACTGCACGACTTCTTTGTTTTTTTTTTTGCCATAATTTCGTTGGAAGCACAGTCCGCCAGGGTAGTCAGTGCTCACCCGACCCCTCCCGTAAACACGCCTGTGACCAGTAGCGTAGATACATATTTTTTCTGGGGGGGGGGGTTAAGACCTTTATTTCGACGTTCTTAGTATAGCTAATACGAGTTCCTAATTAATAATATTAAATTTATATTAAATTTATAATGGTATTATTATATCCCGTTTTTAATGAAAATTATTTTGTTACTCTATTTTTGTTACATACCGAATCATTGTAAAATTAAAATATAATTTTACCATAATATGTAAGTAGGTACAATCTAATTAAATACCTAAAAAAAAAATCTGGAGGAGAAGAGTGGAAACCACTTACACCCTCCCCGTAACTACGCCACTGACTGTGACCTATAGTGAATACAATAGCCTGGTTCATTTTAGATGTTTTTGGATTTTTTATCGTTTCTACGAAGCTCTTTAACTTTGATTTATCTTCATTGATCATTTGTGTATTAGGTGATGAATTAATAATTTTGTTTGTTTTTTCGACATTAGGTGTGATACTAGATGAGTTTATGAATGCTGCTTAAAAACTTAAAAAACTATTCAATATAAGTTCTAGATCCTACTACCAATCTAATATCCAACCTACTATCCAATATTTATAAGGTAATACCTCGTTATTTTAAATATATTTGTAACATTCTAAGTAATTTATGTATACATTATATATGCACAGTGGCGTAGTTATGAAGGGGAGAAGGAGGCCATTTCCCCCCAACCTCCTCTAAAAATTAACTTTTAAACAAAATTTGGTAATTTAAAAAAAAACTGTATATTGAAAATAATATTGTTTTGATTGATTATGTCGAATTTATAAATATATTAAAACCACAGTAACTAGTAATCACCAGCATGATTAAGACCAAACCGTAATATGCTACGGTGATAGCAGGAATGGGCATGTTTTTAACGCTTATCAAATAAAGTAATTAAATAATGTTAACATATTTTTTAAATTTGTATTCAAGGCTACTTATAAATTATGACTATATTAAATATTGCTTTCATAGATAATATAACAATGTACGAGCGAAAAATATTATATATGTATCATTTATTTTATTGTTTTCATTTACTGAAATCAATTACTAATTACTACCTATATAATTGTGTATTTTACTTTATATAACCCATGATTATTATGAACAATTTTGAAATGCTGCCCCCCAACTAAAATTCCTAGCTACGCCACTGTATATGCACATTAGGGTGGTCCTCCGGTATAGATGAAGTAAAAAAAAATTGCAAAATGTTCGGGTTACCGCCCTCAAATCGGTTCAGTTACTTAAAAAAAGCATGAGAAAAATTTTTTAGACAAAATGTTCAACTTTAACCCGTGCCGCAAAAGCTCTAAAGTTTTAATAACAAAAAAATATTAGAAATCTTCAGTTTTTGAATATAATTAATCATAACTCTTAAAAGAATACTTTTACAAAAAAATTATAAAGACTTTAATTGTACGTTACTATTGTTACAACAGTTTTATACTTATAAATTTTTTTTAAATATATTATTATTAAAAAAATTTGAGTTTAAATGTTAAAAATAAAATTTTTTAACTATTTGTTGCTTGGCAATAAATAAAATGTTTTTTATATCGTATAATGCGATTTAAATTAACATAAAATTAATATATATTGTATAATATCGTTTGTATGTGATATTTAATCTATGATAAAAGAGATTAGTATAGAATCGTTAGGTGGGTAGTGTACTTAGACCCATACCCGTATTTTGCGATTTTTACGTGAAGATTATTTCCATGACTCATTGAAACATTTATTATTCGTACAACAAAAATTAGTATTATCTACATTATTACACCTTGGACTTACGTGTTATCGAGTTTAATAAGTCATTATAGATTGTCAACTATTATTTTGCGATTTATTAGTTTATTATTTCTCAGTTGACTTACAACAACAACCAGTGTCATACTTAATTATTGTTGAGTATTAAGTTTTTACAATTTGTTATAATTAGTAAGCATTATATTTTATTTTACTGATTTATAATGGTTACCAAGAATAGCTTACGTGTGTCAAAATATATATTTTTAATTGGACATAGTTCAAATCAAATAGTTGGTAGTAAATTACCATCAAACAAGCAAGTTTTGTCAGTACTATTTTTTAATTTGCGCGAAGTTAATTTAAATCTTCATCAAAGTGCTACATTAGTGATACAAGAAGCGATAATTTTTTGGCGGAAGGCACGTATACCAACAAAAACAGAACAAAAATGTGTGACCAAGTTGGAGGATTTATACCAAGAGTGGAGAAATTCGCAAAAGTCAGAATATAGAAAAAGTGCAACTCAAATGGAAAAAAATACGCAGTTTGTATCAAAGCTAGACGATTTATTCGATATATCAAACGCAAACGCTTTAGATTTAATGTCTAATGAAGAAGATAGAGCATTTTTAATTCGAAAAGATCGTGCTCGTAATGAATTTGAAGCTTCAAGTAAGTTTTTAGTCTAAAATAATAATTTATAACTACTATAGTACTATATTAAAAGTGTTGTGTGTATAATAATAAATAAATTTCAGGTAAAACTGTAGAACTTCTGTCGTCCAGTAGTTCTGACGAATGTGACGATGCGGACAATGATGCATTTGTACATGAAGATATTCCCGGTCCATCAAGTAAATATTTCAAGCCAACCAGAGGGTACGATGACTTTGTCTCCGAAAAACTTGCAATCGTATTGGACAAATGTAAAATCAGTGACCGGAATGCTGTACATCTTTTCATTGCTACTGCAGAAGCTTTAGGTAATAATGTTAATGAACTTATTGTAAACCGATCATCGATACGACGAACTCGCATAAAATACCGTAAGCAACGTGCTGAAAAAATACGTCGTGACTATAATTTAGCTTAGGAAGACGCAGTTGTTATACACTGGCACGGAAAACTTCTTCCAAATTTAACTGGGAAAGGCTTAGTCGATAGGCTGCCTATAATCGCGTCTGTAAATGGCCGTGAACAACTTCTAGGTGTCCCGCCGCTAAATAGTGGAACTGGACGTGAACAAGCCAATGCAGTATACCAAACGCTTGTAGATTGGTGTTTAGATGAAAATGTACAAGCACTATGTTCCGATACTACAGCATCAAATACAGGTCGCTTAAATGGAGCTTGTGTTTTGCTTGAACAACTGTTAGAACGCGAATTAGTATATTTACCATGCCGCCATCATATATATGAAATTATATTGAAAAGTGTGTTCGATTTAAAATTTGGGGCAACATCGGGCCCAGACGTGGCAATTTTTAAAAGGTTCCAACAAGCCTGGGGAACAATTAACCCTAACAATTTTAATTCTGGCATACAAAATAGTAATGTAATGGATTCTGTAAATGACGTATGTGACGAAATTATTAAATTTTCTAAAGATCGGCTATTAGAAAAGCAGCCAAGAGATGATTATCGAGAGTTACTAGAATTAACAGTAATTTTTTTGGGTGGAAAACTTTCAAATGATAATAGCTTTAAAATACCAGGTGCCATCCATCATGCTCGGTGGATGGCCAAAGCTATTTATAGCTTAAAAATATATTTATTTCGTGAACAGTTTAAATTAACACCCAAAGAAGAAAGTGCCTTAAGAAGTATTTGCATTTTTATTGTACGGTTATACATAAAAGTATGGTTTAATTCACCATCTTCAATCAAAGCTCCTTTACAAGACTTGACTTTTATGAAAGATCTTTTACATTATGTCTCTATAGATAAAGATATATCTCAGAATGCAGTTAAAAAGTTTTGTGGTCACTTATGGTATTTATCGGCGGAATTATGCGCATTTGCTTTTTTCGATGAGGCTGTGCCACTGGAGACTAAAAGAAAAATGATTCATGCTCTAAACAACGACGAATGTTCATCAGAAATAAATTCAAATGCACAACGTTTAATTATATCTGCAAAAAATACAAACGAGTTATTAGAAAAGGAAATTGATGATTTTATATGTGTCAATACTAAAAAACTATTTAAACGATTTGCAATCAATACCACTTTTTTGAACGAAGACCCTTTAATGTGGGCAAATAATGAAGATTATAATAAAGCTCTGTCAATTTTAAAAAATATTCCCGTTATAAATGATGTTGCAGAAAGAGGAGTAAAACTTATAGAAGATTATAACAACAAAATAACCAAAGATGAATCTCAAAAACAATATTTATTACAAGTTGTTAGTGATTATTGCAAAAAATATCCTGACCACAGAAAAGAAACACTTACACAAGTTATACAGTAATAAGTAATTAGTTACAGTAATTAATTGTATCATTTATATTTAAAATATGTTAAAGATATTAGTAAGTCACTATGTAATTTATTTATTGTAAACTGTTTTCATGATTATTTGTATGTTATGCTGTGAAAATATCTCAATTTTCATGATTTTTTTTTTTTTTTACTTTCTGATTAAAATATTTGAAAAAATAAAATATTTGGAATCTAATCTATATAAAACAAATTTTAGTAAATTTTGTTTTCTATCATTGTATTTTAACCGATTTTTTATAACATTTTTATTTCCAAAGTTATGTTTAAGAATATCAAAAAAAATTTTAAATATTGAAAATGTTCTATTTTTGTAACTTTAGAGCTTTTGCGGCACGTGTTAAAATTAAAGAATTTGAATGAAACTTTTTTTGTATGGTTTTTTTAGGTAATTGAACCTTTTTAGGGGGGGTAATCTCAAAAAAAACAATATTAAAAAATAAGGACCACCCTAATGCACATAGTCGATTGTTCTTACTTTTTACACTTATATTACAATGTTTCCATCGTATAAGTTCCTTTGGACTTAACACTATAATTATAACGTATAATATAATTGTAACGTTAACGTACCCTTTACATGACCATTGCTAACATTTTCTATGCATATTAACTATAGCGATCAGGCGCAAAATGCAGGGAAGGTAGCAATTCAAACCCCCACCCATTTCCCAAAATATAAAAAAAAAAATTACCTGACCCACAAATTAAATGGTTAATTTCAAAGTTTCTCATGAATATTAATAATTATTATACATATTTTTTATTATAATTTAAATATGATTCTATATTATATAATAAAGCATGCTATTTATCGACATTTTACATTTTTTCAAAATCTCCATAGACATTGTTTCCTGCGTTCATCCCACATTACGATAATTTTATTGTCAACCGCATAATAAATGATTTTGATTTAACAAATGACAACGTATATGATTAACTTATTGAAATTAAAAATCTTAATGTTATAATTCCCATATTTTTTTTTTTTTTTTCGAAAATTTTACAATTTTGCGATATTTTTTTGTTGTATGCCTATGTATTTAATTTTATACCATTCGCAGATTTATACAGAAAATCTTCAGAGAGCATAAACAATTTAATGGATTCACAAAAAACGATGTTATTTTGAGATATACCGACGAAAAACTAACTCTTTTAGTTTAGCTTATCTGATTGAAACAGGTTGTTCACCAGAGAAAAATATTATCATCACTGGTGTTTGGATATCCAATAGGTGACTCGATATTCAATAATATAGGATTTCTGTTGATTATTGTAATTGGTGACACTATTGTGTAGATATCATTTATCACGTGACTTGAGGAAAGGTTACTTGTTCATCGTATTTGATTTTATTGAATTAAAACTAAATTTCTTAATATTTTTGGATTTTAGATTTATTTTACTGTTTTTCTTGATATGTTTTTCGTTGGAATTTTATTATTTTATTACACCATAAATATGCATTATTTCATGTTAATTTTTTTAATGACTATTTTGAAACTTTTATAATTTTTTTTACATATAATATAGTTATGTTTTACGTTTGAATTTTATTATTTTATTACACCAT
>JASXSY010001451.1:0-24918 GCA_034509805.1 Sipha maydis | reverse complement strand
GCTCTAAACCTATGATCAAAATAAGTAGCACAAACAACTGGGTCTTGTCGAATTAAATCTGATTTTTGTGCATAAGTTAGAACAGTATCATCAGACAATGTTTTCGAATAACGCAGTTTATACAAAATGTTTAACAAATCAGTCCAAGTTGATTCACTAGGGCTAAATATTAAGAATAATGTTGGTTGACCTTCTTGACGCACCATTGCAAAAACATTTTTTCTCATCGCTGCAAGATATGAAGGTAAATTTTGTACGTTGTGTAACATTCGGTATCCTTGATCGTTATCTATCATTTTGTTTAAAACAGCTGGATTTGCTACGTCATTCGCAGTTGTGTTTCCTTTTTTGTTTTTTCGTAAAACAATTTGCACATTGCTTGCGATTAGTTTTTGAACTAAAACTTTGCATTTAAAAAACAGGTTAGATGAGTCCGATGCAAACCTTCGATCTACATTCAGCAGTTCAGACCTTACTACTTTTGAGTAATTTTTTAAAGGTGATTTATTTGTGCGTGGGTGCCCACCAAATAAATCAGGAAAAGCTTTTTCCTCTGCATGGTCATCAATAAGAATAGATAACGGTTTCATGCCTTCCCCTGGTGCAAAAGAAACAAAATCACAGTTTTCAATCATCGTGTCCATTGATCCAGGATTAATTGGTTCAATATTTGTGTCTTCATCGTCTGTTCCTTCACTTTCGTGATCTGAGCAGTTTTCAAAACTTTTTGTTGTTTCTGACACATGTGCCAGCCAATCTTTGTCTATTTCAGCATCTTTATACAGAGGTTTTTTAATCAAATCATTCAATGCTGATACTACTAATGATGGTCTAACATTTTGATAGAGATAATGTTGTTTAAAACATGATTTTCTTTTTAATTTTACCTTCATCATCTTAACTGCAGCTAAATTTTCGGCACGCCTTGGCAAAATAGATGTAGTCTTAGTCAGATCTATTGGAATGTTGATAACGTTACCTTTGATTTTTAGCTGTCCATCACTGCGAAGACATTTGAATATTTTCATAAACGGCAATCTAAGGGAAACCATTTGCTTTTCTATTTGATTTAATTGCGTAACTGAAGATGGAACACTGTTTAACTCATAACCATTTCCTATGTATAAAGGAGGAACTTTGGATTTTTTTATATGCGGATGACAACTTGTACATATCGTCACAGTACTCTTGGTATCACTAGGAATTGACATCCCCAATCGATTGAAGATATCAGAGTTGCATTTATTTACACTGGATGGGAAACGTAATCTATGACACGAAAAACATTTTTCTGATAAACCTTGAGACATTTTCAAAATATATTCAGAAATCAAAACATCTTCCCTCTGCCTGGTTTCATTTAATTTTTGACGTTCTCGTTTTCTATAAGCTATTGAATTTGGCGTTTTCTTTTTAGTGGATATATTTTGATGTAGACTACTATCTGATGGTAATCTTCGCTTTCTCATGTTATGAACATTTTGAAATTGATATGTTTTTTTGAAAACGGGATTTTCCATTCGTTTTAATCTGTTCCTCACACTAGCCACCTTGTTGGAATTTTTTACAACTGGATCTTGTAGACGTTTCAACATGCTCTTACGACTGACGATCCGGTTAGCTTTTTTAATTTCTGGATCTTGCAGTCGTTTCAATATGCTCTTACGACTGGCGATCCGGTTAGCTTTTTTAATTTCTGGATCTTGCAGTCGTTTCAACATGCTCTTACGACTGGCGATCCGGTTAGCTTTTTTAATTTCTGGATCTTGCAGTCGTTTCAACATGCTCTTACGACTGGCGATCCGGTTAGCTTTTTTAATTTCCGGATCTTGTAGACGTTTCAACATGCTTTTACGGCTGGCGATCCGGTTAGCTTTTTTAATTTCTGGATCTTGCAGTCGTTTCAACATGCTTTTACGACTGGTGATCCGGTTAGCTTTTTTAATTTCCGGATCTTGTAGACGTTTCAACATGCTCTTACGACTGGCGATCCGGTTAGATTTTTTAATTTCTGGATCTTGCAGTCGTTTCAACATGCTCTTACGACTGGCGATCCGGTTAGCTTTTTTAATTTCCGTATCTTGTAGACGTTTCAACATGCTTTTACGGCTGGCGATCCGGTTAGCTTTTTTAATTTCCGGATCTTGTAGACGTTTCAACATGCTTTTACGACTGGCAATCCGGTTAGCTTTTTTAATTTCCGGATCTTGTAGACGTTTCAACATGCTTTTACGACTGGCAATCCGGTTATCTTGTCTTAAAACTGGGTCTTGCAATCGTTTTTTTTGTACTTTTCAAATTAAGCAATTTTCTTTGATTAGTAACAACGATATCTTGGGACTCACGATATAATTGTTTTCTCAATGTATCATTTTCAAGTTCATGTGCACGAAAAGTTTCGTTTTCACGGGATCGTTTCTTTTCTTCTTTGTTTTTGAGAGCACGTTTCGATATTCGTCCCATTAAAAAAAAAAAAAAAAAAAAAAAAAAAAATACAGTAAAAATTGAAAAAAAAAATTAAACCTAATCTATTTACAAACAGATAAAACAGTGAGGGAAAAAAAAATAATAATAATAATAATAAAAAAAAACTATTTCGGACAACCTAAAAAAACAAACATAGATAGTTAAAATATGTACAAAAAAAAAAAAAAAACATGATAAAAAATTTAAATACCTTAACTAAACACAGCAAATCCCCAATTTGAAATGTCGCAAGATTTCTGACGTTCTAAAACAAAATTGTTCAACGTAATCAAAATCCATATGATAAAAACAATTAAATTTAATAGCATTGATTATACTTATTACACATATATTATATTATTTATAATCAATGGTAATAGTCATTAATGCATTATCAATGAGACATAGTGACATAGACCCTTAACGTTTAATTACACATGTAGTCTGTTTTTTAGGAAGTGGTTGTAGTATTACACAGTGTCATAGTTTAAATAAAAATGCATTCACAAGTTAGCCTTAACATAATGTTACCTCCTGGTTTGATAAACATTTTTCAGAAACCATATAACAAAGTATACAGAAATTGTATACATACAGAGTTAAACAAGATTATAATTTTTTTAAATATATAATTATATTTAAAACACTGTGTAATAACTTCAATAGAGATAATATAATAATAATAATAATAATAATAATAATTAATAATATTTCAATAGAGAATCAATTGTCAAAAAACAAGATTATAATTTTTTTAAATATATAATTACACTTATAAAGATAATATAATAGTATTAAATAATAATAATAATAATAATTAATAATACTTCAATAGAGTAATATATCATAATATATATAGGTATATATATTGTATACAATATATTTATTTTCCGTAGGTACATCTGTGTTAAAACCATTATTCGAGTCAAATAATAATATACGATTTAATTATAATGAGATGTACGAGTACATAGTGTTTGAAAATTTCATGAAATTTAAAAAAATTAAGTATGTATGAAATATTTCAGGATTTTAACAAATTTTGTTTTTTTTTAAATAAGTTTTATTTGTATATATAAAGTTATCATAATTTACTTTTATAAATTTATACTACTGAAACCAATCACTAATTACCCATTACCTACTCATTAGTAATGGTTTTTTTTGGTATTATACATTTAAAATAGTATTCAAAATTTTTAAATTGATAAAAAAGCATACAAAATTGTTTAAATGATACTATATGTCTATATTAAGTATACCAAATGCCTTCATTAGTGTACCATACACTTCTATACAATTAAATACTTATTATAGATTTATATATACAAACATAAATGTGGTATGCAGATACATGGCCAAGTTTTTAATAGGAATACTAGTGATTACTAGTAGATAACTACTGAATATAGTTTAGTTTAGTAGATTTACCTAAAAGGAATTGATAAATTAATATAATATAATAATTTTTATAAATAAAAACCATAAACATAATATAATTGTTATCATAATATTATTTTATGAATTTATCATATTCATTAGTTCATCTATTTCAGTACTATCTATATCAATGTCTGAGTTCTATTCTTCTTCATTTTCCAAGTTAACACTTATAACCAATGTTTCACGTTTTTGTGAAATATTTCATACTTCAAACACTTGATGTACATATCAACCAAAAACACGTTGCGAACAAATTATAATTATAATTTGAGTTTTGTGCAATATCATCAACAGTTAAATACTTAAATACCAATGCAATGGGGTTTTTACAATTACGTTATGCAAGGGCGGATACAAGAGGGGAAGGGCAATGGGGGCAATTGCCCCCCCCCCCCTCTTACTGTTTAGGACCACTGTATCCGCCCTTGACGTTAGGTTCACTAATATGGGCAAATATGAACTAACATAGTTACTATGAAAAAGAAGAAGGTGGGCCGGATATTTATTAAATACCTAAATAATAAGTAATATATATCGTTCAGAATCTAAGTACGACTCTAGGGCATGATAAACTCCCGGATCACATCCCGTAAATACGCTACTGCACCTATGTACACCTACTAACATTATAATAAACTTAAGCAGTTACTCACCGGAAAAACAATGTGTTTGATAGGTATACGAAAGTGAAAACAAGCACCTCTCACATCGACAGCTACAAACACCCTAAATCGGAATTAAAAATAAAATATGTACCTAATCGACGAGTTGATTCCAATAGCTATAGATAGGGACGAAGATATATAGAAAAAAATGGTTGCCTCCAAAAACCGTACACTTTTGATTTTGATCCTAAAAAGGTCGATAGCCAAAAACCGCACAGCTTATCGGTCATTGTATAACAAATTACCATACATTTATAGTGGGTTAAAACCGCACACTATTTTTAGTGAAAATAGTGAAAAAATAAGATATTTACTATTCAATTATCAATTATTTATTTTAGTCACTCGTATTAGTCGGTCTCGATTTGGTTAGTATACTTACGTCTATAATTTAGTGTTAAAACGTTAATATCTTAAATTTTTATAATGAATTTTAAAATTATTGAAAGTAACAAAGGGGTAAGTGCTTATTACTTGACGATTTTAAATACCGAAAATTTATGTCAATTTTAGTGGAAATGTGATTTGGCGGTGTTATATTAAAAATTGTACATTTACGGTTACAACATGCAGTCAATTGAAGAATATACTAAAAATAAATAACACAATTTTTAGTTTTACATTTTTTTTTTAATTAATATTTTAAATTATTTAATAAATACACATTAATTAATATTATAGGTATAAAATTTTTAAATATATACATTTTTTTTTATGAACTATGAGATTATAAATATAAATTATTGATTTAAAATGTCGAAATGTTATTTATAGATAATATTTTTGAACGAACAATTGATTGAATACGGTATTTAATTTCTTCCGAGTGTTCAAATTTTAAATTTTTATATCTAGGATCAAGTAGACTTGCTATTTGAGATACATTCACCGGTATTTCATTAGTATTTTTTTCAAACACACTTTCCATTGAAAATCTTTTAGCCAAATCATTGGAAACTGTGTTTTTAAACATGGTAGCGAACATGCAGTCTGTTTGATTTGAACTCAAGTGCTTAGTAATGAAACTAGCAATAAGTGGCCGAACCTAAAATACATAAACAAGTTTTTAAAGTTTTTACAATTAAACAATAAAATTAATTATTAACAAGGTTTTTGTTAATATTAAATATTTACCATAGATATAGTGATTTGTTGTTCAGAACATAATATTGTTGTAGCTAGTTGGAGTGGTTTCAATGTATTGACAAGAATTTCACATTTATCCCAATCTTCTTCTAACATTTCTAATTTTTTCGCAATTTTTGTATTAAAATATTCTTTATCTGATATAACTGCTACAACAGCTGTACGCAGTATAAGCAAACGGTCCAACATTGCTAGGGATGAATTCCATCTAGTGGGACAACTTTGCAATAAAGTTAACTGTTTTTGACCTGTTTGTTGTAAATACAATTGCAGTGCTTTGGATCGCTTTGGTGATTGTCTAAAAGCAGCTACAATTAGTGAAACTGTTTTTAACAAACGACAACAAACATTTTCATCGAGACCTTTCTTAATAGCTAACTGATTAGTATGTGCTGCGCATCTACTCGAATACAAATTGAATTGATTTTCTAAATTTTTGACTGCGTTTGTAATGTTTGATGCGTTGTCATGGGTTATACCAGTAACCTTATTAGTTAAGTTCAATTTTTCTAAAATTTCTATAATTTCATCTTTTAGGTGGTGAGCTGTATGGGATTCTGTCATTTCTTCAATGGATAATGTTACATTGCACAATATCCAATTTTTATCGAAATAGTGACCAGTATATGTAACATAAGAATCTATAGCTAGTGAACTCCATCCATCGGTAGTTAGAGCGATACCATTAATACTTCCTAGCTTATTTTTTGTATCATTTACTTTATTTTCGTACAATTGTTCTATGCGAGTACATATTGTTTTTCGACATGGGTATTTTCTAATTCGGCTCAATTAAATTCATGAGATTTTTAAATCCATTATTTTCAACAAAAGAAAAAGGCAACAAGTCACTGGTAATAACTTCACAAATGCTTTGTGTTATCATTTCTTTGCCTTCACGGTTTAATGGTTTACTCTTTTGTTGTTTTTTTTGATGTAGGTTCGTTTTAAACGTTTTTGAGGTTGAATATTTTGTGATGACTCAATGGACGTTGAGGCTATACTATTATCTTCAGTATGTGTTGATGATGAGGATGCTTGATCATTTGATGTCGAGGCTGTATCTATCTGTTCACTATCGTTTTGTTCGGCATCATCGTGATTATCATACACCCTATGAAGTATAAATAAAGTTTGATAATTATTAAATACCAAAATAACAATCAATTAACATTATTAATAAAGCATCAATATAATATTGAAAATATAGGCAATTAATAAATTATAAAAGTTAAAAAAAAAAAATGCAAAAAATACTTTTTGTTATAATGGTATAGAACTGGGGATCCTAAGACACATGTGATGTGGCTCATTCCACTGAGCCACAGACATTTCTACGGAACTGTAGTTAAGTTATGGATTTAATACAATTATTACAATAATTATAAATACATTTCAAATTAAAATATTTGTATGTTTTAAATTACTTTAATATATAAAATTATCACTTTTATTCTACGACATGAAAAATGGTCTAATTTTAAATTAATCAAAATTGAACTTTAAGTACCTTTTTCTGGTTGATTGTAGCGTATGTTTTTCTTTTTTGTGCCATGCGTTGTAATGAGTCCACAATGATGATGTTGATCCGTTGGTTGTCAATTCAAAATCACAAATTAAACATTTAGCTGAATTATTGCTCACTGTACGTTTAAAAAACTGCCAAACTTTGCTTGGTGCCATGATGTAAAATGATGGTTACAGTGCTTAATGCTTACACATCTTATAAACACTTTATTATTATAAAATAATGTCGGGTTTTCATGTTGTATCTTATCGCAAAAGTCAAAGTGGAAGCATAATGTCAAAGTCTACTAGCTTAATTACTAAAGCTACTACAAGCACTACCAAGAGGGTTTTTCCTTTTAACCGATAATAGATAGATACTTAATATACTTATACGAAAATATACATTTAATATTTTCACTATACAATTATAAACCAACTGAACATATTATCAGATATTTAAAAAATTTAATTTTCTGATTTAGAATACAGAAATCCACTATGTGAAACCCAAATATTCGGATTTTCAAATCCGAAAATTCGAAATCCGGATTTTACAATTCGAAATTCGGATTTTTCGGATTTTCGGAGAATCCGGATTTATTTCACACACTGGAAGAAATATGATCAAAATAAGTAACAGAAGTGTTCAGTTAGATGAAAAATTGTAGGCATAACCAAAATATTGCAAAACGGATCGAATCGTACATTTGGTATGACTAAGTAATTTGTGATATTATCAAATGGATTTTTTGTTAATCGAACTTTAGTTAAGGGTACGAATTGTTTTGTAATCGATACAACTTGGAAAGTGCATATAACAATATTATACTTTTACTAAAATATTTGGTTTTTTTAACAAATCTTATTTGCTTGAATAGTTAAACACTCTGTCGAAATTACCGTGTGCAATTTGGGGGTATTTATAATCAAAAGCACTCATGCATGTGTTTATTAATAAGAGTATAGCTACAGCAACATCTATAAAGAGAAAACAACTTTATATTTCGAAGGCGTCACTGGTAATTAAGTTGATTTACGATAATAATAAATATAGATTACAAGGAGTTTTGTAAATATAACAAATATCAAGATAATGTTTAATGATTAGGAAAAACCCGTTGTTCGTTTACTCTCCATACAGTATTACGATTTAAGTGTGTATCGACTATACTACTAAATATACTATAGGTACTTAGACAATGTTTTATAACATTGTTGTGTACTCAATAGTGACTACTGTGTCCTGTGATCATTTTGCGTTTCGAGTAGGAACTTTCGACTTTTTCGTTTTCCTCAGATAACCATTACGAATTATATACTTTTTTACCTTGTGTATTTTAATGAACGACTGTGTACCTGTGTTCAAATAATTTTTAGTTTTTAATAAAGTACCTCAATTCTTTTATATAATGGCCGATGATGACGTTAAAGATTTCTTGACCGCGTGGAACCTAAAACAGTATATTGCAGTATTTGAAGGTAAGATTCATTGTATTCAGAGGCAATGATGTTCTTAAATATATTTGAGATAAATGCTAATGCTGTCTGCTTATAAGTTATTTAGCTTCATATTGGCATACTTTTGACTTGGAATACGAAAATATGAGTGTAGTGGCGCATCAACAATTCAAAGATTCACACATTTTTTCAATTTTTTTTTTCGCTTAATGCTTGCATGTTAGAAACATTATAAATGTTGGTCTGGCTTAAAGAAAATGTATTGCTCTTTAGATTAAAGGGGCTCGCGTCATCATGTAAAATTAAAGTTCAGCTTTATGCATAAACACGCTTTGTCTTTCGTAAACTTAAATTTTGTTGACCTATCAAAAGATTGTACGATATATAATATATAACCTAATTATAAGGTATTATTTTATTCGTAGTTTAGAGGTGTGTACTATGATTATGATTAAGTTAGAGATGCATCGCGCTCAATACATAGTACTTATAGAAAATAAATATATTTAATAATAATATATTATTTAAATATTGTTTTCTTTCTAGTTTTCATTTTTTCAATTTCTTTTATTCTTTTTTGATTAACCCGTAATTGGTACAGTGCAGTGTCATACACCGCTGCATTTTTTAGATTCTGAACGGAGTGAAGAATGTATTGATTTTACAATGATGTGTGTTTTTTTTTTTTTTTTTTTTTTTTTTTTTGTGTCTGTCGACACGTTTTGGGGCAGTTAAAATGCTTCGATTGCCTTATGTAGCAACTTTTCTGAAAGGAAAGTGAATCTATTTGGTACTTTTGGGGGGGTCAAAAGTTAAAAATTTCCAATATTTTTTAAATGCGACGGGAAAAACCATAAAAAAATTTGGGAAAAACGGGAGTTTTTACGCAAAACCAGTTTTCGACATAATCAAATTTTTTATTTTGCTATAACTCAAAAACTAATCGATGTAAATACTTGAAATTTTCACCAAATGTTTAGATTAGCGTTCTCTATACACCATTAAATTTTCAAAGTATTTTGACTTTTATTAAGCTATTTATAGACAATTGAAATTTTCTACCTTTTGGTCATATTGACATTTGTTTCATTTCTTGTTTGAACAAAAATTTTTTAAAAAATTAAATAAAGTGTTTATGTTTATTATATTACGCTGTTATTGATCATGAATAGGACCAATTTATAACCACAATACTTATGATAAATTTAGAGGATTGTTTATTTTGAAGAACACTTTCAACGACGTTTATTCAATTTCAAACTAAATTAAGTTGACTCATACTAGCATGTACTTAATGGTTAAAAACATAATATAACTTAATATAAACGAAACATTTCTATATTTAGCAGCACTCGTTGGGTAAGTATAACCTAAGTATTTTATTGAGTATGGCACATTTTGAAAAATTATTTTATGCCTCGTGTATGTAATATAGTTTTAGGATGAAATGTACAAATTTAAGCGTATTAGAGTATATTATATGGAGTTAATGTTTTTCAATATTTTTTTAGATTCTGAAAGGAGTGAATTTTATTTTTATTTTTTATTTTTTAGATTCTGAACGGAGTAAAGAATGTATTGATTTTACAATGATGTTTTTTTTTTTTTTTTTTTTTTTTTTTTGTGTCTGTCGACACGTTTTGGGGCAGTAAAAATGCTTCGATTGCCTTATGTAGCAACTTTTCTGAAAGGAAAGTGAATCTATTTGGTACTTTGGGGGGGGGTCATGGCAACAGTTGTTCGACCACAATCGACCCGTGTAAATCTGCCTTTACTTTTCCCTTAACTTACGTAATTTATGATAGAGGCTGTCTCTATGAGGAAACTACCACCGACAGACAGCGGCACACCACTGCTACCACCGACAGACAACGGCACACCGCCGTCACCACCGACAGACAGCAGCACACCACCGACATCACCGACAGACAGCGGCACACTATCACCACCACCACCGACAACCAGCACACCAGATGCCTCGTCGTCAATGTGGGCTGAAACTGACGGTGTGAGCGAGAAAGAATTAAAAATAAATAATTAAATAATCAGAAAAATACTAAATTAAACCTTTTTTATTTAAGTTTGACTGAAGATGAATAAATTACAATGACTATTATTTTTTTTATTATTATTATTATTATTATAATTATTATTATTAATAAAAAAATATAACAATATTTCATATTTATTGCTGAAATTTATATATTTTTTTAAATATAATTTTTTATTATTGTATAGCGTAGAGCAGTGTTTCTCAACCTTTTTACTGTGGCGACCCCTTTTTTAAATTTAAATTTTTTAGCGACCCCTTCATATATATTTTTACATAATCGCTTAGATTATCATTATAAATAATCTAGAGTCTATAGTTACTACAAGTATTGTACACGAGAAATATAAAAGATACATATTATAATATTATATTTATTTAAAATTAAAAAAAAAGTACATTAAATATTTCATTTTATTATATTAAGATTTTTAATGGCTTGGTTGTTGCTGTTGATGTGATATTATTTCGTCAATTCTTGGTTTAATTGACTTCGTCAAGCAAATTCTCATAGCCGATGAAATTTCCAGACGATTTCTAGTTTTATTTTAGATTCTGAACGGAGTGAAGAATGTATTGATTTTACAATGATGTGTGTGTTTTTTTTTTTTTTTTTTTTGTGTCTGTCGACACGATTTGGGGCAGTAAAAATGCTTCGATTGTCTTATGTAGCAACTTTTCTGAAAGAAAAGTGAATCTATTTGGTACTTTGGGAGGTCAAAAGTAAAAAATTTTCAATATTTTTTAAATGCGACGGGAAAAACCATAAAAAAATTTGGGAAAAACGGGAGTTTTTACGCAAAACCAGTTTTCGACATAATCAAATTTTTAATTTTGCTATAACTCAAAAACTAATCGATGTAAATACTTGAAATTTTCACCAAATGTTTAGATTGGCGTTCTCTATACACCATTAAATTTTCAAAGTATTTTGACTTTTATTAAGCTATTTATAGACAATTGAAATTTTCAATTTTTTTAAGTATTTTTTTTTTTTAAATAACGATAAAATTTTTTTGGCTGCCCAGAAAATCTTGAAAATTTAATACAAGGTTTCTTATAAGTTGTTCCTTAACTGATAAAAAAAAATCTAAAATCGTAAGTCACAATTTTTTTTTTATAAGTGCTCAAAGTTCCAATTTATACGAAATATGTAAAAATCACGATAATTTGCAAGTTATTTTGTAGATAAAAATTCATAGAATTTTTTCTGTTCATACTTAAGGTTCAAAATTTTAACACTAGGTTATCTGTAAGTTACTCTACAAAAATCTTTAAAAAAATTTCTACCGGAATAAGAGGAAAAAATTGTATGACTGTTTGAAATTTAAATATTTACGAAATTGCATATAATAGCGATTTATTCTCAGACGATTTTAAATATTTGTTATAATTCAAAAAGTATAAGTCGTAGATTTTTGAAATTTCTACCAGCTGTTAAGATTGGTATTTCTTTTATGCAATATTTTTTTCAAAATATTATATTGATTTTTAAGCCACTTATAGTCATTTAAAATATTCGATTTTTTTACATTTTATTTTTATAATCAGTGATAAAAAAATTTGGCTACTACAAAATACTTGAAAATTTAATCGAAGATTCCACAGAAGTAGTTCTTAATGTCATTCAAATTATTAAAATCCATAGGCACAATTTTTTTTTATAAGCGTTTGAACATCGAATATTGACATAAAATTACATGTAAAATATAATATAATGTAGAATGTTCTAGACTGACAAACTATATCGCTGTATGCAACTGCCAACCCATCCTAATTGAAAAATATATTTATCGTTTCAAAATAAAATATACTTTTTACAATGTTTATAAATAACAATGTATTATATCCTAGACAAACATATGAACTCCGTTCAGAATCGTTATTCGTATACAATGATATCTATCATTGCATTCAAATTTAACAAATCCATTATAATAATGACCTATCCTATAAGCGAGGTGCACTCTACCCCTAACTGTACAGCAGAGCGAGGCCCATCCGGTTCTTTTTAATCCTACATATCAATTATAATATTAATACTTGGAGGTTACGTATACCTTAGTTTTGAGGTAAAATGTATATGATAAGATAGGTTTTTAAAATTATGTTCACTATCATAACTTGTTATTGTTGATATAAAATGTTCAGCGGTATCTCACATCGCACTGTACCAGTTGTGTAACATTTTTGTTATCCAATGTATTTCTATGTTTTTTTTTTATAGTTTTGGAATTTGGTCATAGTTATTTTTACCTGAAAAATGATTTTTCTCGTTTTTTTTTTTTTTATCTTGTTCTACAGTATGTCTGTTATTATTCCATACAGATTTCAACCTTTAAAATTGATATTGAAAAATTTTAGAAAAGATTCAGAAATAAATTGTACTATAATTTTTTTGAAAAAAAAAAATATAGAATAATTGTTAATACTATACTGATAATTATCATCTATAAAATTATTTAAGAACTTAATCTAAAAAGATCCAAATACTGTTATAAAATGAAGCGGTATGTCAGACTGCACTGTACTAGTAATGGTTTATTTTTTCACTGTACCAGTTACGGGTTAATCAAAACTAGATGCGTAAGATAGCCAAACTCTTTATTGTCAACATCAATTATCTACATAATATATTACTTGATTTTAATAAAAATTGTGAAAAATATTGTGAATGCCAGTGCAATTTATTAAATTTCATAATTTACATTGAATTTAATTTTAAACATTTTGTGATATTCAATTTATTGTAGATTTTTCTTTGTTTAATACCTTTTTTCCACCAGATTGAATGAGATAACAGATTGAACATTTTGTAGATCTAATATAGTAGGCCAGATCAATACTATGATAGGTACTTATAATAATTGTTATTTGGTAACATGGTAAAAATTACTCCTACATTTTATACATATACAACCATCTTAAATATGAAGCTCTATTGATTGAAATGGAATTACAATTTATTTAAAATTATTGAATAAATTTAATTATAACAGACAGCAGCTGGCTTATGATAAGAAAAATGATCTGTTATAAATTAAAAACCAATATTTTATTGTTTAAAAATGTTTTGGATTTTTTTCATAGAAAATGACATAGACATAAAAACTCTTCCTTTCTTAAAAGAATACATGATCAAAGAATTGATACCGATTATTGGTCACAGAGCTCGTTTTATATCTAACTTAGATGATTGGAAAACGATTATTTCAGGAATGCCAAATACCTCAATCACAGTAATAATTGTATTTCTTTTTACTATATCTCAATTATACTATTAGGCAGATTTGTTAAAAAAACATGTTTTTGATAAAAAATCTGTTTAAAACATTTTTATTTGTTTTAAATAATGTTTTTATGTAATAAACATGTTTTTTACAGCCAAATTATAAATATTTCAAACTTTTAAACAAATCCACTTTTTTTCCAAACGTATTTTAAATAATTTTTAACTGTCAATAGTCTACTACTTAATTATGAATCATTATAGAGTAAGGCTATTATGTGTAAAGCATTTACCTAATAGTAGGTGCTTCAATAACTTATAACTAATACAACTTAAAATGTATACATTTTTTATATTTTTATAACTTGCTAGGTATACAAAAAATAAAAATAAAAATGTAGTATTTTAATTTTCTGAAATATCTTAACAAAAACAAGTGTTTTAAATAATGATTTTTTGGTTTTGTTTGAAAGTACATGATTTTTTACAATATGTTACATGTTTACACATAACAACCCTCCTATTAAATCAAGTACCTTACCTTTTTACCTACACTTACGTGGATGGTAACTCGAGTCACTTGTTTTAAAATGAGTTACCTTGCTTGCAAATTAGTTATTGCTTTTATTGCTTACTATTTAAAATATGCTACAACTATTATATTAAAAGTATTAGATTTAATTTTAGGGTTAGATTATTAGTTTATAAAATTTTAAATTAAATATTTGTTTAAGAAATTATATTTTGTTAATTAAATTTAAAAATATTTTTATTTTTTTTTAAGATAAATAATTTACAAACATCTAGTACCAATCTGACTAACAGTACTATAGCGCTTGAAGATAGTTGCAACTTCCAAACATTAAATAATAATGATTTTTCTCAGGTAAGTTAAAATTTGTTGGAAAACTCCTACCACCTACATTTATTTTTGCCCAAAACTGCTGAGTTTTAAAGTAAAAGATACTTCTGAATGAAGTGGTTTGCGTTATTTTAGATATACTTAAAATTCACTTCATATTTTTATATTAATTTAATTGAAGACTGACTTTCTAAATTTATTAAAAATTTCATTCTATAGTTTAAAATTTGTGTAATGATAAAGTTATTTTTATTTATTTTGACCTTAGGTAAAATATAGTTTATTTTTTAGCAAGACTTAATTTAATAAATAAATTATTAATATAACTTCTTACATTTTCATAGTAAATTATACATTGGTTCACTTAAAAAAATGTTTTATTTTAATTTAGTTTCAACTTAAATGTTTACAATTAAGAAGACTTTATATAGTTATATTCACTATTAAGAATAATATACTAGACTAATATGCTTAATATATTTTTTTTTAAATAAAATAAATTAATGTCCCTAACTATAGTTTATACATTTATTTTTAGGTTTTATCATCACAGTCAATTGAAGAAACAAAGTCGTTTAATAATAGTATCTATCTTCAACTTGATGAATTAAGTAAAGAACACAGTTCATCTGAAGGCACATCTAAAGATATATTTGAAGGTCAGCCTTCCCTTAAAACACCATCTAACTCAGTAAGTAAAAATTGAAATTTAAGTTATCAAGTAGGTATACAATATGAAATTTAATTTACCATACATATTTTATTAAGTTATTTTAAATCAGTCATAAGATGATCAATAAATTTAAATAATTATAATTGTTTTAATTTCATGCATAATTTAAAAATAAATATAATTCATTAAATCTTAAAAAAAAGTTAAGGTAAAGTTCTCATTAACTTATCCATTTGGATTATATTTTTGTGTTTTAAAAATTGTGTACTTTCAAATTAGCTAGGGATAATTTTATTTTTCTAGGAGTTATTAGATTTGCTCAATAGTGCAAATGAAGGTAGAGCATTACTGGCAAATTATCTACCAAGTGGACTTTTGGATAGCATTGGCCGAAAGCGTTTGTGTAATATAATAATTAACAAAGAACTTAAGGACGATGTCCATCGCAGAGTACCATCAACAAGGTTACAAGATTTGGCATACCAAATAACTATAATTTTTCATAAAGAACATAGTGCTACCTATTTTATTCCATATATATCTTATGGCCCTGGACTCAAAAAAGCAGCAAAAGGGAAACTTCTTGATTGTCTTTATAATAAAAGAAGAGATTACCGTAAATCTGGATTAATCAGTTCAACTAGACGCAGTTCTAAATCTTCATCAGGGCATGCTTCTACCATTCTGTTACCAGAAGCATTACGCTCATTAAACAATAAAACAGAACATGATGAAACAATAATTGAAGACACCTTGAATTGGTTGCGCAACTCAACTGATCCATGGAATATTGTTGAAAAAAACTGGATCATTTCTGCTATTAATCGACTGAAGAAATTAATGTCTAAAGATGGCCAAACTATTTCTGAGTATATGGAAGAGTTTCCATCTTTAAGAAAACCAACTGGTTATACACTTGTGAGTATGGAAAATATACATGGCTGTATTTTTCAGGTAAAAATTAAACTTTATTGTTTTAGATTTTAAAAGACTTTGATGTAGTTTATCCTGGACTCTATGATCGATTGTATCAAAGTTTACCACTATACAGAAATAAAATTTTCAAATTGGCATCAGAAAAAATTAAGAAATCCAAGGAACTTTCAACCAACCAGCTTTTGAAGGAGTACATACTGTTGGGCTCTGAAGGTATGTTTAAAAACAAGATTGTCATGAATAATGTTTACCATTCATAATTTTTGCTAAGCTGTTTCTTGAATATAGGTCATAAAAATGGATAACACTTTGTAGATACTTACAAAAAGATTATTCAGTTTTCTCAATAGTTACATTTTAACAATAAATTAAAGATGTAGGGTTTAGACAATTTGTATATTTATGAATTAGTTAATTTTCTAGGGTTTTCGATGGAAAATACCTATTTTAAAATAAAAATTATGTAAAATTAAATTTTAGGAATAGATAAGTGATTAAACTGGCATTTTTGTTTTAATAAAAACATGTATATTATAACTTATAAGTATTATGACATTTTATTTTTTCAGAAAACGAGGAAACATCAAATCTTGCTGCTTTTCTGTGTTTACCTTTTCTGATTGGCATTTCTAATGGAAAAAAGACCAAATTTCAATGGAGACCATCAAAAGTAGAGATGAGGGATGGTTTTATAACCCATGTGCTGAGTAATGCTGAAGTAAACGAAACAATATCACGAAGAAGAGATAAATTGAAAGGATTTGGCCAAACTCTACAACCATTTGTATTGATTGTTCGAGACATACCACCTTTTGAAGTTCACGCCGTTCGTGTCCGGTGAGTTTCGGGAGACAGATCGACGTCCCCCTCCCATATGTCACACGCGTGAACTGGTTTGACCGGGCACCGGCGGCGTCCGTCTGTCTATCACGATAGACGGCCCATTTGTCTTTTCTCCGGTCCCGTAGCGTTCGGACCTGCCCTCTCCGATGCCAGGGGCACTATCGCCTTTTTATTGGGATCGTGATCGTGTGATCGTCCGGCCTGTGCCTTTTATATATGCGTTTGTACGGCAGCTTTTCCTGGTGACTTGGCACCCGTGACCGGAATTTTGCGACGTCAAGCGCTCGTGTGTCGTTTCAAGCTGCCGCAACCGTCACGAGCGTCCTGTGGCTTATTCACCACGTGGTCGGCCATTTTTGTGCGTGTGGGTAGTGAGTCCTCCACACTCTCCCGGATCAGTCCGTTGCCAGTGTCCAGTGACTGACCGTGTTGCTGGTTGTTCCTGGTTAGGAACAATTCCTTTCCTACCAAGACGTCGTCTGTCGGTCTTGGTGTTCGTCGCACGTGCCTTGAGCACGGTCGCGTGGGCGTAACCGAACGAAACCCCAAACCGACCGAGGTATGAAAATTTGAATTGTAATCACGCATCTACGTGATCTGATTTTTTTTTTTATATAAACATTTTTTTTTTCTTTTGTGTAATTTTATATATACATATACATATATGTGTATGTGTTATTATTATTATTATTATTATTGTTATTTATTATTATTGTAAATTGTCATTTACGCATTTTATTAATATATCGTGGTATCAGTACTATATGGCATTTGTTAGTCACCCGTACTGCAATGCAACTAATACCTTAACTCTGGGTAAACCTTAAAGGCACGTAAGTGCAATCGCCAGCCGAGGACAACCGCTACTTCGTAGGAGCCTTGTTGGTACATTGATAGTGGGTCCCTTTTTAAAAGAGATTTTTAGTTACTTTGTTATAGTTGATAATACATTTTATCATTTAAATTCAATAATTTCATCAGTTGATTGCTGTTTCAAAATTATAATCACACTTAACGCCATGTATCCATCAGAGAGTGAACCTATTTGGTATTTTATACAAAAAGGGTTTTACAGATTAAGCACTCCATTGGATAAAAACTTTACTGCAGTCAATTCTTTTTTGTCAGATGTTGGAATAATTGTTTAAAATTAAATAATAATAAATTAAAATATTTTTATTTCTTAAAGTAAATGGTAACCTGCCCCTAATATCATTTTTAAATTTTTTTTTTTTTTTTTTATCTTTTTTTTATATATTTTAAGTTTTGTAAAATAACATGCCGACGTGCTTTTTATGTAAAAAAACATTTATTAATACATAAATTCTCTTAACACATTTTGATTTTCTACATTCTGATCACAAATTTGATTCTTATCATTGCGTCGAAGGAGAATGTCAAAGGTCATTTTACTTTAAAAATTCTTTTTCTAAACATTTGTTAAAACATAGAACGGATTTATTACAGATTCCATTACCTTCACAACGATTACTTGAAAATAATACTTTCTTGGAGTCTACAGCAACTACTAATCTTGATTCTACATTTTTATCTCCATTGAATGTGAGCAATAATAGCGATTTTTCTTTAGAACCAACTGAAATTTTGAATCATACATTAAGTAAATTTCTTGCCCGTTTATATGCAAATCCTATAATGCCCAGGAATGCTGTTCAAATTGTTGTTGATGGCATGGAAACTGTGTTTTTAGAAGGTATCGCTCTTTGTGTTAAAAATAGTGCACAAAAATTGTTGCCTGAAGGAAAAATGTCAAAAGAATGTTTTGGTTCTCTTGTTAAAGTCGTAAAAGATATTGAAAATTCATTAGTTAATTTTAAAACTGAGCAAAAAAGGTTTTCGTATTTTAATAAACAAGGATCTTTTATAAAACCAAAAGAAATAGTTATAGGTCAAAGACTCAATAAAGTTATTAAAAGTGGTATTTCTTTTCTTGAACCTTCTAACTGTACACAACAATTTATACCTCTACGGCATGTTCTTAAAAAAATTTTTTCTATTGAAAATGTACTTTCTGAAACATTAGACCACATGAAAATTTTAAAATCTGACAATACAGTTATTCAAAATTGTATTCAAGGTACATATTGGAGAAGTAGAGCTGTTAGTCATCAGGAACGTGTTGTATTTCCACTTTTTATTTTCTTAGATGATTTTGAGAGTGGTAATGTTCTTGGAAGCCATTCAGGAATACATAAGTTAGGAGGAGTTCATGTGTCTGTACCATGTCTTCTTATCGCTCTACAGTTTTATCTAATATTTTTCTAGCTTTGATCTTTCATTCTTCAGACAGGGTTGAATTTGGAAATAGGATTATTTTTCAACCATTAATAGATGAATTAAATTATTTACAAGAAACTGGTATTGACATATGTACACCAGTTTATGAAGGTAAATTGTATTTTGAGTTGGGTCTTATTTTAGGTGACAATTTAGGATTGCACTCCATTACAGGTTTTACTGAGAGTTTCTCCTCTAACTTTCCATGTAGAATTTGTACTGTTACAAAGGAAGATATGTGGGTTCAATGCTATGAAGATGAAAGTTTATTGAGATATACTGAGCAGTATTATGCACAATTATCACAGAATGATGTTTCTGCTACAGGTATAAAAAAAGAGTGTGTTTGGTTTGGTGTGAATAATTTTAGTTTGTTTGATCAAGTTGGAGTTGATTTTATGCATGATATGCTGGAAGGTTGCTCTAAATATATTATGAGTTTTATTTTAGAGTACTATATTAAAGAATTAAAGCTGTTTACACTACAAGTGTTGAATGACAGAATATTTTGCTTTGACTATGGACCTGAAAACAATAAACCGTGTACACTATCTGACGATGATATTAAACATGGAAATATTAGACAATCTGCTTCTGAAATGTTGATGTTAATAAGGTACTTTGGTTTACTGGTTGGTGATTTTGTACCTTCAGAAGAACCAGTTTGGGGTCTATATATTTCTATGCGAAGAGTTATAGATGTTTTATTGTCAACATCACTTGAAATTGATAGTTGTTCAAGGCTTCAATTTCTTGTTGCAGAAATGAATGAACTTTACTTGAAATATAGTAGTAATAAACGTTTAAAACCCAAATTTCATTTTTTAACACATTATCATTCTTTTATTAAAAAATTTGGACCCATCATTCACTTATGGTCTATGAGATATGAAGCAAAGCATAAAGTACTAAAAATTTCAGCGAGGTCATCATTCAATAGGCGTAATATTTCCAAGACTTTGGCAATCAAACACCAACTTAAGTTAAATGAAACGTTTATTAATGATAAATTGTGTAATATTATTAATGTATGACCTCAAAAAGTATTAGACTCAATAAAACAGCATCAAGTTCAAAATAAACTAAATCTGGATAGAGAGGAATCATTAGTTGAAGTAAATTGGGCTGAAGTGAAAGGAACGCGTTATTAACCTAAAACTATATTGACGGTAGATATTTTAAATGATAATAATCCTCAATTCGTGATTGTAAAACATGTTTTTCTTTATGCACAAAAGAGGGTAATTTTTGAATGTGATATTTTAACAACAATAGGGTTTGATGAACATGTGTATTGTTATGAAATAACATTACCAGAACCCAATAATATTTGTTATGTTTTTCAGGATTTACTACTTTATCATGTACCTAATACTTTTAATATTGTATCAAATGGAACAAAATATATCACTTTAAGAAGTCCTTTGTAAATTATATTGTTTTATTTAAGTTACAAATGTATATGTACACACCATATTAAAATGGTTATAAATATATAAAAAATAAACAATGTTACAAGAAATTTGGCAATTGTTACTTTATTTCAATATTTCACCTATTAATCATACATGTTGCTTATAGAATCAGTGCTTAAATTGTAAAAATAAATATAAGGGGACGTAATAATGTGAAAAGTAAGTATTGTTGCAATTTCTCTTTAATTGATCATGGGCAAAATATTTGAGCATAGTGCTAAAATATATCGAAAAAAGAAGGTGGAATTGTGTCCTAAGGTACGTATAAGACTTAGGGCTCTACCAAATATTTAGTAATTGTAACAATAATAAAATTTGTAAACTATGGCCTGTTTTGTAAAAATAACAGTTCTAAATAGCAATGTTAACTAAATGGCATTGTTGTAATCAACATAGAGTAGGTTACTTAATACAAATGAGTTCTGTAGCGGTTTCTAAATAACTTGTAGACCACCTGAAAAAGCCATTGCTATAGAAGCTAATAACAAACAACTTTAACTAATTGTTCTGTATCACCTACGAAGTGTTTTCCTGCATATCTACAAATTAATTTGTAATTCTTACAAATAGTTTATGAATTCTGTAAACACAACTAAATTAAGTTTTGTATTTAAAACGATCTTATTTGTACTCGTGACAATTATAAGTTAACAAAAATTAGTTTGTTACTGTAACTAAAAGTATTGCTGTCCCTGAGCCAACTGGTTTGCAAATACTGTATTTTAGTTCTTTTAACAGAACATTTTTTTCAGTGCACCACTAGTATACAGAAGTGCCCATGATAAAATAAATTTATATATATATTATATATTTATTTTATCATGGAAGTACCATTTTTGTAGAAAAGTTTTTTTGTTTGTACTTGTATTGACACCGATAAGTTTCTCGGTTTTAGGTTATCACGATAAGCGATAACAACACGTGGTTTAATGGTAGTTAGTCAGGTTGCTGTTATTGACTGTATAAATAGTACCGTATTTTTTTATTCATGAACTGGTACCACTGTTGACCCATAATGATTGACTCAAGATATTTTCGTGCAATGCTGCCTGTATACAATTTTATCAGTGACCATTCTGTAATATTGTTTCTGTTATATTATGCGACCACGGACATATAAAAGTAGTGATAAGCATAATCGAATTATTTCTATAATCGAGTTATTAGTAATCGATATATTGTTATAATCGAGTTATCACTCGAAATAATCACTCGAAATTTTCAATTATATTAGTAATATTAGTTATTACTCGTATAGTAGGTGATTGATATACATATTTTCATAATCGACTCATCAATCGAAATAATTACGCAAAATATTCAATTAATATGATAACTTGGAATATTATTAGCTTGTTATTAGTAGGTATAGTAGGTATATAGAAATAAAAATGTGCATAAATCATAATCTCATTTTTTATTTATTTTTTTTATTTAAACATTTAAAACGTTAACCTGGCAAATTATTTTAGACATAAATAATAATAGTTACTAATAAATTTAACAATTGTAATTACTTAAACAAATTTAAATTACTATTTAAAAAAATTATATAATCTAGATTTTTAGAAGTTAATCTGCTCCGACGGTCGTTAGTTATTTGCCCAGTTTTTGAAAATACTCGTTCCGAAGGAACTGATGTAGCCGGTATACATAAATACTTCAGTTGCTTTTTATATAACTCTGGAAAGGTATTTTTGTGCTGCTTCCAGAAATGTAATGGATTTTTTTTCCTATTCAACAGTGGCATTTCTAAATATTGGCGAATAATCAAAGTTGAAGTTGTAGATGGACTCGACGAAGATTGAATAAGTAATATATAATAATATAATAATAATGTAAAATATAACAATGGTTTAATAATATAATAATATATATTAGAATGAATATGGTTATCTTATTTTATTATGAAAATCGACTATAAATAGTACAAAAATACTAGGAATTTCGAACCATAGTAAATTAGACAACTTCAACCTCTCATCTGTGCGGAGACCCAAACACAAATGCCTTTTTGTAGGCTAGTTTTATTGGGAGAGGTCAGAAAGTAATATATATGATGTCGTCCTCATCAGTAGTCGAGTGACGAGTACTCGAGTTACTATAGTTCGAGTGAAAAATCACTCGGTTACATAATCGAATATTATTTTAATAATCGAGATATCTCAATTATTATCAACAATCGAGTAACTCGATTATTTTCACTCGATTATGCCCATCACTATATAAAATAAGGACTGGCTACTGCTCGACCAGTGTGATTCGCTTATTGTCGCCATTTGAATAATAATCCGCTAGGGTCGCTACAGTGCGTTCGCCCTACTGCCTCCAATGTAAAAGCGTAATTAGCGTATATAAACAAATAACGCTTCAAATTTACCAACTTCAAGTTGATCTGCATGATATAATTAATTATATCATGTTGTACAGTATATTATAGTTTAAAATATAATATATTTTCACCGATTAAAAATAAAATAGGAGTTATTATTATAATTAATATTGATTGAAATTCGGGAATAGGATTATGCAAACATTTTGATGATTATTGTCATACTTTCATAAATCATAATATTGAATTCATCAGTAGTCCGATGCAATTATTTCGTTAAGGTTAAGTAATAATGATTTATAATATTTATTACAAATATTCATTACAGGTAGGTTCGTCAGAAAATATAGTGTAACATATGGCAATTATAATATATTGTACTTAATGCATACTTGTGAAAACTAAATTGAATCAAAAATTAAAAAACAACTCTTTCTTAAATATTAAAATAGCCGTCTATTTTTTTTTTTAGTATATAGCAAAATCAAAATATGTTGTACCTAATGATTATTAATAATTAATTAATAATATCATTTTAAAATTATAAAAATACATAGGCACAACATTTTTTTATAAGCGTTTATAAATGCAAATATTGACAAAATTCGTCAAAATCATGTATATTTGCAATGTATTTTGTAGGTAAAAATTTATAAAATTTTTTTTATTAGAAGCTAACAATTGAAATTTTAATACAATGTAATTAATTAATAACAATGAATTACCCTCGTATTTTTTACAATTATGCTAAGCCGAACTTATGGACAACCTTGTATTAAAATTTCAATTGTTAGCTTCTAATAAAAAATTTTTTATAAATTTTTACCTACAAAATACATAGCAAATATACATGATTTTGAAGAATTTTGTCAATATTAGCATTTATAAACGCTTATAAAAAAAAATGTGCTTATGGATTTTAATAATTTTTGAATGACACTAAGAACTACTTCTGTGGAATCTTCTATTAAATTTTCAAGTATTTTGTACGATCCAAATTTTTTTTATCACCGATTATAAAAATAAATTGTAAAAAAATCGAGTATTTTAAATTCCTAGGCTTAAAAATCAATATAATATTTTAAAAAAAATATGACATAAAGGAAATACCAATCTTAACAGCTGGTAGAAATTTCAAAAGTCTGCGACTTATACTTTTTGAATAATAACAAATATTTAAAATCGTTTGAGAATAAATTGCTATTTTATGCAATTTCTTAAATATTTAAATTTCAAACAGTCATAAAATTTTTTCCTCTAATTCCGGTAGGAATTTTTTTAAAGATTTTTGAAGAGTAGCTTATAGATAACCTAGTGTTAAAATTTTGAACATTAAGTATGAACAGAAAAAATTTTATGAATTTTTATCTACAAAATAACTTGCAAATTATCGTGATTTTTACACATTTTATACAAATTTGAGCATTAAGGGCTTATAAAAAAAATTGAGTTAACCGATCACCGATATTTTTTAGTTACGATAAGTAACTTATTATAAACCTAGTATAAAATTTTCAAGAGTTTTCGCTCAAC
>JASXSY010001450.1:0-240108 GCA_034509805.1 Sipha maydis | reverse complement strand
AAAATAAAGTAATACACGGAAAATATTGTTTGACACACGAAGAGAACATGTCGCTCGAAGTTTTATTCATACGGTTTGATTAAAATTTATAAAAATGGACTTGTCCAGTATTTCTGTAAGTACGGGTTCATATGTTCATGCAATAGTAATTATTGACCGTAAATCGTTTGTTTTATATTAGCGAACCGTACAATTAAAACTGTCGTGAATGCATGTGAAAAATATCTAATGAAAAATTATTATGGGTTCTATTGATGTGAATATACCACTTGGTACCAATGAAAGCCACCGCGATAAATGTTAATCGTATCTGCGGGCGGCGTCAGCTGCGGAGCGAATTCATACTACAATAATTTAATAAAATGTCACTACACACTATGCACATTTGGTACGGCACGTAGTATAATTTCCCGTTAACATTACTGTCGGACCTCGATTCAAACGCATATTTTACACAGGTTCACACTTTTTTTTTACATTTCATAAATTTACACGCAATATGTTTAATGTCTTTATTCGTTAATTATATTCATCCACGCATATTAACACGTTCTACATGTACAGTTTGTGTTTTAATTTCGTCCTGTAACGAACAAATTTCATTGTTAATTAGAAAAAAAAATGTACTTACAATACGCTTTCGTGGTTAACCAGTTATGATTAAGCGGAAGAAATAAAAAACTGTTAACGTAAGAATGGAGCATATGTTAGATGTTAAAAAAAAAAAAAAAAAAATCAAAGAATAAAAATATTTACTACTGCATACTGAATATCGATCGCGGCACACGGATGGTGTTAAATTGCATATACCAAACGCCGTCTTACGAAATCGTTAAATCGTCGGAATAAAACATATATAAGTATATAATATATATAATATAATTTATTATATACACATGTGTTTATGTGTATATGTGTATATACGTACATCGCAGATGGCCAACATATCGATTGTGTCATGATTTGAATCGATCATGACTCCCCTACATTTTATTTTCACTTTTTTATTTTATTTTATTTTTCGTTCAAACCACCAATATAAAAATTAGATTTATAAAAATGAATTAAGATAATTTACAGTAACAATAATAGTTATAAATAATTATGAAAAACGAAATCACTGATTTCCGAAATCGATGCAGGTATAATGTTATATATAATATGCACGTAATCATATGGATTTCTGTATTAAATGATACTAAAATACTTGGTATTTAAAACCGTAAAATTAAAGTTACATTACAATATTAATAATTTAAATATAAGAAATAAAAGAAGTATAACATAATACATGCATGTACTAATATATATTTTTTCTCAGTGACAGTTTTTTCCTTCATTCGTGATATATCAGAAAAACTCAGAAATCAATCGCTAGTCTTTAAAAGTGTACCACCTCTGATGGACACGATATTAATGTCCACACCATAATACTTGAATAGTTAATTAATTTTAATCATATTAAACCCAGTTGAATGATAAACATAACGTACACAAGTAGACAAGAGAAAGACGGGAACATGCGTCTGAATTATTAAATCTTGACAATAAACTATCACAGTTTTTTTATTTTATAATAGCGTCTTACGAAATATTGATTCAATTATTTTTATAGTAATTATAAGCTCTTTGTTACAAGTATGTATAACAAGAAGCTTTTACCCGTTATAATAGAATATAACTCCAAAGTAGGATAATATGAAAGTGCACGAATGAAAAATAAAGTTTTAACAACTTTCCTAGTGTTTCGACAAGAAACATCGAATATATAAGTACATTAATTATTAAATAAAACAAAACATTTGTTATGATTACAGTTCGGTCGTCGAGTGTTTCGTCCACACGTCTCGAGACCACTGCGTACGGTGGCTTATTTGACCAAAGCACGTGTACTTAAATTACTGTTAAGGTGCCACCGGGTGCAACAGCGTATACCTGTATGTTGGTTATGGGTACATGTTATGATCCGCCTGTGGGTCGTACGAACGGATAAGTTGTGTAAATCGTATGAGCTGCACTCGATGTATATAACAATAGTGTGCGTTCGGGAATCGTGTCGTAAAATATTCGACCGGCAAACGGTAAATTATTGAAACGGGAAAAAAGCGTAAATGATACACGTCGAATGTCACCGCCGACGACGTCGGATAAAAAAGCGTTAGTGAATATTCCACGTTACTCGACAATCGCGAACGAACGAAATCTCTCTTGAGAGTTGGGTCGCTTTATGTAGACACGTTCACGCGGCAGCAGGTACACGAATAATAAACGCAACGCTGCTGCGCTCTTGTTAACTTATATACACGGCGCACAGCAAAAGCAGTGATAGTACTGACTCGATTAAACATAGAAAAACAACACACACTTCCGTGCAAGCCAGTTTTTCAGGGTCGAAACATTTCGTTTTTTATTAGTTATTTTCGACAAATGGTTATTGTTAAATTGATCAGTTCACAACGGCGTGCAGTTTCATTCGATTATTTCAATTATTTTTTCAGATGAAAGTGCGATCGGTGATCACGAAAAACATTTATTTTTTCACGGAATCATTAAGGCGAATGGAATAAAATAAATACTAAAAGAAAAATACTCGTGTATAAAACGTAGAGAGCGAAATGAATTCATTTTTTTCACGTCAATATCGATGTACGAAAAACAAAAATTTATTCAGTTTAAATCTCTTTTCGTTGAAAACGTGAAAAACTCAACGAAAACTTCTGAAATGGAAGAACATGAAGTTTACAAGTCGACGCGGTTTGTTTACAACGTTTTAAGTTTTCTGTGCTTCGAATATGAAGGAAGATAATGTCTAATACGATTATTGTAAGTTGTACGCAAGCTCAGCTATTGTGATAGTTATAATAATAAATATTTAAACGAATTCTGAAATTATTCGTTTGTTCAAAAATATTTTTAAATTATTATTCTCAGATAAAGTAGGTATTGAAAAAGTGTGATTTTCAGTCACTATCTTGATAAGCGAATTTCTGACATATTATCACTTTACATACTTGAATAGTATTCTAATATATACACAATATTATTTTTATAATACTTAAAGTAAAAAATAATATAGCGAACAATAAGCATGTAGAAAATGGATCAAATGTATAAAATATTTTGTGCCTATTGTGTGCTAAAAATACTAATTATAAACGATAGTGAATAAAAAAGTTAAAACCGTATAATATAATTAAAAATAAGAAAACATAATTTTGAGCTGAATTTAATTTAGGTTGACATAGTTGACGGATTCTAACAAATTATTGATATTTAGTAGGTTCAGAGTTTTGATTTTGTTTGATCGTTACTGTATAACTGTAATTTAGTTATACATTTTCTATCATATATCAAACAATATAAAAAATGTTATTTTAAACGCAACATAATTTTATGGATACGGAAAATTTATTACATTATGCATGCAACATACGGAATGATATGAGTGTTTTTGGATACCAAATTATTTTAAAACATGTTTTCCTCTATAATTGATTGTACAATTGGAGTTCAACTTGACTGCCAAAGGTAATAATGAAATACACAAAGAAACTCGTACACATACAGTCAAAAGTTTAGACATATGTGTTATTTAAGGTTTTTTTTTCTATTACCCTTTAATACCAGCCTACGAAGATAATCTACTGTCTTCAAATAATATTTTTGTTGGCAAATCTTTTAGATAATAAAACATGAAAAGTATTTGTCTGAAAAAATGTATTGATTTAAATAATTAATATTCATTGGAACTTTTTTCACTATTGTCACATTTATATGAACCTTTTGAAAAATAGTATTTGATGAATAACTAATTATTGCTTCACAATAAGACTTACATTTTTATATACTTTATGAGTAGAATATGATTTTAAATTATTTAAAAAATTAAAATGATTTTTAAAACAAAATAGTTAATTATGATTTCATTCAATGAGTTGCCAAATATAATATTTATATTGTAAACTATTATAATTTAAATTCAAGATATGTACATACTTACTAATTTAAATTTTCACCGCATTGTATTATTAATATTTTAAAATCAATATATTTGGGTTCAGTTTGTTTACTTGCTCGCTGTTTTATAATTCAAGTTTCGAAATCCATTTTTAATATGAAAATTAAAAGAACAACACTTAAGTCAAAAATCTTTGTTACTTATAAATTCTCGTCTACAAAAGCCAAGAAATTTATAAAAACGCAATATATGATGCCAGCCTATAATTAAATGTTGGAATAATTATATAAAATAACATTTATAAAGCTATTTCAGAGTTAAGTGGAAGATAAATTGAACTTTTTTCAAGTACTACTTCGAATTTATTTGGCTACTTCTTATGCTTCTAGAACGAGAACTAACCCACGTTTATAAGTAAATATGATGATATCATTAAAGCATTTAATCTTAAAATTGTTCGTGTAATGATTCAACGTTATTAAACACATGCTTGAATTAGCGAAATAGCACAATACACGCTGTAATACCACGCTTACCGAGAATAATTAATTTCATAACAGACTATTAATTTCACTTCGTGTTCGTCTAATACAGAGTGAAATATAATTAAGAAATATACACACGTAGGATAGCAAATACTTGAAATAACATAAAACCGAGTGGAAAACGTGTTCCTATAGATCAGATAAAAAAGTTCAACTACGTCGAGCGTCCCGACGCGACGGTTACGCGAATCCGTACGAGAGACGGGGCACGTTAACCGAATACCAGTCTGAGTAAATATTATAAATTGTTTGCATAATTTTCCGAAAACGATTCGGATTACCAGGAGATGCCGTATCCGGTCGTGAACGTGCATGTACAGGGTTTCAGGTAAGATGCGCCGAGCACAATCATCCCTCTGCAATTCTACGGTTTTCCCGCGCGGAAGTATTTCGTTCAAAAATATCCAGTACATCGCGATACGAATGTTAGATCCCGTACGCGCGCACAACCGTTTCGTGCGCGCTACTGAATTGTTCATATTCCAGTCAAACGCACGCAGGAGTGCACCCAATCGTATACAATGGTATCACGCGCAGCCTTATGCACTCGGCAATGTGTTGGACGGTGTCAGGATCGTCGTACCGAATTCGATACAATTGTGTACACGTTGTAGAAATGCTGTACGAGCGCGTACTATCATCAGGGACCCGCTTTGATCGCATTACCGCAGTGTATTATATTTATCGTGCACCGCGCGTACAGACCTGCACGGGGTTCCGATCGCATTGTTTCTTCGTCTCCGTGCTCGCACTGTCTACGCCGCGTAGCCTGTGGTTTCGATTAATTCAATTAGTTTCGTCGAGACCCTTTAGTCTTTAACATGCGACCGGGAACTATCATTCGAATGCCACTCGGGATGCAAACAATGATGTACGGTCAGACACAACCAATTACATATATTCATACTTATATTTATGTATTATATAGAACTACGATCATTACTTGGCACCGCCAGTGTCCTCGACGACCACGTGGAACAATATTCTGTCCCGAGGTATTAAACTAACTGCTAAACTAAATAATAGTCATAATTATAATAATAATAGTTGTAACAGAAATAATAATAATACATGTGCCAACAGTAAATATCGTTATTAACTCTGACAACGTTTGTTCGCTATGACCCGAAAATATGATGTAATAAATGCTTATTAAATGAGACAGTGATTTATGAGATTTACCAACTCATAATGGGAAACAATCATTCGAAACACCAAAGTTTTTGTGAAACCGTTCTCAAACATCTGATCCACCGATACACCGGAAATCGTCAAAAGAGGTTCTTAAGCGGACGTGATGCACCAGTAATTTAAACATAAAAATTCGTTTTACGCGGAACAACACCATTGTAAATTTATAGTAGACACTCCATTTTTCTTCTATTTTTCTATTTTTTATTTTTTTATTTTTAATTTATTTATTCTTTTTGCTAACGAAAAACTTTCAAAATTATAAATAAATATGGTAAAATTTGTAAAGTTCTAATTTTTTTGCTTATCGAGGAATTTATCGGGAAAAATATAAACTTTACATCATGGATAATTTTATCTTCTTTAAAACAAAAAAAATAATGAAGTTTGAAATATGAATTTATATTGAAATGTTTTATATAATTGTATAATGTATTAATTATGTTAATATGGTTCATTTCCTGTGCTATAATTTACCCATAGATACGATCACACGTCATACACTCGCCTATATGTACCATGATCGTATCCCCAATTATTGTCGATTTTTAGAACATTAAATCTTGGGCACATTTTTAAGTATTTAATCAACTTAATGTATACCTAGTTCAAAAATATAACCTAAGTATGTGAACAAATTTGTTATTCGTCATAGTTATTTTTTTTGCTCATAAGCTAGGAGACCCAGGTTTCAAAGAATATTTTTACTAGGATCCGCAATCAATAAAGGTTAACCTTACCACTGGTCAAACAAAACACCAATAATAGTAATGATAAGAATATAGTATTCTGTAATATACCATAGAATACCCTGTGCGCTTGAAAAGTTTTTTAAGAACGCCGTCGGCTTTCAAAAATCTTTTATCGATGTTGCCAACTGTTATGATTCATTTCACGTGGCCTTTTATTCATGCGGCAAGGTGTTCGGGCGTGAGTGGGATTATAAAATTTGGATCACTGCCATTTGTATGTTAAACACACAGTGTATACGTTTAATAAAAATTGTCATTGTCAAAGTTCGGTGATCGGTCAAATTTAGCTTCGACGGAATAAACTCAGAACTCGTTCCATTGGTAACAGTTGATTGAACGTAGATATAAACATGCTTGAAATCTGTAAAGGTTTTTTGGAAATTTTATTTGAAACTATTTAGCGTGAAAATCGTAAAGGTTACCATATACTGAATACCGTGTATACTGTATAAAATATACAGATAGTATTTAGTGAAAGCTCAAAAACAAAAAAATGTTGGGACGAAAATAAATATTTAATTCTTAAATTTATCTACTCAAAAACATAAAATAACATGAAAGTGTGTATGTGAGTGTGCGTGCATCTGTGTGTATGTGTATGTATACATGTATTACCAACGAAATCACAAATCGTGATGTATACAAATAAAAAAGCCGTGTGCCGAACGAGTATGAGAAATCATTCAAAGCCGTGAACGTTGTAGTGGCGATTAACCCTATGGAGATAGAAACGGGGAAAAGAGGCGCTTTCTTTCACACTACATATTTTCTTGTAGAAAACGTACTAAGACCAAGTCGCGATCGTTAAAATAAACTATAACCGGCTGTGTGTAAACGTTGTACGCTCACGACGACAGTTTTATGTTTTCGGGCCGCTTTATTTCATTCGAGGTATTAATGCCTCGCATCTCGCAATCGAGAACAATTGCGTGGGTCCGACGTAAAAGGTTTAATTTTACGAAGCTAGGGAGAAGGAAAAACACCTATGAATAAATACTACATCCAATTACACAGCGATTACTAACCAGAATGGAACAGGGTATACGTGCACTCGTGAACTATTAAGTAAATTAAATTAAAACTTGAATACAATCGTTGCGATAAACGAATCGTGTTACACAAACTGCTTTTTATAACAGTGCAATATGAGTTAATAAAAAGTACCGCGTGCGCATGTAATTGACATAGTACGTAATAAATACGTAATATTACATAATACATGATAATATACGTGTTAAATAAAAAAATAAATATATCTTCGGTGATTAATAAATGTTAACGCGAAAGGCATATACGAAATACAATTGTTGGTTATTGTAATTTTTATTTTTACTCAACACAAACGGTAAAGTCTTGATAATTAGTTTGTAATAATAATCAACAAGAAAATTGTCATCTAAGATCAATATATCTGTTTGAAATTCATAAATGTTGCACGTTCAAGTTGAAAAAAATCGAGTAATCGGATACATTAATCGATGGCAACGATTCATGATAATGATGGAGGATTAGTCATTGATCCAAAAATATCATACACCAAGCTGTTCGATTCTCATTATCCAGTTATCAAAACGAATCTGGGTAAACAGCCGTAAACCCAGAAGAAAATTGTTCCAAGAAATAGTGTTAAGATACTTTAAAATTAACGGCTTTACTGAATATCAAACAGTTTATGACCGGAAAGAGTAAAATATGGTAAATTGTATTTATCTTTAATATTCCATTCACAATAACAATCATAATAAATCGCATTTTTTATTCCATTTAATGTACATTCTCATTCAGCAAAAAAAAAAAAAAAAAAATGAATAACTAATATTTTAATAATTCCAAAATTTAAGTACACTGGTTATTTTTGATTTTAGATATAATTAACATTTTTATTAATATAAATTTCTATCAATATTAAATTAAAATTATTATAAGACACAATGCACAACATAAATAAAACACACCAATAATAATATAACAATTATTTTCAAGGTTATAATCAATACTCAATTACAGGTGAAGAATTTTTAGAAATAGTCAAACAAAATGCATATTTAATTAGTCAAGTTACTATATTGGAAAGGTAAACCCATCATTATTTTTGTTATTGCATAACTAATAATTTCGGGAAAATGTGCATTAACACAAAATGAAAGAAAAGAAGAGGGAAATTATGAGTTGAGAGAGATTAGATATGGATCAAGAGTAAGTATGAATTGATTACTTCCCTCCTTGTTTAAAGGAGGAATTTGAAGGTTACAAAGGTTTGAAGTCGAACAATAAAATTGGACCGTTTTGAGAGCTATATGAAATAGCACTTACTTGTTCTGTAGTAGGTGTTCCAACTTTGATGAGCCGGACACTTAAGTATACTATGGGAAAAGAGTGAAGTTGAAATTGAGTGAGGTACAGGAATTATTAAATTATAAAAACTAATGCTGGGCACTTTTTACAGAAAACTCAAATCGTAAAGTGAGTTAAAAATGAATTAATCGCACGCACGAATAACTTGTCATAAGAAACTCCTTGATGGATGCCGGCAAGTACGCACGCACTGACGTATTTAAGAAAAGAGTTTTGTGCCATATATTATATAGGGTAGTATGGCGGAATGGACCTTAGACCGATCATTTGAGGGTTTGACCTACTTAGGATATCAATAATCTATTGTTGGATTAGGCCTTTATTATTGAATTGTTTTGTTTGGGCGCGTATCGAGTTTATCGTTATTTATTAATCTATAGCGTATTGTATAAACAAACGGTATACATTATTTAAGTTGATTTATAACATGTTTTTTTTTTCTATAGCAACTAGTATTGAAACCATGATAGTTCAACAATTATAAATTTATTATTTGTTATGTAGTCCAATTTATTTCATTAAAAATCCATCTATGTTATGTATTAAATGTTTTTAAAAAAAATCTATAATGCAAGATTACTGACATAGACGTCTGCAAACCCAATTATGTAGTTAATATCTTTAAGTTTTAGTACAGCAGAAATGTCAGTACATCTGAATCGACAATTTCCAATACTGATATTCAATAGAATAGCTCTTTAATCAAACGCCATCAGTAGATTATACAAAATATCATGTTACTGTTTCTTAATGTTTTCTAAAAAATAATTTGAAAATTAAAACCTAGGAAAATATATTTTTAATTTGCTTGACAAACGGTTAAATTCATACAAAGAAGAATGTTTATTGGAAATTATGTAATTACGTTACAATCATTTTCGCATAATAACAATATTGTATTTAAATATATTGCACGAATGCTGATCTTTGATCATTGTTCAACACGAAAAAATGTTCATAAATTGTACTCAACATTTCAAAGACAGCGTATTATTAATGCATTTATTCAGATATGCAGAAGTGTATTCGATGATGTTTTACAATTTTCTTTGAATAAAAACAACAACAAAATAGTAGACTTCTACACACACATGTAATATAGTATACATTAAATCTTTAGAGTTTGCTTGGTTGAGAGATAACTTTTTCTAATAAAAAGAGAACTGATGCATTGCGATACGTGACGGGTAACGAGTGTCACACACGATGATTTCTGACATCAAAAATCGATACGAAACGTTTACGCCAGAAACATTAAAGACCCTTGTTGGGCCGTTACATTGTGAGACGTGTCTACGTGTCGTTGTTTATATTGTCTTACCTATACGAGCGTATGAGTGCTCGGATATAAAGGTTTAGGACCGATTATACACTCTACGCAACGATGTAAGAGATTAAAAGATTTAAATTAAATTAATTAAAACCTCGGGCGACTTGCGTTTACAAGACAAAAAGAATTGGGAGGAATGTGTGGTGAACCGCAGATTAATATTAATGTTGTTAAAGACGGCATATTCAGTATTATAATACAACATACGCACAGCACACATTGTTAAACACAGGCATTTACATAATCTCTCTTTATGGTTTGCTATTTTCTGTCGACGAAACATGCCCGTTCTTGTTATTTTACTCTGACATTCAAAAGCTCAACGAAATCCGTATACTTACTATTAAGTAGAATAATATTCATCTACTGTTGATATTTAAGTGAACAGAAAACAATTAAAAATACAAAAATAATAAAATTAAAATAAAATAAAAAATTAAACTACTAATGTTATGTAAACTGCTAACTCCTAATGTCATGGATAATATATTTGTTCACAGCTGTAATAAGTAAGCACGTACTCGAAAACGTAATTTTATTTTAATTAAAATAAACTTGTTTCATCAGTTCTTACTCTCTTTGCTACGATGATTGAAAAGTTCTATTGAAACTGTCATAGGAAAAATACATTGCATTCGCTATTGCTGTAGCATTTGAAATGGTTTATAATGAATACGTTCCATGTGATATATTATTTTTTTAAATAACTATTTAGCAGGGTTATTGTTCTTCGTTCGGTAAATATATCATGCATGTTATTCATAAAATTTATTTATTTTAATATGTTGGTGTAGCTAGTGTAATAAAACAATGCAACGTATGAATTTCAAAATACAAGCATAAAGTATTATATGAATAATAGATTTCATAAAACGAGTTCGTGCCAACTTTAGAAATCAGCTATGCCTTGGACTGTTATTTTCTGAACTAATGCGATCCTTTTAGAAAATCATATTTATAGTTCTATTGTAACTAAGAATTATTTTCACGAATAATTAATTTATCAATTATTGTGTAAATAAGCACAAATATATATATATATTTTTTATAAAAATGTATAAAACTTGACAAAAATAATGTTAATGCTAAATAATTTAGCATTAACATAATTATTATGTTGTATTTGTGTACTTATTTTATGTGTTACTACTAAAAAAAAAAACAGAAGAAATTATTGTTATGTTTGTCATTACATAACTTTTTAAATATACAATTTACTGTCTTTGAAATCTTTTAATTTCAACTACTGCTTGTTGGTTTTCTTTATGTTTTCTTCTTCTTCTTTAATTTCATAATGTTTTTAAAATATGTAACGTTATAAAACATAACTACGTTTAAAAATGCTGTCTATAAGATAAATTACTTTATATTAGTTAAATACATTTGTAAAAACAATATGTAATAAATTATTATAAATCTATAGTCAATAATAAGAAATCTTGGTATTTTTAAGTTACTACAAAAAAACTTATGGTGACTTTAATAATTACCGAATCTATATTAGATTATTTTCTTTTTTACTACCTCAGTACACCCAATACTCATTTATAATAATTAAAATTTAAATAAAAAAAAAATACTTTTATATATATATTTGAATTTATTAAACCATCCGTGATTTGTTCATTTACATTTACTTGTTTTTCAAATTATATTTAAACTGTAAAAATAACTTTTATGATTAATTTCATTGAAGAATTCATTATGAAACTAATTTACTTTTTAATAATTTTAATGTGTTTTTGTTGTAAATAAAACACAAGTTAAGAATTGTAATTTTCCATTCATTAAAAAAAAAGAAAAAAAAAAAATAGTTAAAAAAAGTCGTGTTAAGAACACTTAAGTTACTGTCAAACATGTTAGCCTGTTTTTAGTAATACATAAATTCTCATTTCATCGCAACTCGACTATTTAATAATAATAAAAATATAATTATAAATATTTTTCACTAGAGATTCTAATCAAAAAAATTATATTATTCTTACAATTGCATTGTTAAAATAGTATTCAAAAACAGTTTATCATTTAACAGAATATTTTTATATTGTAATATATTATCAAATCATGTTACAATATTCATTAACCTTTAGGACATTTTGAAATTAAATTTAATATTTAAATGATGTTTAAGATGTATTTACAATAATATTATAAAAATAAATATTGTGTTCCAATATTAACGCATTGTTTGTAATTTTTCATAAAACATTTCCATTTACTGAGCTCTCAGAATTAAAAAATTAAATATTACATAAAATGAAAAAAATAATTAAAAAAACTCATGAGTTGCAAACGTACCATCGTCATATAGACGAGCGATTAAATATTATTATCGTGTATGGACTTAAAAAAATAACATATGACTCTTTTAATTTTTAAGAATCAATCATATATTCGCGTGCGTACGTTTATAACTAATATAATAAATACAATATATGCATATATTTGAATTTCAAGAAAATGTTCGTTTTGAGTTTTACTGAAAAACAAATTGCATTACATACCGATAGTCATCGTTACACATCGGTAATAAGTCAAAAGCTGAGGGGTGGATTGACTAAACTTAGTTGTGTGTCTTACGTGATTGTGTTGTCAATGGACGTTATTTGCTTGCTACGAGTGCACGATAGCGACGCTCTGCTCACCCGTTATATTGCGTGTCGATGTATTATTTTTTAAACGTATGAAGTTAAATTTTCCGACGCAGCTACCCATCGTGCCGTCACTAAATATAATATCAAATGTCACATTATTCATATGTATTGTCGACATCGATAATCACTAGGACTCGGATGTTGTAGGAGATAAAAAAGGCAAAATATGCATGCAAAATATGCATTAACTATGTAAACAAAATTAATAAATATGCGAAAAAAATATTTTGAATTTCAAAAAAAACTCATACGATGCTGTTAATAATCAATAATAAACATAAAAACTATTTATAACTGGAAAAAATGTATAATTGGTTGGCATTTTGACGATATGGTAAAAAGTACTTAATATAAGTATTTCGGCATTTAAACGTGAACGATTAAATGCGTATCACATTATTGCTATTAAATTAATTGTTGACTGTGACGATGGGAATAAATATCTTCGTTGATAATTTTCAATTATATGTATTCAATATTAATTAAAAGATACACCCGAGGAAATACAATTTTAAAGTTATAAACATTTTATTTAGAAAATATGAAATATGCATAATATGAGTGCAAAATCAATGAAATATGCATTTTTTGTAGCTAAAATAACAAAATATGCAAAATATGCATTTTCAATTTTCTTTTTTTAACTCACCATTGTATAGTTCAAATTTCTAGCTTTGTCTGCTATAAATTAGAAACATACAGAACAATATGCAATTCCTACAACTTCCGAACCCTAATAATCACATTTGGGAAATCAATTCTATAATGTTTCCAAAATATTACAAGAAGTAAATAACTGAATTTAATGCGTTTACAATTTTTTTAAAAAAATATTAAGATTAATGATAAGTTTATCGTTTCAACGTAATTCGAAGCAACAAAAGTTTATGGAAAAATAAATTAATAAGTGTGTCAATATTATTTCAATTAAAAAGAAAAATTAAAAAAAAAATTGATAAATCGTGTGTTTTGAAGAAGATCGTATAATAATTTACGAATGCTCTCCGAAGATAATTAATGTATTAGTTAATCTACATATTCGTTTACGTTGAATGTCAAGACGTAACGTGCGCTGTTATTGTTAAGTGCAAGTTTTAGGTATTGATTTCAGTCCAAACGGAGAACGCGATGGTATTATGAAAACGGCATGTGCTCAAATAAAAAAATTGTCTCCGCCTAGTACAATGTGTAATCTGCGATATGATTAATGGTGCGGAACGCAAGTTTATAAAGAATTTTAAAACCATTAAACTTCGATTAACTGCAGTGTATTACATGTATATAAAATATTGTTTTCTTGGGGCTTTTCGTCGTCGTATGATACACATGTTTGTATTTATTTCCCACCCACAGACATATTGTATAGTAAAAATTATGGATGCGAATACAAAATGCAGTACACATCGCATTTAGAGACAGGCGTTGAAAACGTATTTCAATAAGACGCTACGAAAACTACACACGGAATAATAACAATAACAATAATAAAAACAAAATTAGTAAACGGTACCTAACTTAATGTATGAATTAATAGTTTGTCCATAGAAATATATGATTAGACCAGGAGTATTATTATACTTGCAATGTATAACTGGTTTTGAATTAAAAATTCAACATCAGGTCAACATAGAAGGTCAATACACGTGAACTGCGATGGTAATAAACAAAAAAAAAAAAAAAAAAAACGCCGATAAAAAATAAAATGAAACGATGACGTCGACGATGAAAACAACGTACGATGTGGTTTTCAACGGTTAATGATATAAATTGAATTTACGATTACGTGACGTGTTTGTAAGAGAAAAAAAAAAAAAAAAAGAGTATAAAAAAAACCAGGTTTTTGCACTACGCTCGAATTGTATTAGGTTTTTATTTGTTTTCTTTCTTCCACCCTTATAATATGATTAAACATTTACCCGGCGTTGTCGTCGTGCACGCGAGAGAAAATTTCCCTCTACGGACCCCCCCCCCCCCTCCCCCGGTCCCGTCAGAGAGCTGTCAAACCCGACGGAAACGGGTCCGCCGCGGAAGACCCGTCGCCCACGTTCCGTGAACTCACCGGCGTCCGTACACGCTTGTGCGGCGATCGGCCGGATTCACTGGAAACGTGCGTAACGATCGAGGACCGGGGGGAAAAAAAAATTAACGAGGAGAAAACAACGCGCACGCGTACCGTTTCTCCGGGTCAAACGTGTTTTGGAAAGTGCAGATGGATCCGGTATTTATCATCTCGATTTCCGATTAAAACCCGAACCGTCCGCCGTCAGAACCGACCGCACGGGTCCGAGGAAATCCTTTGCTCGAGTGGTAAACATAATGATTTTCGCGTAGTCCGTATACGCGTGATCGACGATACGGTACGTTCGCGAGTTGGACCGAACGCAATTAGAAATTAGGCATCTAGTTTCGGACGATGTTTCGCGCGGTTGTGCGGCCACGCAACCCGCGGCGCGTACGCCTACGTACGCACGCATGCGCCCACAAACACATGTACGTTTATACGGGGCGTGTACAAGTAATTTATCGTTGGGAAACTTCGATAAAGTTATTGATTTTACTACAAGCGACGGGTACCGCAGTGCCTCGGTCGGGGGACGGACGCGGAGAGTGTGGAAAACGTGTTAACCGTTTACCGCTCTAATCGTTCCGAAAACGCGCGTTCCGGTACATTATAATAATATTGTATAACATTTAATCATACGATCTACAACCGTTTCTTAACCTTCTTTTTTTCGTTCACGTACCCCTATTGACCTTCCACCACGGTTTCGTGTACAACCCACCCTGCCACCCTAATCGTCGATTCGTCCGTTTTCACGACATGGACCGGATGTGTAAACACGTACGGAATAGATATAAATATTAAAATGTAAAAATGTCATGCTCGTCGAATTGCTCCATACATCATGCAAAGTTACCGTGAAAAAATCGTTTTTGTTTGTGTGACACAAATTGTTCGATTTCAATAACATTATTGATTGTTTTGAACGGTATAGATTGCATAAAATATATACGAATAAATTCAAAGTATTTCGACAAAAAAAACGAACCGATCCGGGTACATCGAATTTAATTTTTTTCAGCATAATCCTCCCCGGTACCACGAGTACTCTGGCATAAGCAATTGATCAGAATTATCGGCGTGGAATCAATAATCCACCCGAGTAGATCTTTGAAACGTGATTACCTACGGAAACGTAAATATTTTTTGTAGTAAATAATGTCCGCGTAGCCATCATTAAGATACCTCTTTCGCATCCGATTATAATTATTCAAACGTAGCGCACAGTACTCCATCAATACGATATATTTCGTAAAACCAACACTACAGTACTACATACTAACACTCACACGGCGTGTAACGTAATATTACGGAGTGGCGGCTATGTGCAACGCAAAATAAATATGCATGTACACGTGTTGTACTATTGAATTTAAACGCTCCGTATAATATAGTCCTCCGACATTAAAACGAAATACGCGTATACGTTTTATATAGCAAGCAAAATAAATAAATAAATAAAAGAATAAAATATACGAACCTGGCTACAGTCGGTACGAATTTAAGTGTGCACGCACACATGCTAAGTATTTTCAGGATTAGGTGCATGACTGGAAATATCAAGAGGATTCCCCCGTTTTGACACTTATGAGAATTATTTCCTCTTTTCGTTTACATTCACAACACAACATACAAACAGCACACGGACAGATGCGCACATGTAAAATAAGTAGTAAATTCATGCGCGCGCGCGCGCGTTTGAGCGTATGTATATGTGTTTGATCGTGTACTTGTATACGCCCATATATGCGTGTGTATAAATCAAACTTTGTAACTTGACATTAGTCTCGACTTGATTTCTGTAGAAAAATCCATAAGCTCATTGTCATTAGACACACTATTGTAAACAATAATATAGAAACCGTTAGACAAGAGTTGTTAGATAATTTCATATAAATAGTATCGAGATTTTATGAAATGATTGTATTTATTAATATTGTGCTCGTGTATATTATTTATTATATTATACGTATTGAACAAAATAAGATATTGGTTCATTTTTGTTTATAAATTGATAGTTAATATTTTTTAATACACGAAAAAAAAATCTGTTGACATTAAAATTAACAAAATAGCCGATACACGATACTATTCAAGAAGTATGAATTATACTTTTTACTTTTATATGATATTAGTTGAACGTTCGTTCGGACGTGAATTGGAACTTGTGCATGTTTAAAATAAAACAAGTAATCATTATTTTATCATTTTTCAAACACATAAAGGTTGCACACTCCGTGTGTGTTTTATCATCAAACATGCAACACGACGTCCTGCTAAGCGTACGACAGTATCGTAAAAATGCGGGTAGTATTGATGTATAATATACAAAAGGTCTTGGATGTTCTAATGTACATCGCGGAAAATCGATCATCGAAATTTCGAAAGCTTAACCACTCCATGATTTCACCGTTCAGATTATGAAATCTGAATCACGAATAATTAAAGGATATCCGTTATTATTGAAAAAGTATTGTTCTCCAATACTATATCGTGCGTATATATCGGTTGTCTAATGTTCAATGGTTGGCTTGAATCCTACATGTACTGGATCACGAACGAAATATATTCTACCATTCATTAAACGTACGTGGTTGTAATCTTTCTCGACGAGAACTCTACGTAAGTTTGGTTCGACCGACGGGATTTCATTTGAAGAACACCGAAAAATGATGTAATCAGATAATGCGAAAATATTTCGAACAGAAACATATGAAAAGGTAGAATATACGTGAAGTTTAATTCACGTCTGTGTGTGTGTGTGTGTGTGTGTGTGTGTGTGTTTAAATTGTGATATTCAACTGACAAGGTTACGTGTCTTCCAAACTGTTTTAAAAACTAGAAGACAGTTTAATATTATTATTTTCATTACATACAAGCACGAGCTATATTCTGTTGTTGGTATAACGTTTCTTCTTGTAATTTAATAATACTAATGTAAAGGACTTATTAACAGAACACCATGTACCTACTATTTTCGCACGTCAAATTATTTAAGAAAACATTCGTTCAAAAATTTAATTTACACACACATACACGAGCATAGGTACGCGCTCTCATTAACTATCAAGCGTACGTCGTTATTTAATAAACAGACTACTGTTGTTCAAGTTCAACTAATATTGATCAAACATAAGTTTCAAAAACTGCATTTAATATAATTTAAGAGCATTTTAAGAAATATATATTAGTAAAATTTTTCAACATTTTGAAAACACGTTTTTTTTTTTTTGAATAATTGATTCTTAGAAATATATTAATTAATTTATTCTTTTTGGACATTTTAATAAAGTATTTAAAAGATTTAAAAGATTTTCTATCGACGACATAACTTATTATCATGATATTTATGAAATTATTTAAACGTCGAATACAATATATCATCAACATAATCGATTATAATATGTAATCATTTCAAGATAACAATGTTATCAGTTTATATTTAAATTATATTGTTGCTGATTTTCAGTAATAAACTAGCTCAACCCATTAGCAACTCCTACGAAAAACTCATTATACATTGAGTAAGTAGGCAGCTTCCAATCCATATGCATTTGGGTCAATACAACAAGAACAGTGGTTAGGTGTTTCGTCTTGGGATGGAGATTTTTAAATTCTAATTTGTATCAATAAAAAAAAAAAAAATTTAGGTAATATTTTTCTTTTTTTCCACTTCACTTTATTCTGTTTGCTTTGCTGTCTGCTAATCTTTAATGATAATACATTATACCAGCACCCCATTAATTTAAAAATAAATAAATATATTCTTTATTAAAAATTGATTAAAAATGAATCCGATTATGTGTTAATTATTAATTTGATTATATAGTATGTATATTTAATCAATACTGTTTTTTATAAAAATGGTACAATCACAAACGTTGAAATTCTTGCTTATGATTTATTTAAATATTTGTTTGTGGATGGTAATTATTTCAACTCGATTGTTTTCGACCGATAATTTTTTCGTTATGAAATTACCATGACCGTTAATTATCTGTTGTTCATAAGAGCGAATTTTCATTATAAAGTACAATTTTCACAACAGCGTGTATTATTAATTCTACCGATATAGTGAGTTAAAGTAAAGATACTCTACTCACGTACTGTACGCTGACGTTTCAATCCCAGTCCGAAGTAAAAAAAAAAAGATCCCGTGAAGGATATTACGTATAGGTATATACACATATTTACTCATGGTGCATGTAGACGTATATGTGATGCGTTTGTGTATGTGGGCACGTGCGTCAATGTGTGGATCATGGTTTAACTCTCGTTGATAATATGCGTTGTACGACACTATCTTTGTTCGTGAAACGATATATATCCAAATGTACAAAAGTCTAAATCATTAAAATGTAGTCAGACTGTTATTGAACGAACGAACGTAATATATATATATATATATATATACATATATATATACGTATTTATAACTCTATTATATAATATCAAACAAAGAATAATATATTTTCTTCGTCTTATTTTATTTTATTTTTTGAGTGGATACGTGTAACAAGAAAAAAAAAATGGTTTTACGGCCAGTGGATACTATTATTTTATTAATTTTATAACGTATCGTCCTAGAGCGAAATAATTAATTGCAAATGAAAACTGAATAATAAATAAACAGCGTTGTAAAGTCGGAAGCGTTGAAATATAAGTAATATTAATATTGGATTAAAATGTAAAACAAATTACAAAACGACGGCGCGTTACGTTATCAATTACATGTATTTATATTTAAAAAATAAATAAAGTTTGATGGTACATATTTCTATTTAATTTACAAAAAATTCTTCCATTTTTCCGTATCTAACGTTTGAGCATCATTTTTCAGAGCACAATTTATTATATAATCTAATATTTCGGTAAGAAATAAATATTTCGCATTATATTTTATAATGTTGTTTGAACATCATTATGGCTACAGTTTCTAAAAAAACTACATTTCATGAGATATATATATATATATATATATATATATATATATATATATATATATATATATATATATAGATATATATATATGTATAATACTTAATAACAAAGCACAACGATTAAAAGCATAATCGTAATGATCGATTAAACTTTAAATTCTTGTCAATGATCATTACGGATATCGAATAAAACGTGCTATCAGTGCTAATTTAAGACATCGTTTATATTATAATATGTATTCAATGTCTGCGTTACATCGCGTTTGTACAGTTTAAAACTCTTATGCGTCAAAACCAATGTTCAAATGTACATACATGTTTTCGATGTACGTAACATCGATATGAATAAACAAAATAGACGGGTACCGCGGAATTTTTTTACATCAGCAGTCGAACAAAAATAATCGGAAATTTAACGGAAAGAAATAATATTATGAATTCGTCAAAAGTGAGAGATTTCAGTATAGCAACGATGATGTTTAATCGAACGTCGATGAAAACCCGGGTTCGAAATCGCAAACCGTTGCGTGACGCGATCGTCTGCTGCGTTGGTGTCGTAACCGACACCGTTAGCCCGCTACGTATTGCACGCGTACAAAGGACACGCGGAATCGTGTTGAAATGGTGTTTGTGGATTTTTCCACGCATTCGAGCACATGCCGCCACGAGTGCAGCACTAGAGACGACTACGGGAAACGGCAATAGTTTTGCGGTTCGATTTCACCCGTCCGCCCATTTCCGGTACGCGCGCGTGCACCGTAACACATTATTTCGTTATTGGCGGCTGCGGTACCGAACGCGGGACACACGCGTGTGCGAAATGTTGTACTCGTATAGATCCGCCAGAACGCGATATAAAACCATATCGGTCCGAGGGTTGAAACGATCGCCGCGGCAAGGGGTCTTCGGTCCTGTCGCGTCATTCGGGTGTGGGGAGAAGTGGAGGATTTGCCACGGTCTAGCGTTTAGCCATTCCAAAGTCTGCGCGTCGTCGAAATACAAATACGTGTTTTACACAGCCATTTACGTGTTGTAATTCAGATAAACAAGACGTGTACTATGCGGTTGATTGTGAACAATGTTCATACCGTTACGTTTTTGGACTGGGTTGACCCGCTATCACCGTGTTAACCGGCACTTTGATAAAATTAGTACTATACTGTACATGCTCTAGAAAAACTGCCCATGACGCCACTGCTACGGTCTCCTTCGCGTCACCGCAGATTGTCGTACAAAGCCCTATTTACGAGTTCGCATATTGTACGAAGCGTCCTGAGCGCCAGGTCCTGACGCATATAATACTGCAATATCAAGGAGCAAATAGCGGTGTCGATCCCACGAAAGTCACTTTTCAATACCTGTGTTTTCTACCTAGCGTTTGAGCGTTCGTTCTAACAACCTAAACAGAAAATCTTCCATTTCAATATAAATTATTATTTATAACAAAAGAAAAAATTAACCTTTTATTTTCAGAAATAGCATAGGAATATTATTATGTTGTTTGTTTATTTGGTACAACAAAATTCTTTCAATAAAATTATTAATGTGTACAAAATTACGACATAAATTACAATAAGAACTATTTATTATTTTCATAAATATATATTGATCTAGATTAGTATATATGCCGTAGGCCATATGCAAAATTTGTCTTTTTGCAAAAAGACTAGGCTCTTTGCTATGGGACAGTTCGTTTGTGAACTACATATTATTTTTACAAACAGCCTAAGGCTCATTGCAAACAAACAGCAGTTAGGCCTTTTATGATAATAACCATTTGACTATGGTATTACTAGTTCTATTTTATATTACTAACCATATGTAACATGTAAACTGAACTATAATATTATATTAATAATTATAATAAATATTCAATTCATTATTTTCCTTTCAAATTTATTTTTATTTTTAATTTATAAACATTATCTAACATTGATATTAACTTTTGATTACGAATTACTTAAATTATTCAATTATATCTCTTAATTCTCTATGTTATATTGATAAGGTTATACATTTTTAATTTAATTTAATAATAAGCTTTTTAATATAATTAGTACTAATATATTAATTATTTTTGTTTTTTTGTTATTTTGTCATATTATTATTATATATTAATTATTACGATATTTTTATTTTGTATACTGATATGTAACATACGTTTAGCTGTTGTAATTGGTTTTTCGTAAGTGGAGTTTACTCCATATGAAATTAATAAATAATCTAAAATTTATTCGTGAATCATTAAACACTTAAAATATAACATAGGTAAATTTGTAGGCAAAAAGAAAATAACGTGCCTATAATATTATAATATAATAGTTCAATTTACATGTTATATATGGTTAGTAATATAAAATAAAACTAGTAATACAATAGTCAAATAGTTATTATCATAAAATAATTGTAGTTCTTAAAAAACCTAACTGCTGTTAGTCTGTTTGCAATAAACCTAAACAACAGTAGGCTGTTTGGAAAAATAATAAGTAATTCGCAAACTGGCTGCCCCGTTTCAAAGAGCCTAGTCTTTTTACAAGAAGACTAACTTTCCATTTGACCTACGACATATATATATACTTTAGATTACTATATATCTAGATACCCATTTTCTTATTTATCTTAATGAAATACAGATGCAGTTGATTTTATCGTTAACTTATTTAGATACATTTATCCTAGTTAACTCATCTAGATACATTTATCATACATCTAGATATTGCTAAACACTGTACATGATGCACTTCATATTGATCGGATTATAATTTACTCACGGTAAAATGGTAATTTTTCAATCGCTGTTCTACGCGTTATAATTGACTGTTTACGTCGTGATCTGTATCTCCCCCCCTCCCATGTCGTACAATAACATATTCGATATACAAGCTGATTCGGCTAAAAATGGGGCCATACACTACGTGCATAAAGTAGCCGTAACAACTGTATTACAAATAATAAATATAATAATAATAATAATAATAATAATAATAATAATAATAAAACTATTATTAGTTTTATTACCGTGGACAAATCTAAAACCCTTTTTACATTTGAATATTTGAAGAGCTTTAGTAAATCATCGGTTGGGCGCATTTGTTTCGCAGAGCTATACAATTTGTAATATAACAAGTAGATTACGACGTATTTCAATAAGGCACTTTGTTTATTTAGTTGGTTTTCTCCCGTACACTACCTGAATACTTCAGAGATCTAACCCATCTATTAAAATCTAATTAATGGCTGATACTAATGAGTGCTTTTTTAAACTATTATTCTTATCACTATCGCCTTGTCATCAAAAGCATTTATCGTACCATAATATTTGCATAAATCTATTGAAATTAGGTTTTATAAAAAAAAAAAAAAAATATTTAGTTTTAAATATTATTTTAGGTACCTAAAAGAAAATCCAGAGAACCAAAGCGCACTGTCACCCATCTGAAACTTCATCACGGGTAGCTTCGCTCTATAGGTACATATCTATCGATTAAAAAAAAATAACGCTATTCCTCTCGTCGGTATGGCTATAAATCACATGATAGAATTAAATTATAATACTGCCAATAAGCTGACTAAATAGAATCTTTCGTCATTGCCCGACCTAAGTAATAAGGTACGCATTAAAATAAAATTGTATACATTTTATATCATAGAACGTTTAATTTTTCTAATGTCGGCAAAAAAAATGATGTGAACAAACTTTAAAAAAAACTGTACGTTTATTCAAAAACTAATTATCCAATTTAGAATGTTGTACGCCAAAACTCAAGCATATCTAAATACTTTAGTATCTTAGCTGAAGTTCCCCAAGGCAGCGATATCGCTTTCTTCCTATATAACGTATTCACCCACGACATCCCTTAAACACCCTACACAGAACTCGGCACCTACGCTGACAACACAGCAATTGTGGCCTCCAACGTGAATCCAGTTATGGTCTCTAACATGATACAAAATCACCTTAACATAATCCATCTTTGTACAAAACGTTGGAAAATGAAAATGAATGAATCCAAGTTCTCCCACATAACTTTCACCTTAAACAAATAAGCAACACGCCCACATGTATCAATGAACAATATTCAAATCCCCACCTGCTCAGAAGTTAAATACCTAGGCCTTACTTTAGATAGTAAACTTACCTGGAATGACCACCTAACAATCAAACGAAAAGCTTTAAATGTTCGTCTCCATCTATTAAGACCCCTTCTGCAATCGAAAATGAACTTAAATATCAAATTAATTATCTATAAATCCCTTTTTAAACCACTATGGACTTACGGCATTCAACTTTGGTGTACCGCAAAACCCTCCAATACCCGAAAAATTCGAGCCTTTCAATCCATTTGCCTTCGCCTCCTTTCCTCTGCACCTTGGTACATAACAAATAATAATCTTCATATAGACCTCAAAGTTCACTCCTTAAATCAATTTTATAAAATTTATTACACCAAATTGTACACTAAACTTCACTCACATACAAACCCCTAATCACAAAACTATCTACAAAAACACTTCCCGATAACCCCCATCGAAGATTAAAAAGAAAATGGTGTAGGGATCTCCTATCCTAACACCTCGAGAGAGAGATAAGGGGAAAAAAATAAAAAAAATAAATAAATAAATTATAAATGATACATAAATAAATTCACGTGCTGGGTATTACCACTGGGTAATCTCCCATATTCAAATCAACTGACATTAATTTTATATTCCTATATCCCACCTACTTATTGTACTCAAATAATTGTATAGATTGTAGATTACTTTACCTAATAAAAAAAAAAAAGAACGAGACGCAAAAAAAAATCAAAAAAACACTTAATCCCTGAATATGTGTTATTGTTACATGGAATTATTTTTATTGAAAAGCACTAGTTATATATGAATATGTTTTTATAAATATTTTTGAGAAAAAAATTAGAAAATTAGCAATATGCATTAAAATAAACCGTTAAATAAATAAAAACGTCTGTCTATATAAATATATATATATACAAAATGTGTATATAAAATAAAGCGTGCCAACGGAGAATTATGATTAGTTCTGAGAAAAATTACGACATGAATAGCGTAGAAAAAAATTATCCACCAAGAATATAATAATATATGAAAACGACTCCGCAGAGATTTCAAAAAGAAAATAATCTTCAGACTATAGTATATATAGATTACATACTTGTATTTTCTAGTTTATATTTCCAAAGAACTCGTGTAGAAATTATTCGATTGTGTTTAAAGTTATCGAAACTGAAATGATACTTGTTTCGTCCGGTATCTCTGGTGTTACGCATCAATATTTTTATCTGTTTTTTTCCATTCTTCCTGAAGGAAAAAGTCTTCCACGACGTTTTATAGTTTACCAAAGGGTACTTTCTACGCCAGCACGTATCGAAAACTTTTAAAACTTTTCGTAGTGGTAATAAACAACGGCAAGTTGATAGAATAAACATAAATAACGGAATTTACGACCACTGAGGGGTAGGAAAACCAAAAGTTCGAACAAGTCTGAGAAGAAGAAAAAAAAAACTCGTAAAAAATAAATAATGCGGACGTACAAATTACTGTGGAGTGGGGGTTGGTTACAACTAGAGGGCTTTTGTACCTTTATAGTTTTTAACACCTTTATTGAGACCCACGGAGAGGGTAGAATAACGATGGGCAGGTGTATGATACACCTATCGATTTTCTCCGTTGCAGACATGCTTCGAGTTTTCCACTCCTTGGCTTATAAACTTGTAGAGTATTGCATTCCGTTTTCGATATTTTTACATGTGTAGTATGTTAAAACTATTTCAACGTGCTGCGTAGTATAAGTATTGCCATTAATAACAACTTCTAATTATACCCGTCGGCGTTGCATGTACATCATAATATTATTTCGTTGAGAGCATTATAATATAGTTATGTATATAGAAAATGTGCACTGCTAAAACGAATAATTCAACAAACAACTTTGTTGGGTTTCGGCAAATTAATAATTATGTATCATTTTGATATGGCATAATATCTACTAACGTGTATATGTGTATATGTATATTTAAATTAACGATGACTTTATTAAAGTGTATTGTAGGTAATGTTTCCCCGGCGATGTAGTGCACTACATACGGAGAAACTAGGTCATACATACCTATTTTAATAAAACATCGGCGCAATTAAACACCGTCTTCGTCTTGCAGATGTATTATATTGCTGTTGGCGAACTCGATTTTATAATTTTACAACGTGTACACATACATATATTATACAAAGATAGTCCTCGTGTTTACCTAGTGCCAACGAAATTAACAAATCGACACTGCAACGGTATACACGTATGTAGAGTATCGCCCTGATAAACTACTTGGTGAATTGATTTATCGTGTTGTTACTACGTACGCAAAAGCAAACAGGTTTAAAAAAACAAATATGAAGCACATGCAGATAACAATTTTGCACACCATTAATCGTAACACATTCGTTCTTAAATTATATTATTGCGATTGTGTTTTTTATTCCTTATCGAACCTCCCATTTAAGTAGATTTAATACAGATTAAAATAAATATATTTGTTTTTTTAAACAGCTCAAAGTCATTTATTTCACCGAATATTTCGTTTCGGACGTAATTCAGTTAAGTTTATACATTTATTTAATTACGAATTAGCATACGAATGGATGCAGTGTTATTATCTCCGTCATAATTTTCTTAAAAACCCGTCGGCATTTGTTTGAATAATTTATCGAAAACATTAAAATCCGAGAATAGCAGACGCCATCAACCTTTTAGCAATCCCGTCTGTCGTTATTATTTGTACAACGGTTTTCTGATAAACAAACGTGACACATCAATGATCGAATATTTCAACGGGATTGCCCACTTTTTTCACCACTATCGTTGCCGCTGGAATACTACATGAACCACATGTACACAATATTATACAAGACTTCTACAATAGGTGCGGTGCGGGTGTCACATGTGCAATGGAACTATTTAACAATGTGCATTCGAACAATTCGCCACAAGTCCAAAGTATGCAACGCGGTTATTCAACAGTGTTGACAAATATTTTAACCCTTTAAGTCGAATGAAACGTGTACACACACACATGTATATATATATATATATATATATATATATATATATATATATATATATATATATATATATGTATATATATGTATGTATGTATATGTATATTTATAGATTTCTTGATGGTCGTTATCTTTATCAAGTAATCGGTGAAAATGTGGTATTAACCACAAACTGCCACCAGTTCAAAACACCGCGGCAAACATTGGTGAACGGAAAACTAATACATTTTAAACCCGTAATTTCATTACATCAAACAATTGATCGGAATAAGTATTACTATGTACACGCTGAATTAATTATTGTCAAGTAATCGTGATTTGTATAGATTTGTTCAAATACAGTATATTTGGTCATGTTCTTTCGTTCCGCAATAAAAATCATTTACGACAGTAATGGTGTTGATAATATTGATGAGATTGAGTGAGCAGCTTATCCAAAAAAACTCTTCGTTTTATGAATAAACAACCAGTAAAATCAAAATATTTAAAAGGAACATATTTCTGTCTCTTTTATTTATATATTTTTTTTTTACGATTCAAACGGTTGTTAATGATATTATTTTTGCAAAACACTTTCAAAACAAAATGTATTGTCTGATTTTCAAATTCAAAACCAAAATTAATTGGACCTACATCAGATTTAATTTTAGAGGTGACAAATTTAGATTTTTGCAAATTTAAAATGGTTAATAAATGCATAAGGAAAAAGTAATAAAAATATAGTAGAAAAAAAATAAATATTTAAGAAGTCCCAATTTTTAACAAAATGTATTTAGTTTATAAACTTGAATTATAAAGTACCTAGTATATTATATATAATTAAATATACATAAATAGGATATAACGTCTAATCAATGATTCCAGTTGAGGCCAAATAAGTATTTATCTTTTATTACCATTGATTATAAATATAATATATTAAAAATAAAATTCAGTAGAATAAATTCTAAAAAATATTATTATTAAATGTAAAGAGCACTTAATTTTTATTTGTTGATGATAATATATGATAATATTTGTTAATGATAAGTTCCTCATAAACAGAAATACTTTCCTTTCCCGTTTCTATATTTGAAAAGATACGCGTTCCAAAAAAATTTCATTCCTATAGAGTTCCTGAAAAATGCGTTTCTTCCCAACACTGATTATAGTATACATATATATTAAAATTTCTACAAAACAAACCACATACTGCGAGTGCACAATCAAGGGGAACGGATTAGCATGATAATTACAGTTGTACTTTACTCTGTAGTGCATGTGGTATGTAAACGAAGAGGATGCTTTGGTTGTATTTTGTTTTAATGTATATACATACAAGGACAATAGTACACGCATTGATGTAGAAACGTAGGGTCTCTAATTTGATGAAATGAAAACGAATAATGGTGGAAATACAATAAAAAGACTAACTATGATTAAAATGTTGTTATTGCATAACTCGTTGGTACAGTTGAAATTTCGAATACGTCAGGAATCATACCGAATAATACGGGTCGATACGGTAAGGGCATATTTATTTTTAATCTAAAACCGTGGCGCGCAGACGTATGAACTCGATATCGTCACTATTCGTGATTATAGTTCATTTATTACGGTCGCACGAGAGACCGTGCAAGATCGGTTACGTCTGCCACTACACGGGTGTTTGACGAGAGACGATCACAAAAGCGCTGTACATGATGACAGTCCATGCGAAGAAAAAAAGAATGGCATCGTATCTACTCGACTAGACGTTATGAGTTCGTACGGGCTCCGGGTGTCTGACCTTGCCATCGATTAAATGGCCGTATTGCGTCTCTTCACGATAACAATTGTGATTTTCACAGAAACTCACTGAATTTTTCGACTAAATTTATGCCGGTAGTTAACTCAACCACCGCCCCTCCACGGAAATATGGACTGATATGTCGAGTATAAGTGGTCACACCACGAACTGCTGCGAATTGTTTCACGTAAAATTTAATTCCGAGTTCACGGCTACTCGTCCTAGCATTTTGAATTTTATGTAAGTTTTGAAGCAGATCTAAGCTGACAGAAGTTCTGTAGCAAGAATGCTAGGGAAAAAAATAAAAACCAGTGAAACATTTTTATCGTAATTCAGAAATGTATTGATCAATTTAAACGAGAAGAAATTACCAGAGGCGAGATATGTAAAGAATGTTTTCTTCAAGTTCAAACAATGAGTTTGTTGGTATTTATTCATTCAGTTACATATTTTAAAATTATTTCAGACGTCGACGACATTATTTATCATGCCTACAAAGAATTTTCTATCACTCTCCTCAGTTTGTCAATGAGAAGGAATTTTTTTTTAAATGAGAGCTGATACGATCACACCACCAGCATCGGGTTGGAGCATTTTCAAGTAAAAGAAGGGAACCAAAACAGACTAACAGAAGCCGTTACAGATATATTGGTAAAAATAATTACCAAAGAGTTGCGATAAATTTCTTTAATGCTATTGTGAACGAAAAACTAATTGTCATAGAATATATGTTTCACAATTAATTAATAATAATAATACATTTTATATTTATATTTATGTATTTTTAAAAAAGTAGGTAGTAGTAAAGTTTTATCTTATGTCCAATAAATAAGCTTATCGCTTTACTCAGAACCTTTAAATTATGATATTTATTTTTTTATTTTTTTTTTAATACAAGTTTTCGCTTAAATTGCACACCAAAGCTTTATCAGATACTTTCAAAAATACATCTAGACTCAATTTTAAGTAGTAATTATGTTGTACGTTACAAAACTATTTTTTAAATTAAAATTTAGGTTCAACAGTAAATAAGTAAAAAAATATTTATATTTTGAATTTCTTCATTTTAAATAATAGAAAAATTTTTATGTTACAAATTATTATTTGGCCATAACATAAACTGTTAACTAAAAATGCTGTAAGCTCCTTTTCAACTAAAATTATTATCTTGATGAAAAATCGAAACTAAAATATGTCATTCATTATTAAATAAACAAGCATTTCAAATGCATAATTCGAGTTATTTTAGACGCTTTTTTTTCTATCACAATTAAGTTATATCATTATATAGTTGATGATTATGTTATACATAAAGCTTACGTCAATAATAATCATCGTAATGCTTTAATTGTAATCAGGAATATCGTTTGCACAGGTGTAAAATACAATGTACATACATGTAATACATACACATGATGTGCATATCATCAGTACAATAATTTTACGATAAGTATAATAAAAAATAATTATGAAAATAGTTCATTCTTTCCATTTGGGTAGGTACACCGAATATTATTTAAAATGTTATCGTAAAAACCGTTTTATTTTAAGAATTAATTTTTAATAACATGTTGAAGAAAACAATAATGTCACTAAAAATATATTTGATCTTGAGTTTAGTAAGTATACAACGACACACGCGTATTTGTAATTTAAATATTATAAATAGTTATCAAAAATAATTTTTTTATATTTAGATAGTTTTAGAAACGTTCGCAATCAAATATCCACACGACTATGCTCCCAATTTGTGGTCGGAAAATTGCAACGAAAAATTCGACTTTATCGTTGTCGGTGCTGGTAGTGCTGGCGCGATAGTCGCTAATCGTCTGAGCGAAATAGCAGACTGGAAAATTTTACTTGTGGAAGCCGGTGACGATCCTCCAGAATCGTCAGAAATTCCACTGAAATGGAGTTTCGCCCTGAAAACCGAATACGATTGGCAATTCGTGAGCGAAAAAGAAGACAATCTGTTCAAAGGCTTATTGGACGAAAGGTGTCATGTGCCTAGGGGACGTATGATGGGTGGCAGTTCTTCGATAAACGTAATGCTACACATACGAGGTACAAAAATAGATTTCGATACGTGGGAATCCCAAGGATGTACTGGCTGGGGCTTCGATTCAGTTTTACCTTATTTTATAAAATCTGAAAACTTTACTGATTCAACTCGATATGATCCTAAGTATCACGGAAATGATGGGCCTCTCACGGTGAGTCCTTTTGTAGCCCCCGACCCTGCCATAGAAACGATATCTCAAGCAGCAGAGTTAATGGGCGTAACCAACGTAAAAGACTTAAATAAATTGGACCGAACAGTCGGATACGCTATGGCAGACAGTACCACTAAAAATGGACTGCGATGTAGTACATTGAAAGCTTACTTAATGCCTATCAGCGAACGGCCTAATTTATTTGTAGCGAAAAATACCAGAGTAACGAGGATTTTAATTGAGAACAACCGTGCCTACGGTGTAGAATATTTAACGTCAAATAATGAGCTAAAGACCATTAATAGTACAATGGAAGTAATACTCTCCGCCGGGGTCATAATGAGTCCTCAAATACTTATGGCTTCCGGTATTGGACCAGCAGACCACTTGGAAGAAATGAAAGTTGACGTGGTTGCCGATCTACCAGTAGGTCACAACTATCAGGACCACGTTGCATTTTTTGGTCTTGTCCTGAGCGATCGCAAGGATAGGCCCATAGAAGAGATAGTGAAAGAAAGTCAACAGCTCCGAAAAGACACATTCGAATTGATTCCCAAAGGCATAAGCACAATGGGATTAACGGGTTTACTCAGTTTCATTGACACTAAAAGGAAATGCTCGAATCCCGACATTGAAATCATGAAAATCAGATACTCGTATAATACGACTAAAGAGATGAACACTTTCCGGAAGATGTTTGGATTTTCCGACGAGATGGCAAACGTATTTGACGAATTAAACATGAAGAGCGATATTATATTAATGATACCCATATTAAACGTCATAGTAAACACCGGTCGCGTATATCTAAGTTCAGCCGATCCGAAAGGTACGCCGAAGATATTATCAAACTATTTGTCCGATGACAGAGAAATAGATATACTGTTGGATGGTATTGAATTCATAATGGAAATGTGCAAAACGAAGCCAATGACGGATGCAGGATACGCCTTCGAAGAGATCAAATACCCAAATTGTGAAACGGAATGTGAATATGGAACCAGAGAATATTGGAAGTGTGCCATTAAGTATCTAGCAACGTCCATCTTCCACTCGGTTGGAACTAACAAGATGGGTGCGGTTGACGATAAAACGTCAGTGGTTGATCCCACTTTAAAAGTCAAAGGTTTTGAAAACATAAGAGTTGTCGACTCGTCAGTGATGCCGACATTAGTGACTTGTAATACAAACGCGGCTACTATGATGATAGGAGAAAAAGGAGCTGATTTAATTAAAGCTCAATACAAAAAATGTAATTAATTTTGAGCATTAAATGTCATTAAGAAGTCATTCATATTTTTAGGTTCTACGTAGTTGTGTAGATTTTAAAGTTGTCGGAAAGTTTAGAATAAAAATATTATATGTCTATTAACATATTACATACGATTAAAAATTGAATGAAAACTAGCATTTTATTAAAAAAAAAAAAAAAAAATTATATCAGTTAAAAATTTGAATTATTAAACTATCCCCTGATATTTTTTTATGACCACTTACACTCATTTTTTCATCATCATTTGAACAATTATATTGTTCCCATCATGTTACTCATTTGAAAGTCTATCAATTAATAAGGTTTCTTTTTTTTTTCTTTTTTTTAACAAATTTAACAAAAATTATGCAATTTTATAAATAATTAAGTCATGAAACTGAAAATGTGTCTGTTTACTCATTTGTTTACTCATTATTTAGTGATTGTTCGTTAAACAATGAACAATATTATTATAATGTGATGACAGTTTAATAATAAACACTATGAAATGACGTAGGATACTAGCCACGTATTCACTCAACATCCATGTTCACAACTTTCAACTGAAATCTCTAAAAAATAATTTATATTATTAAATTTATGTGATTTTGTTGTCAGTCAACATATTCTTCATGGTTTTAACGTCCAATCACTTCTTGGAATCCATCTCGCGAATACGAGGTAATTCTAACTATTTATAGTAAGTATATTGATTCTTATTAATAAACATAAATAATAACTTGATTAAACAAGTTTTTCGTTATTTTCAAAGTATTTTTAGCTTTATTATAATATATTATAATTATCCACGGTGAAATTTAAAATTTATTTTCAATTGAAAATTATACATCACTTGAAAATAAATAAAGCACGAGTTTTTTTATCAAGTAAAAAAAAAAATAATATTGACAAATTCATAAAGACGTATGTTGAAAAATGTGTCACGTGTATTGAAACATGGTATAATTATGTATATTTTATACTTAAAAATAACGGAATATGCGATTTCGACAGCATATTTATTTTGTACAATAAATTAGCAAGAAATGTGATTTTATTTCTGTGGAAAATATTTCTTAATACATATCGGTGTTTTCTTTTAATGAGTTATTTCAATTGATAATTTGTTGCCTTACCGTTAATTTTTTACATGAAATCTTAAGGATAATTTCGCTTCTTGATTACGTTTGAATACATTTTCCACTTTAATCTGAAACAAAAATAACGAAATACATAAGATTGGTGTATTTATTTTTTATAATACAAGTATGTGATTATAAATACAGATGAAAAATATCACTAAAATCTTTTGAATTTTTTTTTTTTTTTATAATTATATATATTTTTTTTTTTCAATTTATACTGTGCTCCTCATAGCAAATTAAAATATTTTTAAGTTGAACATGAATCTGCAGTTCTCAGCAGGAGAAAAAGAATCAACAACTAATTGTAATTAGTTATGACTATTATTTTATATTATTGTAGATGAACTTATAATTTTTAATATCAACTAAACTTCACTTTGTAACCTAAACGATAGTGGATCAGAAGTATAAAACTTTTTTTTTAAATAATGAGTTTTTTAGTATACGCATATTAAATATATAGACATTTTATAACATTTTTTTAAATAAAAAATGAATGTATTATGAAATTAACTCTCAAAAAAACGAATAAACTAAATATCATATATTTGGAATATATTTTTATTCTTATTTCAATAAATACGATTAGTAAACTCAATTGGTCTTAACAATAACAATAGTTTGCAAAGAGTCGACTCGACAGTGATCGGGAATACAATGTCACTGTGACATATTAGATATCAACAAATGAAGTAGTTTACACAGGTGTAATATACTGTATAATAATATGTGTTGATGGATATCATAATCATGCTAGAACAATGCATTTTAACAAACGAACTATATTCGGCTGTAACTATTCACGAGAGTATAATTGCTACTACTGTTGCAGTAGTAAAACACATTATGAAAAAAGCACATGGAGAGCACATTTTAACTATCGCAATATATTCTGTTATTGTTTGAATGTATATATATATATATTTATAAATTATTTTTGAGTAAACTTTCGAACGGGAGTTGAATATGATTTTTCCGACGGATTTTAAAATATGTATTCCTACATTCGAACACCCCATAATACAGTAAATATAAGCCGACGTGAGTGCTTGTAACGCATTATCGTACGTTTGTTTTACACGAAGTGTAATTGGTTTCGTTTCGACGCGAAAGGGCGTACGGTTAAATATGTGCGCGAGATTACGTCCCGATCACATGCACGCGGGGGAGCGGAGTTATCGCTGGAGCTAGAAAAAATGTCGGCGGCGGTGTTAGAGTTTGTGCGATGCTGTTGTTGCTTGTTTATGCGAGATATCGCAATGGGGTGTAGTTTACTTTTGTCAGCGGAATGCGCGCGGTGATCTCCCGAAATCGCAAATCCACACTTAAGTGGAATTATTGTTTAAATACCGCGATACGTTTGTCGAATGATCGCTGAACCCAAAGAAGCGGTTCGATCAAAGGTTTAAAGGATGAAGAGGACGTTATCGCGTGCCCGAGGTACGCTGTGCCGCGTGCGCGTTGATATTTTATTTTTTTTCCCGCGGACGCGTTTCGATCCATATCCGATCTGTTATGACTGATAAAAAATGCGAAGAAACGCACGCAGTACGCACGCACGTCGATATGGGTGTAACTCTGTCGTCGCTACAGCGTCGTGTTTTATCAAAGCTGAAAAGTCTTCACCGATACCATTACAATAATACCAACGGTGATAACGGGCGGCCCGCCATCGTTAGTACCAGGCCCCCGTGTCCGCAATGCAAAAAAGAACGCAAAACCGAATATTTAATGGGCACATTATAACCGCCGTGAATGCCTGGAACGTCTCCCGAGAGCGCACATGTATATATTTACATAGAATATGCGTTATGCGAACGGGCCAATATTATCTCGTGGCTTTGTATAACGGTTTGCGATGTTTTTAACTCCAAGGCAAATGACCGTATCCATGCACCGTATACATGGTCGTGGATTCGTTAAAGTTTGCATGGTCCTGCCCAAGTTTGTTTACGTTAAAAACACTAACTCAACATCTGACGTCAAAGAAATAAATGTAATTGAAACTTCAAATATGTCAATCGTGTAAAATCCAATTAAATGTAATTTCATATAAAGTTTTCCTTAATGTAAGATTCAAATTACTATTAGTGTATTGAAATATACAGTTTTCTCTTTGGAGTTTTATATGATACAACGAAATGGATCATTTCAATTTTTTAATTAAACAATAAGATTTTTACCTTTACTTACAAACGTTAATTATTAAAAATAGTATCAAATATATAACAATTAAGCCCATAAGCTTCAGATTATACTGTCAGTACCTATCTAATAAATAATTATATTTAGTAACAAATATGTTTTCTACTGGAATAAAAATTCAAACTTTTTATTTTAATTTAATTTGTCTATAATTGAAGGTTTTTAATTAATACATGTTGCAAGAAATATTGCAAATACATGTACCTATGAAGAAATGCTATACAATTTGAAATTTATACAACGACATTCACTACTTACTAGAGAATAATTTCAAAATTTCAAGTGACAAATGGATAAGCTACGATATATAAATATATGTTTGCTTATCAGTCGAGAATTCTGTGAAATATTTGTCATGATTGATAAATTTAAATCTCTTATCATTGATCTAAAAAGTTTTTTATTTTATATAACGTATGGTTTTAAGATCAATATTTTTTGTTTACTAGAAATTTGTAAATAAATGTTTATCAATCAATAAACATTTTTTTATTGTTTCAGAATATAAATTAACATTTTATATTACGTTAAAAAAAGACAAAAATAATTTTTCGAAAATCATTCTAAATATTTATTTATACGATTACATTTTGAACGATTTAACGATTTCAACGATTTTTGATTTTATTTGAGCGCATTTACTATTTAAAAACTGTCATGTGCTTATACTATTAAAGTGTTCATCATTCAGATAACGTGTATCTTAATAAATCGTAAAATTTGCATAGCCAATACAACAAAAATCTTAAGTCATCCTTCACTAAAGTAGCTCTTCAAAAATCCACTTGCAAGAAATGAAACGAATTTAAATTATCTAGTTAAAATTCTAAAAACAGCTTAGTAATTGCAAGTTAAAATTACATTGTACTCTAGATTTCAAATTAAAAATGCTAACGTAATTTTATTTTATTTATCAATGTCACAAATCGCATACATTATACATTTTGAAATAAATCCACTTTAGTACCTATCTCCTTGAATTAAAAATGTCACATAAATTAATTAATTTAAAATAAATGGCTATCATAATAGTTAAATTTATTTCAATCAGATAACTCTAGTATTTACATAAAATTTAATTTTGAACCGTTATACTTGCATACTTTTAAGTTTTAATGCAACTAAACAAACCTTATTAATAGTTAATTGCATTAAATCTTAGTATTATACAACTATAGTACGGTATACCCGTATTCACACTTATACATTTGTGAGTAGTTTGCAATAAATAAAATATATCATTGATCACCAGGGAATGAAAAAATATTTTCTGTATTCAGATCGTGTGTAAAAAGGATATAGTGCATATTTGTGTAAACAGTCTCATCCGGATAAGACTAATATTTTTAGTGCTATCCGTCCAAAAAGCAGGTCCGTAATGCCCAAAGGGTTGTTTTGTGCGTGCACACGTGCGCAGACTTGTGTGTGTTTTTGTGTGCATGTGTCGGTATGTGGGTGTTGGTGCGTAGGTATCGGTGTAAATGTAGGTGTGTGTGTGTGTTACAAAAGCTCAAGGGAAATACTCCCGAAACATAAACCAATTATGGCGGGTGTCTGTCTTCTCTAGTCAATCGAACGATATTATTTGATTAAATAGAATATTTTTTACATAAACCAAAAAAAAAATCAATCGAAAAAAAATAAGATTTAATTTCAACGGGATGAAAAAAAGGTTGACCAGAAACAAAAAATAAATAGAAAATTAAATAATCCAGGTAAACTTAATTTTTTTGATGATATTTTAATTTACAATACTCTGTATATATTTTGAATAATAATGTTATTACTCATTCATTTAATCGGACCAGCATATCAACTTATTGAACGATTCATGAAACGACAAACAAGCCGAAAAGTTAGTCGTACGGTTGAGTATTAATTGTTGAACAAAACAGTTGGTTCAAATTGAACTGCAATAAAGTTAATGATAAATATGAAATCAACCTTCACCGCACCTTTTATTTCATCTATCATATAATTATGTATATTTTTTATCGGATTATTTTTGAAATTTTCGTTTCGGTCGTTCCACGAAGTAAATAAAAATATAATTTACGCGCAATAAGGTGTATAGTACAATATGTAAAACGGTGACTTACATGGTTACATTAACGACAATGATGTGAAATTTTACAAGTCTTAAAAGTTAATCATATGGTATTCGTTAATGATGTGCAGTAGTAATATCGTACGAAAAAAGCATGTTTTATAATAAATAAATGGCGACTCAAGTATATTGTAATCGAAAACCGTTCGATATTGTAATATAATATCGCAAACCCGAGACGAATAGCTATATTTCATCTGCGTGCCGAGATAATGACTCGAATTCAATTCAAAAACGGATGCAACCAAAACGGTGCGGCCGTGTTAGGGAAATAGAGTAGAAACGTAAACCGCGATTTGGAGAACAACTCAGCTATGTACGAGGATATGATATAACATTGTAATACCTACGGGCTATCTAAGGATAACGGTAACATGAACCTCAATCACTCACAGTAAATGCATTTCCGTAAGTTACAAGGATGTATAACAATAAGTGCCTGCGTGTGTATGTGTGTGTGTGTGAATATTAAATATGCTATGCTTGGCCACAGCCACCACTTTGTGCGCCAAGAAAATATATAATAAAACAACGCGATGTTGTGAACTTGTTTATTTATTTTTTCGGTTATTGTTAAAACGTATGTAGGTACATAAAGAAATAAGCATGATACAATTACGAATGTTAAGACTTCATATCAATCACATTTATTAACATTGACGTGCGTCGACCGTAAGTGAATATATGGAGTATCTATAAAAAATAAAAATAAATACAAGGATCCGACAAGTATATTTGTAGAAACCCGAACATTTCGATGAATTTCAACGCAATAATATTATACAATTTCGGTTACTGCGTAAAAACGATTACGAGAAAAAGTGAACATAAAGTAGGCAAGACCGATATTTAAATTATGATTTGATGGACAAACGTTATACACGTCATGTATCGTGCGTACTCGGAAATAATTACAATACTGGACTTGTTGAGTTTGAGTGCATTAGTGATATGACTATTTTGCTAAATTAATTAGCTACGTTATTTAACAGGATAGGTAAAAAACGAATTATATTATTTAAATCGTATATCGATATATCAAATACGTCCTGTGACATGATACCGTAGTACGAATTACTTATGAATGTCGCAGATGTATTAAAATAGTGCAGTTATGGTTTTAAAATTAATGTTGGTGGCAGAATATGGTTTTCTACTTTGATAATAAATGTTAATAATTTAAGACACAATAAATTATGAACACCGATCCTTAGAAATGGTATATTATATACCAGAGAAATTAAAAATTAAATGCGATTTTTCATTCGAATTAGAAACGAGCTGGTAAGATTAATGGAATAAAGGAACTGACTATAATATATTTTCCTTAAAATTAGGAATAATTCAGTCCATACAGAATTGGTTATCTGTTACATCTATCATACCATAGAACAAAGAAGTATACGATGTTTTTTTTTCTAAATTACGCAAAATAAAAAAATATAAGCTTTGAGTGTACAATTATTGGTTTAGACTCAGAAGTGGAAATTTTCGTGATGAATACGTTTTCATAAAAGTAGAAAATTCAAAAACGAAAATAAAATAAAAGTCTAGTGGAAAAAACAATATTTTCAAGTACTAGAGATAAAGTTAAATTATAAGGAGTATACATAAGTTTGTACAATACTATATTAAAATAGCACCAAAAGCACTTGTAAAATGTAAAAACTTTAACGTATACATGCTGCGTGTATATACGTTCAAGTCTTGTATATAATTTCGATTCGAGCAGCTATAACGAGTACACTAAATCAAACGTTATCAACAACATGAATATAAATAATAATAATATATAATTATTAAGAACAATAATACGAGTAACGATTATTATCGTTATCATTATTATTATTATAAGATTTTATTATTATTTTTATTATTATTATTGCTATTGTGAACAAACATGGTTCAAACAAGATTAATCAGAAGGACAAACAACCGAATTAACCTTGTACACGCGAACGAGTAAATTGAATATTTTAAACACGTAAACATACGAAACACAAAATAGGTATTATGCTAGAGCAGGTTCCTTATTCACATATATACCTGCCCTTGCTATTGCTATTGCTTCCCTGTGCCATAACATGGTGTAATTAATACTCGTGTAGTTGATAGGCGAGAGGGTAAGAAAGAAAAAAGCCTCGAGGGAATTTTTGGGTACATAATATATAATACGAGTACAGATAAAGGATACATCGTGATAACTATATTAACTAGGTAGACATTAACCCTGAGAACTATATGTATATACATCGGAATATCTTTTCAGCTTAATTTAATTAAATGTAACCAATGCGCGCCGCCGCCGGATGGGATCTCCCGTTATTGTATTTATGTTATTATTGTTTTTCACTTGTAAGCTTCCAGGATCGAGGAAATTGCGACAATCACTATTATTATTTCAGCCGTTTTCGTCGTTAATAACTCGCACCCATTTCACCCGTAAACACTCAATTTCCCATCTTATCAACAACATAGACACTCGTGGTCTTGTTAATCGAAAGAAAAAAAAAACCGCGCACCGAGTAAGCCACTCGACGGGATAATAGAACATCACTCGAAACCACCGAAAATGCATTACGACTTCCGTACGCGAGATTGAAAACGCACACCAGCTCGAAGAACTTAAATTGTAGAGTATATACGGTGGTAGATGATATTGTAAAATCGCAAAGCGGCTGATGGCCCGATTAATCGCGCCAGCCACACTTTTCCGGCATTCGACACGAGTTTTGCCGAACCACATAATGTAAACGTTGGTATATTGATGACAAATAACATCTCCCAAAATCAATGATTGTGGTAAACTACACGCGCTGCATTATTGCGGTGTAGATCCGATGACAATTTGACGAGGAAAAAAGGGGGGAATAATGTGAACATGCAATGATATTGTTTATCACGTGATGTAACATTTTCTTTTCCGATCGGTCACGTCCGGGTCACCGTCATACGCTCGAAAAATTAGAGAGGCGTGCAAGCTGGGGTGGTAAAATTCAGAACAAATTTCACCCGTATCCAATTGTTCTGCTGACATGTCTTTTCCAGTACGGTCCACAACGTAACAATGTAATAACAGACGGCCAAATTTTGTAAACGACAGCTTCGAAACTCTGCAGGTTACTTGTCACGAGGTTTCGAACAGCTTTTACACCAGAATCGCGAAAATAACACTGCATCTTTCAAGACCGTTATCTCCTCAGCAAGTAACCTGTGACACATTATAGGATGTAACAATACGAGTCCATCTTTAAAATAATACAACATCTATACACATTATTATCATATCAAGAAAAAATAAAACTTTTCCGTTTACATTAATATATTAGGTTATTCGTCCGTGCCCAATGGGTACGTACAGCTGATCATCAATAAACTTATATTTGCGAACGCGTGCTGACTCAGGTTTTTGATGGATGAGAACCACGGATGCGTTCAACTTCAACTTATCATGACACCAGTTGCACCGAGAAAACTAACATTTTTGCATCAAACAATATGATCGAGTCCGTTACAACGTACAATGCAAGTTTACAAATACAGGCGAGATCATAATAAAAGATAAATTACTGTACTAATGTGCAATATAGTTTAATTACTCGAAATAATAGAGGGAGGGGGAGGTAGTAAAGAAATTGTGATACCGGAACTCGGCTACCATCGCAAGCGTTGGAGAATGGGCTTCAAGGATAAAAAATTAAGTTTGCATTAAAACGCATGTAATGATTTTAACGAGCTACGCGTCGGTTTATTATTAAAACTTTTGTTTCAAAGCAGACCATTTAGTGTTTTTACGATTCGTGTTTACTAAATACTAAATACCTTATTTTTTTCACCCCTCGTCGTTGTTTAACATTGCTGAGAGGGAAACAATAATAATTACTTCCAGCTTTGTGTACCATTACACCTCAATGGACCCATGGGCAAACATTTTAATTGGATCTAAATTATACACGCACTTATACGGTCTTAAAAATAAGAAAGAAAAGTGTATTGCAGTTTCACATTGATATTTATTAATCTTGCATTGGGCGATGGGTGATAAATATTTGAAACCAGAAATAAATACCGCAAAGATCATGATCAATAGTTGTTATATACGTTCACGCTTGATATTTTTAGAAACATTTCGGAAAATATGATTATCTCACCCAAGCGTAAAATACTTTTTACGTCGAACTATTCAATAAGGTGTGCACAAATTATAATATTATTACCTATTCATTTTTACAAGAAAACAATACGTACAAGCATTTAAATTTGATATCAGATAGTTAATGACTGCTAATAAAACATTTTAAATTTAATTTTAACTTGATTTTTGCAGTACACTTTGGTTCGCTGAACAGTTTATTTTGGCTAAATATTTTAAAATACTCCATGATCAAATAAGTATGATTTATTTATTAAATATGATTTTTGAATTAAAGGTTTTCAATACCTGTAACATATTAAAATACGTGATAAATTATTCCGTAGATATTTTTAATGTGTTCGCAATCAAAATGTAGAAAATATATTATTTCGAGTTTAAAACTCAAATATAGTTTGACAATACACTACGAGAATTTAATTAAAAATGAAATATATTTTTACGAATTTTTATATATGCTCATTAAATATAATAAACATAGGACCCATTTGGTAGACCACAATCACTTATTTATTCGATTAGTATGCTAATGAAAAAAATATTGATTTCATCAATGTCATTTAAAAATAACATGCATGTGTTATGGCATATTGTACGGGAAACTGTACGCTCAACAATGGCCACACACTCAAATATGATTTTACACAGTTCGTTAATACTTAATTACATTATGCATTAATTTCAACCGATTAGTTTATTATAATATTATATTATGATTTTAATAATACTAAGAAAACGTTTTGTTCGTGTATTTGTTATCAATTTCAAATCACCTAAACAGAGTGCATTTGATACATGCCCAAACAATTGTGTGTATATAAAATAATAAACACATATTATAATACATAAACTCATAAAATACTATTTCCATCGACTTTGCGGCCAACGTTCAGACTCGTTGGTCAAGTCGTAAAAGTCATTCATATCAAGGGAGGATATGATCCAGTGCATATTAACATAACCAACACTCTCTCTTCATCGACACGCGTGCACGCACAAAAACACACATACACACTCACTTGTGCACATACTCGTTCGTGCATTTACAAACACACACACACACACACACACACACACACACACACACACACACACATATACATACACACGATCACGTAACACACGTCCAAATTTTGCACCGAAGCCCCGAACAATAAAACGCGTAATGATGATATAGTGGATTCGATCGAGAAATAAATTATTATTACTGTTCAATGTACACAGAGCAATACGTTTACAATGATAAATTATTGTATCGGTAAATTTAACGTATTGTGTAATTGATAAGGACCGACGACCGAGTGCTGCACGATATAATACGTACATTTTATATAATGGTGCACCTTTTAATATTTTATAGTTTAACATACAACGGCCAAAATCGAAACCTATATTGTTGTTTTTTCGGCATTTTTAAATGCATGCCAATTTAAAGTACTACTGCCGCCCGTTATAATATCCCGGGAATCGGAAACTTTGAAAACTATCAATATGAATTTATTAAAATATTATTACTTATAGTTTTCTCAGTTACAATATAAAAACGTCCAAACCGCATTGTATAATATAATACACATATACAATATGTTAAAACATATAGCCCATTTGCACTTTAATGCTTTATACGTTAATGGCGATGTTTTTTATACAAAAATCCCTCTCATAAAAATAAACCTATCCAGATCAGATTTATCGCGAGAATATCGTTGATAGGATAATCAAAATAATTATAATCTTTTATTCATACGAAAAGGTTGGTGTACAACGATACCAAGAATTGTTTACCTACGGATATGAACCTGATTGGATGTCGAGTGCATGTACCTAACTAAGAACGATAGTATTGATGAGCTAGTTCAGTTTCTCATTGTGTACTGATGCATTTGTATACAATACATAATATAAATATATACACGTACATATATAACTATATTGATTTAAATTATAAATTGATAACAGAGCAATTCCAAATCGCAATAAGGTATCATAGAATATATATGTATGTATATTTATACATATATATACAAATAATATTTACGAGGCATCACTTAGACTAGCATCGAACGTTAATTCACTCGTCTAGTATCGTTAATTTCGTATTGCATCTAATAACGATACCATTGCAGACGTAATTATAAATTGTGATCATAAATTGTACGTGTATCTGAGAGTTTTAATAATTCAACAACAAATAATTTATTAAGTAATTACTAGTGATGGGTGTATAATTTTATTCGGTTGCATTCTATAAATACATTCGTTTGACTACAATATAAAGCTCAGTTTCAATATTAAATCATATTAATAAATACAAATTATATATATATAAGGTATAGAAATTTATTAGATTAAGTAATTTGAGTTAGATTAAAGAATGAACTACTATTGGTCACTGAAAATATTTTTTTAGTGTATTTGGTATATACAGTGTTGGGAATAGATAACTAATAATTTATCTAGATAAAGATAAAGATGACTATACTAATTCTTATCTAGATACAGATAAAGATAGTTATACTAAATTTCATCTAGATAAAGATAAAAAAAATTACATTTTTATCTAGATATATATGAGATAATTTCATGTTTGATTTTGAAAATATTCAGGATACTACAGCCTACAGATATTAGGTAAAAAATTCATAATTAAAAACATTATAAAATAAATATCATTTTTTAAACTCATTTCAAACATTAATTAACATAAAATATAAAATAATTTTTTTTTTAAATAAACTTCATAAGAAGATTGTCATCTTATCAGTTATTATCTGTGTCATAGGTATATGATGTACAGAAAAATGTAAAAATGAAAATATAGAAACATTTTAAATTTTCAAATTTTATTTTTATTCTATTTAAATAAATTATCTAGATTGGTACTGATAGATAACAAGATTTTTATCTAGATGAAGATAAAGATAACTGAGTATAAATTTATCTAGATAAGATAAAATATAAATAATTTTTATCTAGATAATTTATCTAGATATATTTATCTAGATATTTCCCAACACTGGATATATAATATATTCGAAAACAATTTTTATTATCAGAACAAAAATTATTTTATGAAACATCAAATTATGATTTCCAAATTAGAATTTATTTTTAGTTATTTGAATCTGGGTAAAATTATTAATGTATTGATTTTTGTATTGTATTTCATCTGTGTATGCAATTTTGACCAGATGGGTTGTTTTAATCATCACGATTTTTAAAAATTTCTGATAGAAAATGTTTTCTTTTTACTACTTCGAAGAAAGAGGTCTTACAAATTGTTTAACACTTTTTTTAATCATTGTGAAGAACTGACGAAAAGTTATAAAAATACTGCATTATTTACGGAATACTGGTTTTCGACATGATCGAATTTTTCTTTTCATCGTAAATCAAAAAAATAATCATATGGAAATACAATTTATATTGAATTATAGTATTGAAATTTGTTATAGATATTATATATTTTTAATAATATAAAATTATATACAATTTTGAGCTGATTATAGAACAGACATTTTTATGTTTTCTTAGATTTTTTGTCGAAAATATTAACAGATTATACTGGTTTGAAAAATGTCTTAAAAATGTTTTTTAAAGTTTTTTAAACATTAAATTTTGACAAAAAGATAAAACTCACAAAAATCCTCTATATATTTGTAATTGAAAAATCGTATGGATTTTGAATTTTGGATCTTATATTTATGGTTAAAAAACTAATTGGCACTTAACATTGTAAATGCCTTTTTTTTTTTTTTGATAAAGGTCCAAGTTACCTTATCGTGAAATATTTTTTTTTTTTTAGTTTCAACCATCTTTAGAAGTATAAGCTGATCCACCTGACCTTTTTTATTCAAAATGGTTTTTTCGAGTTCAATGGTATATTATTTTCAAGTTTAAAAAGCTGATACTGCAATACTCCAATTTCAATATTTTACCCAAGTTTAGAGTATTACACCAATTTTTTAATATTGTAATTTATTTTTAGTATTACACTGCTGTTTAAAAAAAAATACTGTGTTTTATAAAAATAACGTTACAAAAGTGATTTTACTATTCATAAATATTATTGATAAACAATTTTAAACGAGTAATAATACATTTTATAAATTTTTTTTGGAATATATATACTTGAATACATTTATATTTTAAATATTCTCAAAATAAATAATAAAGTACAGGAATATGATAAAATGTACAATCTCCTCGGGTGTTCTATTAAATAAAACAATTTTGAAATCATTAGAAATAAATCACACATACACAAATATATAAATGGGTCATATCGCGCACAGCTTATCTAAGAAGATAAACATTAATATAATCAATTATTAACGTAAAGTTCGTAGATATTATATCATGCTTTGAAATAAAATAGTAAATGCATATAATAAATGCAAGAGTACATTCAAATGTTTAAAAATCGAATGATTACGTTTACCTAATTGTGCAATAAAACGCCAACGAAACAAAACTTTTTATTAATAAATTAATATCGGTTTATAATATGGATTGCTTACATAAACATAAAACGTCAATGTAATACGTTTATAAAATTATAACACTACTATTATTATAATTACGGTGTGTGCTGTATAAATCTTTGAAAATGAACTCGTATATAATTATAATTAACGTTTGCGTACTTGCATATATATATATATATATATATATACAATATAATCTAACTTTAATTTATATTAAAAATTGATTTCAGTTAAACTGAATAAAGGAGAAAAATTAATCGATAATACTCGAAATATTTTACTCGTACATAAATTAATAAGACAATCAATTGTGTTTAAATACTGTATATAGAGTATTTATAATACGCATATTCAATGTTCACTGGGTTCCGCATACACATCTTCCTATAGGTAAAGACTATTACGAAACTTAATGATATGCATGCGTGTGACGGTTCGTACTAAATATTATTACGAAAGGATATGAAAATTGATAGAACCATGTGATGGTATAAAATAAACATGGAAGAAAGTAATTTCACGAAATACATAAATGAAGGCATATTGTAAATTACATACGTACACACGCGCGCGCACACACACACACACACACACACACACACACACACACACACACAAATGTAAAACCGAGCCTTTTATCCTAAGCGATCAAATAATGGAAAATTATTTTATTGTTTCTTAGGATACGCGTGTAATACCGAGCCGAGTCACTGCTCTTCGTGAATTGGTAATGTTTAACATCATGCAACTATTAAATAATATAATAGTCTACACTATGCGTTTTCTCGGGACGAATTGTCACGATTTCGTCTAAATACTATATATGATATCTAGAGATGTTAAATTTCAGAAATTTAATTCTGAAGAAATTTCCTAGAGGAAATTTCCAGAAATTTCTAAAATTTATGTTTTTTAAAAATTTAATTTTAATTCAACTTATTAAACTTAAATTTTTTTTTAATTAGCTTTAATCAATTTAAAATTATTCTTTAAATTTAGACAAATATTTTATCCCCTAATTTGATCTAATTTTTAAATGGTATCAGTAAATTTAATTTAAATAAATAATAATCAATATATATTTTTTTAAATAGACATAGACTCAATTTTTTATTATTAGTCTTATTTAGTCAAAACAATTTATTTTAGTTTATACTTAAATAATAAATATTATTCAAAAGTTCGAACTCTTGTTATAACGCTATGTAGCACTAAAACGAAATCACGAATTATTTTATCAGTTATCAGTGTTATCACTATTTAGTAATCAGTCACATTTTACATTTTCCAGCTAATATACGATTAGGAGTCCATTTTTAAAGATATCACAATAACAGTGTTGCTAATTTATAAAAACAAAATAGTTGTACGTAAAAAATGTATACATTAATTATTTTGTTAAGAAATTTCTAAAGTGGAAATTTCTTGAGACCAGAAATTTCCATTTTGGAAATTTCTAAAGTGAAAATTTCATAATAGAAATTTCTTCCTCACATCACTAATGATATCAAATCAGATGACTTAGAATGTCTGTCTAAATATGCTGTCTATTTAAGTGCATATTGCACTTTAGTATGTTCCTGACGTATAACTGTAACGTAAAGCTTCTTTCATGCCAATAGTTGATATACATATTCTAGTTCGGTGGTATAGTAACATAATACACAATCGTTGTGATCACGATAATTTGGAGTTAATAATAAAATATGACATAGTACTGTATGTAGAGAAAAGAGTGACACATAGTGAAATGAGATAATGTAAAAAGTTAACAGAAAAATAAATTCTAACGGTTCATACTGATATATGTGTTGCATGCAACGTTTATATTATGTAGAGGTTTGGTTCTGATAATGTGGACCATGTTTATTAACAGTTCCTTCTATTTTATTAACAAGTCAAAATAATATAATTTGTTTAATTTATAATATATATTATTTAATGATTTTTTCTCAGAGGTTGGTCTTAATATAACCCTATTCATAAAAATAAATATCCTTAGAATGATAACTATAATGAATACATCGATATATTTAAAAACTGTAATTCCTATTCTCATAATACGAGTATTATATTTAAAGAGTTCTCAGTAACTAATGTCCAAGAAAAAATTTTTATACCAAAATTAATAACTCTTCTGGTTTCGATATGATTAATTCTGAATTATTTAAAAAAGTTGTTTCTACTATTATTAAATGTCATACATATCTAATTAATTTAACTTTTTTTTCTTTTTTTTTAAGAAATATACAATTTATACTAAGAGCATAATACGTGCATGTTAATAAATAATAGTATAGTAAGTAAATTCAGGAATAAGAAATCATCCATTAGTAAGACCTCATTTAAGCATAGAGTAATTTAACTTATATAATATAAAGTTTTACAAAAGTATAAAAACAATCTAAAATTCTCTCTATTTTTAAAGCAGATGATGCTACAAATATTTCTACGCCATATACCATTAAGGTTAAATATTAATTAAATTTTTAAGATACTTGGTAGAAGAAGTTGCAATATTTTTAACTTCAAAAAATGTTATTAATTTTAACCGATATACTTAGTTTCAAAAAAAATGTGGATACTAATGATGCATATACTTCTCTTACAAGTTCTATTTAAGATGCGCTTGACTTGGGAGATGCGACTATTTTTATTGATATCGCAGAAGACTCGGCTTAACATGATCGTATTTAGTTGTAATTTAAATTTTTTTTTAAATGAATTCGTATAAATAATGTTATGTATATAGAAATTCACTTTGATGAGGATATGAAATGGAAAATAAAAATTAATTTAAATATAAAAAGATTAAGAAAGCCTTCCTATATATTTAAAGAATTTATTATTATTTAAGATCGATTTAATTTGTGTGGTAATTATTTTATCCTGGTATAGACTCACTTATTCTACGGTATAGTTTTATGAGGATCAGGCTATCTGACTACTATAAAACAGTTAAACACCACGCATAGAATATTAATAAGAGTTGCATTAAAAGGCAGAGTGAATACCGCATAACATTTTGACATCCTTGGAATATTTAATATAAAACAACTCATTGAGCACTCTTCATTAATTCAACTACATTCTGATTTAAGTAATCGGGTTAATGAGTGCATAAGTAAATATATTATTCCTAAAGTAAGAAAAGATAATTATTTTAGGGTTTCTAAATGTGATTCTACGTCTTACCAAAACTATTATCAATACAAAGCTATAGCAATGGTAAATAATTTACCAAATTGTATTTAGTTAATGAATGAATAAGATATTGTTTATAAAAAGTTTAAAAAAATATTTGTTTTAGAGAAATAATCATTGATTTCAATAAATGATAGTTTCTGTTCATATTCAGCATTATTTAAATACTATTTTGTTTTATTTTATTTTATTTTTTATTATACTATTGTAATTATTTTTACTTTCATTTATTTTAAAAACATTTTGTTAATAATTAATTACTTGTATAACTAATAACTGAAGCTTCTCCCTCTCATCACAAGCGTGTATAAGAAGAAGGGCAATAAGTTCTGTTCATATTCTCATTTAATTGAATTTGTATTTATTGTATCCTACCTAAGTTAAGTTTAATAAATTATTATAATTATTATTATAATGTAATCGTCCTATTTATTTATTTAATTTTTTTTTTTTCGTGGTGTAAAAAAGATATGTATTTATTATATTATAATAATAATTAGAAAAAATATATATTCTGATATTTATTATTCATAAAAAATAATCTGATATTTTTTTTTAGTATACAACTTCAAATTAATATAAAAGGAATGTGAGACGGGTCTCAATGAGACACATTTTTTGTTTTGGTACTACACTTATATATATATATATATATTTATAAAAATAAAATATTATAAGAAACAATAATATTATTATTAAATATATTTAAAGTAAGGAATGAGGAGACAACTGACAATAGATGGTGATGTGATAGGTGAAGTTGAGAGCTTTAAATATTTAGGATCTTTTGTTCAAAAGGACGGGGGCTTTGACATGGATGTAAAACATAGGATTAAGTGCGGGTGGATGAAATGGAGAGAAGCATCGGGCGTGTTATGCGATAAGAGAATTCCAATTAGGCTGAAAGGTAAATTTTATAAAAGTGTAGTGAGACCAACTATGCTGTATGGTTCAGAGTGTTGGGCGGTTAACAGGAGAATAGAACAAAGTATGAGTGTCGCGGAAATGAGAATGCTTAGATGGTTGAGTGGAGTGACAAGAGAAGATAGAATAAGGAATGAATACGTGAGAGGTAGTGTTGGTGTAGCGCCAATTGTGGACAAGATGAGAGAAAATAGGCTGAGATGGTTTGGGCATGTGATGAGGCGAGAGGAAACGAATGCAGTAAGAGTGGTTATGAAGATGGACGTTGAAGGGAAAAGAGGAAGAGGAAGACCAAAAAAGAGATGGTTGGAGACTTTGGAGAATGACATGAGGGCTGTCGGTGTGTGCAGAGGAGATGTGATTGACCGAGTAAAGTGGAGGTGTAGGACAAGGGTGGCCGACCCCAAATAGTTGGGAGGAAGGCGAAGTAGAAGAAGAAGAAGATTAAATATATTTAAAGTAAATAATAAGTTACTAGTTAACTACCATTAATTACTATGATTAAGTAATATGTTATATATGAATAATTTACTATTTAAAATGTGCGAGAATTTTCCGGACAGAAAATATTATAAATAATAAAAATATTTTTAAATGTTATCCAACTGTACATATTAAACAACATTCTTATTTTCTTTAATATTTATTTTATCTTTTATGAATAATTTATTTTATATTTTTTTTTTTTTGTAAATGTTTGTTGTTTTTGAAATAATTTAAAAAAAAATGAAAAACATCTTTGGGTTATAATTTTACCTTATTGTAGCACGGGATGGAGTTGGGTTATCAATGAGGTGCTTATTCTAAATTTTCCATAAAATTATTTAGTCTATATAAATAGTCGTATTGTCGTATGTTAACGTAACAAAACGTGTAATTAGCTCTCGTGTTTGTACTTGCTTTTCTCGGGAAATAGTTCGTTGTTTTTTGTAATTTTTGTCGCAAAAGTTGTGTAAAAAGTTTGCGTGCAGACTGGTGTCGATTTTGAGTCAGTCTGCCCTAAACCTTCCTCTCAGTTAAGTTTTATAGTAACTTCCATTAACTTTACACGGCCTCGTTAGAAACGTAAGTTTTATTTCCGTCCTATCGGCACATCCATACTGTTATCAATCCGTTAACGACCATTTTAGTGATATTCCTAATCTGTATTAAAGTTGATAACCTGCAGCTGCCAGCGAGACTGTACGCCGTTACCTATTACATAGTGCGCGTAGTGATTTACGCAGTGGTCTACAGAGTGCTGAAGTTGTTTTATTTGTGTGTACAGTATGAGTTCATCGTCCCAAACCCGTATTACTCGGGGTTCTGCCAATAAAAATATTTCTTCAATTTCGCCTACAGTGGTACCTAGTAATCAATACTCACCTTCTAATACTGATTTAATGTCAGCCAATGAGTTGCGTAATGAGTCCTTATCTTCGAACAAATCTTGCGTCATTGTCTGAATTAACGAATAATTTCAATAGCCTATCATTTCTAGTATCTGAGCTTAAAGTGCAAAATGCGAAATTGCGCTCTGAATTAGATGATTTAAAGTTAAAAGTTAATAATTCAGACGCTACTTGGTCTTCTGTACATACACATGCCCTTGTATTTCATATATTGCAAGAAACATTTGAGCGTGAGAGATGCGCCTCCAATGCTATCGTCTATGGTACCACTGAATCTGCTCATTCAACTATTTCCCAACGTATCTTAAATGACAGAACCGCAATCGGACGTATTTTGGAACCTCTTGGCTATGTTATTCCTGTGGCAGCTAGAGTTATACGCCTTGGTAAATTTCGTGAAGGCTCTTCTCGGCCCATAATAATCATATTTATCATATAATAATCATATATATCTTTTTTTTTTTTTCAAATCGACGACAACACGGGAACAGCTTTCGAATTACACCCGTGAAGTATATTATTATATACTACTTAATAATAATTATAAGTATATTATTTATATAAGTATATATTTTATTCTAAGGAAGAGGCTGATAATTTTATCGATATCTATAGCAATTCTAAACGGAATGGATCTACTTTTCCTGATGGTTTTAGAATTGTTAAGGACAAGACCATCTTACAACGTCAACTTTTACGAGCATGTCATACTGAACTAGAGCTAAGAAATAAAAATGGTGAACATGGTCTTAGGATTATGTATGCAAGTGGTGTTCCAAAAGACTCTTCTACTCAGTCAAAAAACGGATCTACCCGGGTCCAGTCAATAAACCAATTCTAAATATTTTGGATATCGATCTAATGGTCACTGGCTTCTATCAGAACTGTCGTGGCTTAAGGACGAAACTTTTAAATTTTAGATGTAATACTTCCTGTTTTAACTTTTTTTTTTTTTTTTACTTAATTATAATATTTTTAGATTTGATCGGTGTAGCTTTTTTAGCAACTGTACTCATGGTGGAGGTGTCCTCATTGGTGTACGTAAGGATATTCCTTCGCACCTTATTACTGTTTCCTAGCATAACATTGAACAAGTTTTTGTATACTTCAAGTTATCGTCATTGGCATTTATAATAGATGGAGTCTATATTCCTCCTCAATCACCTTCATTAATATATAAAACTCATATCGAATCTGTTGCTCATATTATCAATGAATATCCTGGTTCTTCTTAGGTTTTCTGTGGTAATTATAATATACCCGAAATATCATCGGATAGAGATGTTGATGGATTTGCATAATCTTTCTCTTCTGTTTTCAACGCACAATGTATTCCAGAATCATATGCTTTTTATCATTTTTATCAGCAATATGCTGTATTCAACAGTTTTGGCTCCTTACTTTACCTAATTTTTTGTAATAATCCTAACTTAAAAATTGAATGCTCTCTCGAACCTATTGTTCCTGCAGATAAATACCATCCTGCCTTGAATATTGAATTACCCATTTATCAGAGTGTGCCTTCCTGTGTTCGTGACCAAGCCTACTTTAACTTTCGTAAAGCTGATTACTCAAAAATATATTATTTTATATCATCGTTTGACTGGAGTTCAACATTTTCATTATTAGATCTTGACTCGGCTATGAATTCTCTCTTTGATGCATTATACCGTTCTATAGTTGATTTTGTTCCCAAGTGCGTTTTTTATTTATCTTCATATCCACCTTGGTTCTCCGAGGAGTTAAAACAAATATTATTTTTAAAAAAGAAAGTACACCTTAAATTTAAAGCGTCTTCTAATGTTTGTGATTATAGAGAGTTTTCTCTACTTCGAGCCAAATTTAAATATGAGTCAAAAATGTGCTTGCGTAACTATGCTAAAAGAGCTGAACAATTATTAAAAAAGAATCCCCGTAGTTACTGGAAGTTCATTAATTGTAATTGCTCTGATAATGATATTCCTAAACAGCTGTCCTTCAATGGATCTGTCTCATCGGATAAACAAGGTTCTGCTGATCCTTTTGCCTCTTACTTCTCATCTGTGTATTCAAATTATCAGTCTCTACTTTATTTTAACGACTTAAATATTTCATTCGATCTACCCAACAATATTTCCATCAGTGTTGTTGATGTCTTCAATAGCCTATCTGTACTTCATGGAATATCGTCCATTGGCCCTGACGGTCTCCCCTGTAATTTTTTGTTTAATTTGAGATCTATTATATCTTATCCTCTATGGATTATTTTCAATAGGTGCTTAAATGAAGGCATTTTTCCTTCAATGCTTAAATTTAGTTCTGTTACTCCGATTCTGAAATCGGGTACTTACTCCTTCATCAGTCTTAACATTTCAGACCTATTTCAATTCAATCTCATATTGTGAAAATATTTTTATAGGAGGAGCAACATGGGATTCGTCCTGGTCGTTCCATTACAATATGCAATCTCCTTTTTAATAACTATGTATTTGAATCATTCCAACAGTGTTTGCAAGTTTATGTGTTTTATACTGACTTAAATAAAGCTTTTGATTTAGTTGATCAAAAGATTTTAATTAAAATTCTTAGCAGTTATGGTTTTTGTAAGCGATTTTTTTCTTGGCTCACCTCATATCTTAGTGATCGATATCAATGGGTAAATATTTTTGGAACTAAATCTAAGCTGTTCTTAGCTTTTTCTAGCGTTCCTCAAGGTGGACATTTCTGTCCCCTTTATTGTTTTCTCTTTTTGTTAATAATAATAGCCGGGTATTGCGTCATTCTTGTATTCTATGCTTCGCTTATGATATTAAACTCTACCTGCGTGTTGGTTCTATTGATGATTGTCTTCGTCTCCTAATTCATTCCTATGATATTTAAGGTTCTGAAATTTTACGTGCTAATGAATCTATTATTGATCTTAGCTTCAAGCTTACCAGCTCACTTAATCCACGACCACATATTGATGTGGTATGTTGTAAGGCCTTGAAAATTCTTGGATTTATCAGCAGGCTAGCTAGGGATTTTAAACTAGATTCGTCTTTTAAACTACTATATTGTACTTTAGTACGACCTATATTAGAATATGGTGTGGTTGTTTGGAGTCCTTTTACTGCTAATGACTCTCTTCAACTTGAAAGAGTTCAACGCCGGTTCCTTCGTTCTACTGGTTTCTTATTAGGCATTGAACACCCTCCACACGATTATTCTGCTGTTGCTGCTAAATTAGGTCCTGTCTCTTTAGCTGAACGCAGACCAATGCTTTACATAATGTTTTTAAAGGGACTATTGTCTGGTCAAGACAATTCATCTGATTTATTATCCTTACTTAATTTCAAGGTCCCTCATTATAAAATAAAATTAATGTGGACCATCCTTATGTAGACACATGTTATATATTTAAAATCAAATAAATAGTTCAAATAATAATTAATAATTAAAATTATATATATAACCTACTTAAATACATTATACACACTGGAATATAGGAAATATAAAATCAAGGCAGGGAACATAATTACTAATCTAAATAATATATATATGTATATATTACACGTATAAATGTATATAATAATGGACCATACACGCGCGGACCAAAAGCAAAATATACTTAATCCACATTGGTCAAATGATGAACGTGATAGCGTGAGCAGAAAAATCGTTAATTTTTTCCTTGTATCCATTCAACAGCGGTAAAGTATACTTATAAAAAAATAAAACAATTATGCCGGACCGGCTTAACGAAATAAAATTATTCTATAAAGATAGAGTACACGTATTATTGCATACAAAAGTCTGAGTTCATAGAGAAACGATACTGAATAGAAACTACGATGATTCATTACCATTGAACCCTACAGTAGTTATAATTATACTCATTATATTGCATCACACAAGCATTCAATTCGTATGCCTGGTGAACTTTCGACCCTCGATCCATAAACATAATTCAAGTATAATACATGTATTATGTACATACTATATACTCGTATGTATCAAATTTAAATATGGCCCGATCCATGCAAATATTAAATAAGATGAATAATTAAGAGATATTACCATGACAGTTTTAAATTACATTTGCAATGGAAAGTATCAGTCGCACCGTTACAGTGTAGGTACTAATTCGGAGTTGAAATTGTAAAGTGATACTAGAACCTTGAAATAATAATTGAAACCGAAAATTCCCACGTTCGCCACAGCACCAAAAATATTTATAAACATACAAATAATTATAATGGTAAAACATATACGGATAGTATTGAAATTTAAACGTAGTCATTAAATTATTATAATTATTATTATTATTATTATTTGTTTCCGGCACGTATCGGTGTTAAGATTATTCAGTGAATTACATATATTGACACTTCATTAGTAGGGAAGTAACGTAATTAGCAACAAACCAAGTACGCGATTGCCTATTGGTTTTCAAAGGCCCTTCAGACTGCGGCAGCAAGCAGATCATGCACGATTGAAAGGCAGCCAACCGGTTGCGCGCAGCCAGAGTATAACACCGGGGATGTAAGTGGGCTTGCCGTGAGTCTCTGAGCACTAGTCTAAGCAGCCAGACTTATTTTGCGTTTTTCACTTCTCCCTTCACATCATATCCTTGCTATTTATTGAAGAATGATTGCACTGACATTCTTTTACAATTTAAAAAATAAAATTCCAAATACCTTCGAAGATCCTAAAAATAATTTCGAACAAGCCCTTTGAGTACCGTCCCGAAAATAGGAGATGAACCCAATCATTTTAATTTATTTTTTGTTCCCTGTTCATTACGATCGATTGTACGCATCGAATGGATTGCTTCGATGGACGTCTGACGACTCGACGACCGTTACGGGTCGGCTAGCTACTTATAAAAACTGGGTGCTCAATATTTCAACTGTCACAGCCTGGCTGCTTAGTGCTTTACTACACTCAAGCAATATCAATTGGTTTATTGATATATTGTAAATGTATTTATTACCAACCCTGGCCACAGGAAATATAAAACATATTAAAAAGTTGTATATGCATTTCGTAAATGGTAAACGTAACATAAGTAATTTATTAAAATAATATTTCATATAAGAAAAAAATAATTGTAATAATAATTATTATTATAAGATAATAATCTTACAAAATACCGTAAATTAGTACGTAAGCAACGCATATGTTTATTAAAGGACGCGACTGATGCAGGATTTATTAGGTTAAGCGAATAATGCGCGTGTGTGTGTGACACCTGTGAAGTCTTCCATGGTGGTCATGTGAATCGACTAACACAGAAAACTTATTCGCTATTTCAAGTGTTACTTTAGTTAAAGTTCTGCGTTTGTATAAATACGTACGGTTTTATCGGCATTTACGAAAACACGTAATCACTGCGTTCTGGTCACATGGACAACATTGCTCGATAGTTTAAGAATCAGTGGTTTTATAACGGGCAATTATAAACTGAATTCCTTGTAATATAACATACTCGTATACGCGCACAAATATATGTAGTTGTCAAACATGTAATCAAAGTGAAATGTTTCTCAATCTTTTTTGCTAAGGCGATTCATACAAAAATACATACCTAGCATGTTGAAATATAATAAAACTACTAATAATTTAACTATAAATAATTTAACCGTTTGTATTAACGCAATACAGCCATAGTTAATTTTGATAAATATAATTATATTTTAATTACTAAGATATTTTTCTTGTCGTTATTTTCGAACAGCAACCCATCAGAAATATTTTGCAAACCAAATTTGGGTCTTGACCCATATGTTAGAAAACGCTAATTGGACGCACGCATAGCGGCATATTCATGAACATCTAGTCCTCTGTGACTAGCCAAAAACGGTCTAAGAACAGGATATTGTTATATTATCAAGTAACAACCCGGGAAAATACTACCATTATTACTATCGTAGTTGGTATTTTTCCATTCGTTTACTTCTTCCAATGTATTTATCTATTTTTTATTTTTCCTCCGAGAATATTTTGCACACTGCAAAAATGCATATATTTAATACATAAAAACGTGTAATAATTGTATTACTCGTTTATATTTTTTCGATTATTGCGGGCGTTTTTTATTTTCAGTTTTTTTTTTTTTTTTTACTATTTCATTCCATTCATTATTTTTCCATATGGCCACTCGGGAACTGTGATTTATGCGTTTCACTTGTTTTTGACACCTGTTCGAAATATTATTATTATTTTTATTTATTTTTTTTTTTGCTTTGGATGAAACGACCCGTTATAATATAATATTATCATATCAATATGAGTGGGCACTACAATGTTTTTTTGACGTACAAATAATAGATTTTGATTTTGAAATTATTCAACATTTCTGCTTTCCTTTATTAGGTCTATCAATGTGTTATATCATACTCAATAACTACCGATAAATAATAGGATTTATAATACTGAAGATGAATTGTAATCACTAACATAGGTACCTACATCGAAATAATTGTAAAATCAACTTTCTGGATAGTGAAACCGATTAAAATATAAATTAAAATTATAATTGGCCCACTGCTGAAAAAAAATCGATTCAAGCCAATAAAAATTAAATTGAAAAAATCATACTGCGAGAATTGTCATGATTTACCATTATTAAATATTAATATTTCGCTTACATACCCGTTATTAAATTTGATTGAAGTTTATATATGTAGTTTAAGGTGGAATACGTATATAAAAGTTAAATATTGATTAAAATCAAGAAAAATCGTGTCACATTCCAAATCTTTTCTACAAGTATATACCGGAGCAATAAAGAATACATTTAAAATAAAAATATTATATATGTTGAATTCTAATAATTAAGCGATTCGATTTTTATACGTCTTATTCGTAGTAAATCTAGTACATAATTATTTTTTGAAATAAAAATAAAATACGTCATATAATATAAACATACCATATCAATAAATGTTTAGTTTATATATATATATATATATATATATATATATATATATATATATATATGTTTATTTTATATTTTTAATCAGTGAAAATCGTTGGCATATAATACAATAAAATTATAAAACTATACTTCACAAACATTATTATTCGTATGCAATGTAAACAAACTTATTAACTTTTAAGAGGATAAAATCTTTAAATATGTATTAAAGAAAAAAAAAATCAATAGGCTTTCTTATGATCGCCAGGTGTCGACCCCAGACCTACATACGGATAATCTACTAAATCGTAAACCTATTTTTGATTTACCTGTAGACACCATTCAAGATGCCTATGACAGGTATTTAAACTTTTCAACGAATAGAAAACAATGTCATATACACAATTATTACTTTATTAATGTCACAATTACAAGCATATCGTTTTGCATAATACATCAGTATATTTATTAACTTTGATCCTAATTGTTTTTTTTTTTTTTAATTGTGATAAAAATATACTTGAAAGGATAAAATATTGATTATATTATTATTTGATTGTTAACAAACTTATATAATTTAAGTAAAAAAATAATTATTAAAATTAATAATAATATTATTTTTATCAATTATTGTTAAATATTACAATCATTTTCGTTCAGTACACTCTATGTTGATGGACACTGATTGGAAATATCAAAACGTGACAAGATAGAATGCGTATTCAAATATGTTATGTAAAGATACAATATATTTGCTTTTCTAAAGTTTAAAAATTATATGTGTTTCATAATTAAACATTTGAAACATCCATCATTAAAATTAAAATTATAATAAAGTTCAATGTACGAAAATCGATTTTCTATTATGTTTATATTATTCAACAGCAAATTGTTCTAAGAATAGTAATAATTTTAAGGTATAAGTTATTTATAATAACATCTAATTTTTATGGACACATTATATAAATAATTAATTTTGAAGTTTATTATAATGTAATTTTAGTCGTTTACATTTACGTAAATTTATTATTATATACGTACCTATACAATAACGTAATATAAATATAAGACTTATTAATTATGAACCTATGGAGTTTGCAAAGATTAGTTAATACTAACCACCGGACTTGGGTAATATTCCGAATACAATATTCAAAATACTTTTTAAGTATTTCGAATACTTATTAAATACTTTTTTTTCAAGTATTCAATAAAATTATTTTAAATATTACTCAGAATAACGAGTATTCTGAATATAGTACTTTGAATATCTTTAAAACGTTAAATCATCTATTTTTTAAATTATTTCATGACTTCTCCGTCGTATCTTCTATAAGTTAATATAAGATATTTATTATTGTTGTAAATCATAAACTATAACATTTATATAATATAAAAATAGAATAAAATAACATATATTTATTCTACAATTTCAAATATTTCTCACGACAACTATAATTTTTATAGTATGAAATATTAGAAGTATCTTAAAAGTATTCTAAATACAATTTTTATCAAGTATTTGAATGAATACATATTCGGAAAACTATTTATTATATGTATTCGAGTATTTATTCCAAATAATTTTAAAAAGTATTTTACGTTAGTCTGCTAGCTACACTTATTTTTAAAAAAGTATATTACATTACTAACCGGTTATATTATATGATTATATATATATATATATATTTATATATCAAATATTATTTACTGGAAGTATTTTTAACGTGATTAATTAATAGATGTATCTTAATTAACCTGACCAAGATTGATCTATAATATAATAAAAGTTTAATTTTCTAACTAATAAATTTTGTAAAATTTTCTTTCGTACAATATATTAATAATTTACAAAGCATAGTATAACCAAAAGTACAGAATTATAATATTATATTATTTTAACGGTTAGGTTAGGATGTAGTGCTATTCAATTTTTGTTAGTGCATGTACATCGAGTTTAAAAGAAAAAAAAAATATAGAAATATAATTTATGGACTACAGTTAACCTAAATACAATGTAATATAATAGAGTCTACTAACATATTGCAATATTACAATTTTCAAAAACGTTAGTGACTGGCATTTCCCTAGTATTGTCACTGGGTAAAGTCAAAACTTCAAAACTAAATTAAAACACAAAAGTCAGAACTTTAAACTCAAACAAAGACTCCGAGTTTATGTTATGAAATTTTACAATAGAATGCCGGAGATATAGGAGAAATAGATTTTCGAAATGTTGGATTATAGATAGGTTATGTTTGGACGTAACCAGTCATTATTACGAATTACTTTTTGAATAGCATCTTATTCATTCGCCCTCCATGTGTGTAGTGAGTATTATAATTTTGATGTAGTTTGCTCTTAAAATATATTATGAACATTTTCAAGTCATTCATTATAAATATATATATATATATAAATATATATTGAATCGCTATTAATAATTTTTGAGAATATAAAATGAAAACAAGTGATATAATATTATATTCGATGGTCATGAAGTCCTTTAATTTACTGATTCAAGATGTACAAGTCCTTTTCAATTTAGTAGCATACTAATAACATAAATTACATTGAAAAAATGAAAAGAATTCAGGAATTTTATATTATAATGAAAGTTCCTCGTATTTGCTAGTTTAATTCTTGAACATTTTATTTATCTTCGTGTTTACCTTAAAAGTAATTTGAAGTTGTTAAACATTGGCAAACATAACAAAATTCTATAGTTTTATTATACTTTTTGTTTTTGCGCAATTGTAAACGTCTTCGTTTACTCAATATTTTAAAACTTGGAATGCACAAAAATATACGTACAGAATGTTTATTTAAATTAAACAATAGGTATAGTTCTTCTGGATACATAACGAAGAGGCAGCATTTCAGTGCACAAAAAGTATTATCCAATTAAAATGATAACACGTTTCGAGTTCGAATTTTTATAGTCATCATTAACGAGTAGAATATCAAATTTAAACAAAAATGGAGTAGTACGTACTTCGTGAAAGCAATAATGGTTATACGCATTGACTACATTGGTTTCCTTCTTCCAAGAGTTTCGAACAATACAACAGTTTGAACATACTTAGAACGAAAACATTATAAACAGAGCGAGGAACAATTATATTAATGTTTAAAGTAACATAGTATCCTTAATAGCCGAACGGTGGAAATAATTCTTCAGTTAACGTTAATGTTCGTATCATTTTACTGTACTTACCGTATCCCAACTATAATTACCACCATATATTTATTATAACACGTGTATTACGCGTAACACGCGTTCGCATGGTCGTTGACTGCGAACGATTAATTCGGCAATGTGTAGATTTATCTAAGTTTTAGTGTTTACATAAAAAATATAATTTCGTTCGCCTGAAGTCGGTTCGATGTGATCGAAAATTGTGTTTTATCGGATGGTAGCAGCCAATATTTTTTAATTAAGTTTGTCTGTATTATTTTATAATTTAGTTTTATTTTTAACATGTGCTCTTGAAAACAATACTATACGTATACGAGTAAACAATCAAATTTTAATTTCCCAAAAAAAATGGTAGATGATTTTTTAAATCAATTTCGAGTTGCGAGTTAGTGTATGAAAGTTGAAAACGGAACAAGACCCTTCCATCACTTAATAGTAGTCAATTATTTTGGTTATTGTATTTTTGAATAGTATTATTATTATTATTGTTTTCAGTTAAGAAAAATATCTTGTTTCAATTTTCTTCGTGTGGTAGCCCGATAATTGTTTTGATGTCGGACAAAGATTTACACGTGGTGTACTAAATAATAATTATTTGGTTATAGTTTTACAATATCGCATAATAATAAAATACATTATAGAGCATGCCGAGTCGGTATTATTGTTGTGAACAAATTATTGATCGTGAATCCATTAAAGTACACTTTCAATGTTCTCTTTATGAGCACTATAGTTTTCTATGTATGATGTATGTATGATATTGTGTACAGTATATTCGTTTGTATTATTTTCAAGTGGCGGAAAGTCATTTATTCGTTTCGCTCTTTCGGTTCGCTTTGGATGTCATTGTTTTTTTCTTGTATTTTCAATGACCGATGTATTCGGTAATCGGGCACAACGTACGAGATATAGTGCACGTTGACCTATAAACTAAATACTGAACACAGGATTTCACCGTTGAGGTATACGGCCATTGTGTAAAACATGAATAATTATTATGTGCAATAGTAATACGGATGTTGCATTTAATAGTTCACGTACGTCCTCAGTTTTAGAGCAGTTCGCTGAAATGAGAAAACATTCGAATCTCTTTATAAGCTTATCTCGATGATTTTCGGGGTAATATAAAATTAGGTTCACTACGTTATTATACGAGTTCATCCCGACGATGATAAATAAATACTTTTTGCTATTCAAAATTAATACATTCAACGGCGTATGCAAATGTTTGGCTAGTGTGAAAATTGAAATGTGTTATAATTACATAAAAGTATAATGCATAGTTATTGCGCACGCTAGCTGTTAATATTAATATTTATTCACTTTCGAATTCAGTTACGTGCGTGTTATGCGTAGGTGCTCGTTCAATTATATATGCGTGTAAAAATAAAACAAATAGTTGTTCAAAAGTTCTAAATTCAATGTTGTTATAATGAACAACATGAAAAAAACTCTATTTACGCATAGTATACATATATAATACCGTTGGAATAATGTTAATTAATTTTTGCCGTGCATCAAATGAGTGATTTATAATATAAATGTAGTGTTATAAAAAACATTTTAAAAAAAAATTTCGTGGTATCACACTACAAAAATGCACTTAAGAATATCTACATAATATAAAAAATAATTTGAGACATCGTAGAATGGATAAGATAAATTCTAATATTTAACGATAATATGTTATTGTAATTACGAATAAATTTAACTCGAATACAGGAATTTTGTTGATTCGAAATCAATTGTATTTTAATTGGGTAAAAAAATATTGATTTAGTTAATAGTTACAGTTATATCGTTATCATGTTTCGCAGTTTAATAATATTACAGTATTATTAAACTTTAGTAGAACTCAATTATATTAAGTGCTATTCTGGTTATTCAATCGATTAAATAAATAAAAACATTTCCAGTAAATCTCCATCGTTATGTACACCTTATTGCTCACTTTACAAGTATATTTGAATTTTCATAATCCATTATATTTAATACTATAACGTATATAAAGTAAAATGTTAGTAGAAAAATATAACAACTCTAATGAATTTATCTTAATACAACTTTTTCTCGAAGAATAAAGTTTAAAAAAAAAATTGATAACGATAATTTTATTGTCGTTAAGATAAATAAGATAAATATAAGTAATATTGATATAAATGCTAATGGCTCCATTTTTCTCAGTTAAATTTAAAAATGCAATAGCTCATTAGGTGAAATAAATTTATGAATATTGATGCCCAGTAAATAGAATATCAGAAATACACCAGTATTCATCAAATAACTTATTTCCATTATGTCGTCTGTACCTATTTTCTTACTACCAATGAACATAATTAGGCGCATACACAATAGGTGGTTTTATCCCTCATCAAAGTTCCTCCGAATTGTAGAATATTTATGTTTAAATGATTTAAAATTGTATTTGGATTAAATAAGAAGGATTATTTAAAACTAAACTCCCTCCCGTCAAAATATTTTTTTTGTGTATGAGTCTGATTGTAATCGTAATAGGAAATACGAAATAATTAGAAATAGTGTAAGACAGAACGAACGCTGGAAAAATAATAGTGAGATAGGAAGAATGTACCTAAGCTTTTAGAACAATTTTGTTTGTAGCCAAAACGAGTTATATTTGTACTTAAATTATAATATAGTATAAATTAATATTTGTAATAGCAGTTGTCAGTTGTACGATAGTTAAAAAATTGATCAATTTTACGTTGAGTCAATAGCGGTGAAGGAGAAAAAACTCCGTCAAGCCAAGTTAACCGTTCTATCAATCACCCTTATCTGTCCTATTGAACATTTTAAAAGGTAAACGACTGTGTCAATGTCGTTTTTATCTAGTATTTTCTAAAACGTTATTGTATGGGTCCCTTGTACACCCAAACCACCACCATGGGTGTACAACGCTTTTGTTTTTAATTTTTTTTTCCACCAGAATCGTGATAATAATGTAAAGAAAAAGTTGTGGTATGAGATAATGGGTATTGGAGAAGGGATGTCTTAGAAAGAGAATAAGTAGGGATTCACGTACAGAGAAACAGAGATTGTACAGCGCCCCCGAGTCCGGTCGAAAATCGCAACAGCGTTTAGGGATGATTAAACTAAGTTTCCGGTTGTATCTTTATTTCCATTTTTACGAGCCCCTAGGGAGAAATTCTACGAGCACATTCCGCAAAACTTTGAGGTTTTTTAATAGGAAATTTTTTTTCCCACCAACCGGGAGAAAAACCTATTATAATACCCATACGACGTCATCTCGTCACTGCTGTTGTTTGGTTCAGATTTTTTTTTTTACCGCTATCATTATCATCATCATCGTCATCGATCTCCGACTGCAGCTACACAGTTAAGGTATAACGATGTATACATACATATGGCACAACTTTAAAGTATAATGTATACCTATATGTACTCGTGTAATATGTAAACACATAACAACATAATATTTACGAGTATGTGTGTGTGTGTGTGTGAGGGAGAGAGTGAGTTATATCATGCATGTATAATATGGTTGCTGGTCTGACATATGACTACGCGACCTCTACTACCGCACGCCCGTCGTCTCTGAAAATTTACATCACAATAAAGTCAGCCGGCTTTGTGATGCACGTACACGACATCTTCACAATTGGACACGACGCGAATACGATTGTCGTGCCTACCCAAGCAGCCCACCGCCGGCGACCGTTCGTTGTATAAAGACTTATCTGTACACGCGTTACGATCTGACGATTATTTGAACTGGACTTTGTGCGTTTAGTACAGTTATTAGCAATGCATCCCGTTGTTGTATCATGGTTACATGGAATCGTTTTGAATTCGTTTTCCGAAGAGTATGAAAATAATAACGAGAAAACACAGCGCTCCTCGCTTGCGCAGGAACGCATTTTTTTTCGTTTTATACTTCCACCGACGAACATAGATGACCAAATGTTACGGAAAATAAATCGTTTTTGAAGATTTACTACGGTCATATTAAATACCTAGATAATATATGCATGTTACACGGGTAAAATATCAGTAAAATTGTTGGTGGTGTTCAACCATTGCTTATACGTTTTCGTCATCACGTGAAAAGTGTTGACTGGCGAATTTCGCTTCATAATCCAGTCAGCTTTGTCCTAACGTCCGCATTATTGTCTCGTAGAGTTTTTCCAAACTCTACTACGTTATCAGTTCTGGGTCTTTCGCACGTTGATTTATTTCTAAAGTTTCACTATTAACGAAATATAAATAAGTTTACACGGTTTTATGCGCGGACCGGAAACAAGGTTAGACGACGACAACATTTGCTGTATTCGATGTCGTTTATTTTATATGCATAGGTATAATACATCAGCGCGATTTCTAGAATTTAAGCTCAGCAGTGGTATCTTGGATTTCAGAACTTTTAGGATATATTAGGACTTTTAAGTTTATAACTAATTTATAACGAGCAAAAGGTTTAAGGAAAACTTTGAACAGTTCGTTTTATGCAACTTCTTAGGCAAATTAACTTTTCAAAATCCCATCCGTATTATACAATTTAAATATCAGACTTTGGCAAAAATGTCAGTTAATTATTTATTAATTTTTTGTGTTACCATTTATTATTATAAAGGTAGGATATATTGTATTTATTTCATAAATAATTATTCTAGTGTAATACGCTGTATATAATATGACATTTGAGTGCGATTACTACTGGATATACATACTAAGTATTCTAAATATTACATTATATCTCTAGAGACCTTTTAATAGAAGGGTACTTGTATTTTAAATCTAGTCCATATACATAGTACACGTATTGCGTATAATATCAAAATGAAACAGAAATTATAAAATATCAAAAAACAAATTCAGATAAAATTGTTAGGGACGTGTAGAATTATATTCAATAAGTTTAATTATAGCTTTTGGAACAATATTAAGAGTAAAAAATTTTTTGGAAAATCGAACTAGAAATATATATATATATATATGTATATATTTAATGAAGAGTAATTTTCAATTCTGATCCGATATCATGGATTTTCGTGCTGATTTTACGAGTAAGATCGTATTATCCATGAGTTCATAGAAAACAAGGATCAAACACTTTTAATTATCATGTAATACTCAGTTGTCAATATTTTTAAACTCATAAAACATACATAAAAACATATTGCCTATACTAGGTAAAAAATGTATAGTTTAACTATTGGTTTATATATTTTATTATTTAATTGAATGGTGACTTATTCTCAAGGTATATTTAAAAATGACTATGGATAGTTCAACTTTATTTAGTTTATAATTTCATTGTAGATAGGTACTGACCAAAGATGTATATTTTTATTTTTATTTTAAAATCACAAAATAAGTGTTAAATGGGAAAAAGTATTCAGAATTAATATTTAATTATGTTTCATGTGTGCTTTGGTACACGCATTGTGAACAGTATAATATTTTCTTATCTTGAACGTGGTTAAATTATTCTAATGAAAATTAATAAATTGATGATGCAGCAAAAGTCTATATAAGTTAGCAAAATATATATTTGGATATATGTATTTAGTTTTTTATTCGTATCATAATCCTGTCGAAATAAATACTCTTACGGCTAGACGGTCGTGACAGTTTCATAACACATAATTACATAATGGACAATGGCGCTATTATTTTAAAGGCTTCTCACCATCGATAACTCGTGAAGGTCCAAGATTTATAGTACACAAGACATATACAATGCATTAAATCATTAGCGTTGATGTTAAATCGAGTGCGTCCAATATAATAAATCTAAAACGGTTTAGCCTCCGATCGTAATGAAAATGATTATCAACTATCCAGTTTTTAATTGAATAAATATCTTATCGTTTTCGATTATTTTAAAAAGGACTTGATTAGTATTGTTATAATCGACCGGAAATGTGAAATTATTTAAATTTTACCACGTGCATTATTAATTGCATGTGCTCATAGCATTCGACGAATGAGTGAACATCGATTGATCATTATGGTTCGATCGATAAGAAGTGACGTATATGTGTTGATTTTAATAATTTGTCAAGCACGATGGAACATCGTGAAAAACCTACTATTTTATATTCAATAAACGACCACAGCACCAAAGCAATGGTATACTTTTTATACGGTAACACTAAGTGCCATTTACTAATTCAAAAACGATGTACGTTATCGCGTTCCTGTGAGTTGTTCACAAAACGGGTGTGCGCGCGTGTCCGTTGCTGTAAACCATCGTTATGTGTTATTGTTTACAAGCGACTCGCGGCAAGGTTTAGGAACAGGACGTGTGAATAGCAGATCTATGCACCCAGTGACGTACGCAGGATTTCACAATTGGCTTGAAAATAAACAATTACTCGACTGTCACAAGATTAAGTTTGAAAAATAAAGAAGGTAATTTCTCAGTTCTTATTTACATTAAGCATAAAATACAAAAAAATAAACGAAACAAATGAACATAAAAACATAATTATAAAAAGAACGGTAATAAAATATGTTTAAATTTTGTCCAGTTAACTAATTGTAGTTGTTTAAGTGAGATTTTTTAAAAATGTAGCCGAACTTCAAATTAATATTGTTTTCTCTTTTGATGAAAATTTATATAGCTAATCTATTGAAACGTTCATCCGTTATGGTTGATCTTAAGTTAGGTTTTAAACGTTTCAACTTTAAAAATTTTCTTTCTGGTGTAGCTGAAAAAGTAATCTAACAGATGTTTTAATTGTCGGTGACATCAGTTCAATTTTTATCATAGATATCTATGGACTATAGTTGCAAAATGTTTTGTTATGGTAAATATATAATTTAAATTTTAAACACGGTTATATACAGAGATATATCCGTGATTTCAAGATATCACCTTAAATCGTGGGTTACTATGTAAGCAAATAGAAATACATTTTGGTAAAGAAAATGGGGGGGGTTCACCGTATTAGCCAGTTTTCTGTGTACGCCGCTGCATGCACCGTTTGATGTTTGGCGCAGGATGAACGATTCGGTTTTACCTTCGCGCGACGGCAATGTTTTCTTTCCGTACGCGTCAGCGCCCGGCTCAAACCGCATTACGCCTGTACACGTTGATCTAGCGCGCGTGCCAGTAAACCCGAGTTCTTAGTCGAGTGTTCTCGTCTAAAGTCGTGGTTTAATCCGCACTCGAATAAGCTTAATATTATACATTTCAGTGAATAAGAATTCCATGCGCACGTGAGACGTTGCACGTATGACAAGTGCGCATATTTATATGTGATGTACTAATATGGAAATGCGTAATATTTTACGTGCTAATCATAATACGATACGTGTACGTGAATCGCGGTACAATGTAAATCGGTACGGACACGCGTCCTTCGATCTAAAGTGCGGTCGGTAAATGAGAAAGAGAAAAAAATAATTAAAATATGTGCCCCTCGCGCAAACGACGACATCATGCTGACCCTTGGACTCGCGAACGCTTTCGTGTGCGAATGTTCGACCGACGAGTGTCAAGCAAATATTGTTTTAAACGCATTCGGTACTAAACGTACGAAAACGATCGTATTGCACTACACCTATCAGAAGAACTGTCTAAACACATTATACTAAATACGTTATACCGTGTCCGCAGGATCACCGGGTAATCCTCGAGAATACACTTCGATTCGTATCACGGCCACCACAGTCGACAACGTCGCTCTGTAATACAATAACAACGTGAATTCGCGGGGGTCGAACGAGGTTGTCCACCTGAGACACAGCTGCACAGAGAGCTGCTGCAGCCACTGATGTGTACGTCCACAGGACCGCCGCCGCACTCGTGTTCGCGCCTGTATATGTGTGTTCGGCGTGCGTGGGCGGGTATGGTTTGATCAATGCCGGTCGCCGAGGCCGCCGTGTACGCGTTACCGCGGTATACGCGCGACAGTACCGTGTACGCGGGCAGGGCTGTGGAAACACGCATACCGACCACGGTAGCGGGACGGCGGCTCGCACCGCACACGGAACTTCCATTAAAACGTCTAAAGCGCGCGGCTCGCAGGGATCCGTCGCTCGCCGCCGCCGCCGCCGCCACCATCCCTTATGCTGCCCGCGCGCGGAGCAAATGAAAAACAACCATTGTCAGTCCGACGGAGGCCACCGCCGACATTGTATAGCACTTATATGTGCACGGCAATGTGATCGTGTGTGCGTGTGTATAAACCGAACAGAGATGATTGGTGTAGCGGCGCGGGCCGCGCGCGTATGGGCAACGATTTATTTATTTATTTATTTAGTTTTTTTTTTTTCCCCCTGTTATTTCACTCGGCCGTTATGTGGACGTTAAGTGTACGTGTGTTTGTGTGTGTATTGATTTTCGTTTTGTGTTTGCGGGCGCCTCGAATAACAGTGGCGACGACGCTTGCGCGGACGTGGAGTATTAGTCGCCGTCGTAGACGAGCCGGTGGTGGTGGCTCGACCCATCGACGTCGAGGAGTCTGTCAAGATTGTACACCCCTTGAATTATTAATTCTCGCGGTGGTAGCTTTTGGCGCGGTGGCTCAGCTCCGACTCGGATGAAAAAAAAATAAATAAAATAAAATAAAATAAAAAATAATAAAATAAAAAAACCGTTGAAAAGCCGACGACTACGACGACGTGTATTGTGAAAGAGTGGTGCCGGGAGGAGAAAGATATCTTCCCTCCATACGCACTCACACACAAACAATGACCTAGTCGGGCGAGTATAATTTATCTTGTTTACCGGCGACAAGTTTCGAGTCCGAAGAAGCAGCTTTAAACGACGGGACATTTACCAGTGGCAGTGGAGGGGATTGGGGGAAGGGGTGAAAAAGCTGTATAAATGCGGTGAAAAGGATTTCGGCCGTCGAGCGAAACAAAAGGCGGGTATTAACGATCCGAGACGTTAGGTTTAGAGATGCCTATCTCCTTGTGCATCTTGCAAGTAATGCGGTGCGCACGGTGGTAGCAGACACCGAGGACAGGGATTGGTGCGAAACGATATCGTGCAAGAGTATAGCGTACCGCAACTTAGCAACGGCGACACTTTAACCACGGCGAGATGAGTTAAGGGAAAAAAATGTTCGGATGTGCATATGTATGTATGAGTATACTGATTAGGGTGGGCTGGTAGTTGTAAGGAGAAGGGAAACCGCTTATTTCCAAAATTTATACTATGAGCCCTGTCCATATAGTCAGCTGTCAAATACGTTAATATAATCGTGTTGCAGGTGTGATAGCACGTTTACCCTCTACAAAACAACGGCATTTCTATATCAGATGTACCCGCACAAGAACACGCACCGTTTTCACCCTATCGGCACCTTCAATCCTTCTCCTATGCGAAATTCTATTCCTATTCTCAACATGTGCCTATTTTAAGTTTATCTATTTTTACGTGTTTTAGATATGAAACAATTCTTTGATACAGAACAGCGTTTATTCGTCGAGTAAAATGTTGGTGCGCAATAAAAATACATTAATTAATGTATCCAAAAATAAACGTTTGACTAATAAAATGACTCATATACTGACTAATATTTAAAAATTGAGTGTTGAAATAGATTTGCAAATAAAGTCAAATTACTACAGCCGATTTCAATCAAAATATTGTAAAGAAGTCCGATCGAGTTTAAATGATGGTGGATTCTTGTTTGTGGGATTATTAATTTTTTCTCCAGCTCACAAATGTTGGAAAAAGTCTGCAAAAGCCGCAATTAATTATGTTGTATATAAATAGACGTAATAGTTCGGGATTCTTCGAGCGGAATAAAATATAAACAATTGTAAGTACCATCGAGACGTATAAAAGCGGCAAAACGGTATCGATATAACAATTTCCCATCCAGTAACCACAGAACACGGGAACAAACAGTAGCGGCTAATGATATGGTGCACAGTAGCACGTGAACCACACAAAAAAAATGTATATAAAGTTACTAGATTCCCGTAGTAAATGATAATTGGATGAAACACACATAATCTATAGTTAATAAAAATGTTTATTAAAAAAGAAAAAGGTTTTGGCCGTTTTTCGCGTTGAGAAGTAAGTCTATTTAACAATTAGTGGATTTCTTTTATATAATTCGTTGCGCTCGGGGCGGTCGTACAAAAATTAGCTACATACTCGGACACGTCAGTTAATAATAAATGTTAGTTTGGAGAATAATCAACGTGTTCAGTGGACTTATTTTTATCATTTCACGTATCACGTCGATCATGAAAGTAAAAACGTTGTGTTTATGTTTCATACATAAATATTTTTTCCTAATTTATTTTTATTTTAGTATGACGTAGAGTTTATGCAGCTTAAAAAAATAAATGTATCTATAACTAAAACAAAATTAATAATTTTTTACCCGCCTGCATAGGTATCTTACAAATAAATTGTGCGCCACCTGATGTAAATCACAGGAGCCGCCACTGGGAACAAATAATTTTATGAAATGATAAAAATGTCCATATAGATAGAATGGGGTATAAAAAATAAGCGATAGAAAACCATTGAAAGTTGAACTACTATCAGTCGCAAAGATTTTTCTTATGGCCCGTGGTAGTCGCATATAAACATTACGCGAAAGAGTCGGTGTATTGACCACACTAAGTGTTCGTTCCGTATCCACAGATCTTGTGATAAAAATCGGTGTTGTATCATTGGAAAATGGAAAATCAAATTTAAATTAGATTTTCGACAAATATACTAGAGAATAATTCAAGGCCATTCAGCTGAAATTAATTATCTTTTTACATGCAAGCATTATAATACTCATTAATGAATTGTTCTTATGAGCTCCTATGATTTTTTTTGTTTTTTTTTTTTTTTTTTTTTTTAAGACCATCTAGCATACAAAAATAATAATATTGTATCACCAAATATAATTCTACGAAGAATTATTTAAAATAGGTATTAATATTATACTAAAACTTCCACCATTCGTTCACTATAATAATGCATTGTAGTTATGGTTTTCATAAATATCGATGCATTTATATCTGACAAAATATAATGAGTCAAACCAAATAGTAATTTTTGTCACTTATGTTTATTGTTAATGCACGGATTTTGACATAATTCTAATATTCAACCATCGTAAATGTAGTAAGAATCGTGTTTTAATTTCACTATTTATTTTTCTTTTCCAACCATATTTATTCCAACCAGTATCTTCTATCCATTTCAACGCCATCGGGTTACGATATTTCTTGGACAGATGATAACTTTAAACATTTCAAGCCTGTTCACAATTACAAAATAACCCGTGGTAATCGCTACATGAATACATATTTAAAAGTTCAACGTTCTAGATACCTTGTATAACCATTATGTACCAAGTACCTACTACAATCGTGTTTACTTGGCATTTCAGGCGAAAAAATAAAAAAAAAGGAAAAGAATATGTATATCCGTTCCGATTACGGTAGGTAACCAAAAACTGAGCCAAACGTTATCGGCGCACGAATATACCATTGAACATTGATTCGTTTTTAATACGCGGTATCGATATCACGGTAACGTCATTCGGTTGAAAAGGAATTTAGATAAAAACGTATTGTACAATACTGCAGCGTAGAGGAAAAAAAAGTAAGAAATAAAATAAAATAATATGCATTTGTAAGATTTTCACGACCCATGCGTGGGGTGGTAATAACAACGTAATCGAAGCAATTATGTTTGTCATATACAAGCTTGTGGAATTTCGTGGAGAACGAATCGAACAAAAAATAGAAAGTCTCTTTGAACAAAAATAACATACTCGCGTTCGTGTGAGAGTATACTGTTTGCGATTGGTGAGTTTTACTACTCAAGTGACTTACAGCCAACACTCTCGAAGGGCGCTTGATTACGATGATAATGGTTGGTCGGTATAGTGTAATTACGCCCGTGTTTGTACTATTGTGTGAAAAAGTACAGGGTTCGCATGAGTGTCGTTGACGATAAGATAAAAAATTCAAACTTGTGTAATTACTGTTTTTTGTCTTTTCTAAAAATCCTATCCGAGTCAATGGTTGAGTATTGAAATGGCTGAAGTGGGCTTGGTGTAAAGTTCGCCATCTAAATATTAACGCTCAACGCGTTTTACGGCCGAACTTTATATATCATATCTGCTCTTGGATTAAACGCAATAATTACGATTTGTTTTGAATCGGATTCGTAGGGTCAGGTTTTGGTCGATTCCTTTTTTTCATGCATCAGACAAATACAATTTAAACCCTGGTTAAACTGAACCGATTAAATCAAAATGCCTAACATATATTTATCGAATATATTCAACTACTCAACTGATTTAATTGCACCAGAATTGTAAATGGACCAGAATAAACCATTAGTCACTTTAACAGACCTTGAAAAAGCATATACATTTACTGTACAGTGCTAGGATGGATCAATTTCAAGCCATTGAGAATTTTTATTTTTATAAAAATTCCGAATAGATCGGAGAGTTTCAGACTAGTCTAGACTTGAATCAAGAGTCTACGAAGAAACGTGAGATTTTTTTAAATCAGCCGAGAATATGGAAAATGTGGGTCGCTCGTCGATACCGAATGATCCTGCCCGACGGGCTATAGTAGTGCCGCGAAGACGATTGGCTAACGATCCGGACAGTGGCTACTGTAACAGTAATCGACTATTAGTCGCTGGCTCATTGAACCACACTGGGTCATAGTAAGAACGACGAGGAAGAGAGGAATCATTTGATGAGGGTATATGTGCCGTAAGGGTTCTTTTATATAAAGAAAACAACGCGTGGGCGTGAATGCACGTGTATATACATGAAAATTCTACACATACTTTCACACGCCTGAAATGTATATAATGTAATATATATATATATATATATATATATATATATATATATATATATATATGTGTTTATAATCGAATGAGGTATTTTTTCCTCAGCCAAGTGGTGCGTTGTTTGTGTATGCGTGTGTTATAATGGTGGTGTTAGTGGTAGGATCCTTCCCTGTTCGACGTTTGATCGTTTTTAAACGATTTAAGTTAGCACGTTCTCCACCGTCGCCTACGCTTTTGCACAAACGTCGCTTATCGCCTGCCAGTCATTAAGAGATCGGCGTTGCAGACAAAAAAAAAAAAAAAAAAGTACACGAACGGGAGTTTGGTGGGTAAAAAATGGATTTAACCTACCCAGTCGCCCGTTTTAAGCGCCGCTTATCGGATGCGAAAAGAAATTAAAAAAAAGATTAGTTTAAATTTTTTTTTTTTTTTAATTTTTTATACATTCAATATTATCTGTATGTGTATAGATTATAGGTATTATACGATGTACACGTACACGTATTGTGTCATAAAATTTCATCCACGATATTATTTACGTACGTGTTTTAAAAAATATTCGGACCAATATCACAGCAATATTTTCAGAAACAAATTATTATTTTTAATCGCGTTCCGGAAAAAAAAAAAAATAATAAAAATATTACCTTCAGTACGGCGTTTGGGACTTGGACAGTTTTTATTCACTATTTATTTCCTACATATAACCGAACCCAGCCTACTATTTTCAAATGTATTATATGAACATCATAATTGTTTCGTTAGAGTTTTATATTACCTTCGGTTTTAACTTAACCAATTTACAGTGGAAATTACCGGGGAAAAACACGTATGGTTATATTACGTACGATTATATATATATATATATATATATATGATGAGTATAGATAATAAATAGTTCCCATTTTATATTATTATCGAACACCACTTGACCCAATTTAATTCACAACCAATATACTTTAGCTAGGTATGGTTATCGCGTTTCCTTGATTAGATATTATGTCGAAAGTTAGATTGCATTTGAAGTTTTCTTTTAACTAATTGAATGGTCCTATTGCTTTTAGAAATACTTTAGACCATTCTTATTTATTTTTTTTTCAGGCCATAGAAAATAAAATATTTTTTATTGTTATTATTTTTTTTTCCCTCATCAGACCAAATGTTTTCTGTAACCACAGCAATGTGACGTCGTGTTATTATTATTCAGACGGCCATTAAATCTATAAAAATTTAATTAGAGAAATAATAATTATTATTTGATTACAACCTTTATTTTTTCTTACGATAAATGAAACGATAATATTCTAGTTTAATTTAGTTATTTGGAATACAAGTTAGTTTAGTGTGTATTTTATCTCATCATAGTTCGAAATAAAAATGTGTATGTTAAAATTACTAAGATTCAAAAGTTCCAAATGTATTTATTATTAAAACAAGTTTCTTGATATACTCTCCATTAAGGAATTATAATGTCTACATTTATGACAATGTCATCAACATTGGAAGTTGTTTTAGTAATGTCGATAATTTGAGTGATTATTATTTGTATTAAGAAAGGTGTAATTATGGTTTATTGTTTAGTTTAAAAATTAACATAAAATACATAATACTATACTATACTCGAATTAAAATTTTCAAATTGTGTGAATTATGAGCACTGAACATTTCTTGAAAAATACATAAAAAATACATTAGAAATACATTAGAAAATTTAGTTTTTTTAGTACGTAAAAAGTTTATAAAATAATAAAATTTAAAATAATTCATGATTTAGGAATTAAAAGGGTTCAGTATATGTAAGGAATCGCACTACATTTTATTTTTAAAACATATGAATATATAAAATTAAGCCATATGATTACCCAAAAAACATAAAAATAATGCTATCGTGTTTATTACGAAAAAATAAATCAACTTTTCACCGTATGTAAATATTATTATTAAATTATACTATACCTAAATGTATTAATTAAATCTATATGTGAATTGCGTATTTCTCTTTGATCATGAATACATTTACTGAACAATATTATATAAAATACATTTTCAATTCCTTTGGTTGGTGCAAATTAAATTCTCATGCATAAAGATATAATATTATTATCGACACCCATTTTATTGATTGAATATTTTTCTTAAAAACAAGAAAAACAATTTCATTAAATTGATGTTTTATAACACGTTTAATTATTAGTTTTTAAATATTTATGAAATAATTAGTTATGTGATAGGTTTGTTTTTAACTGTGATAAGATATAAGAGCGATAACAAATTGAGTTCGATAAAAATGTACTTGAGTTTTAAAAATTATTTACTTAGTATAATAAATAATTTTACTATAATTTTAGTTTTTAATATTCTGATTTAGTCGACTAGAAGACGTACCCTAATTGCATTTTATTATATTTTCCATTTTTACTCTAAATAATTTTTTTTCACTTTAATCGTATTTTTTATAATACGTATAAGGAGATTAAGAAAATAAAATATTATAATATATAAGTTAAGGTCACTTATTATGAAGTAATACAAACGAATTTTTATAAATAAGTTTATTTTAGATATTATAGTAGGGAACATTCAAAACCAAAATAATGAAGAAAAACAGAATAAAGGTAACAGTTTAATTTTTCAAAAGTATTATCATTCTGATTTTATTCTAAAAAACCTTTTTTAATATTTTAAAATATTTCTTACGAGAAATTTAGATATAGTTTAAATAATATAGTATATTGATAAAATATCTTATTCAAAAATTCTAATCTAAATTATTATATTGAGTACGATGATTATAATTGAAAATTTGATTAAAACTCATGTTTACATAATGATATTTACCTATATATTTACACACACACACACACACACACACACACACACACACACACACACACACACACATATATATATATATATATATATGAGTAAGTTTGTTTGAAAGCATTATTTATAGTAAAAAAAACTACGACACGATTCATACACGGTCTACGTAATTATATTGAAAATCGAAATGTAGTAGACTGCATTTAGAACAACTATCCATTATCCAGTACATATTTTAAAAAGTTTTCTTTTTATCGTATTAATACAGAGTTCACTTTTTTCTTTAAACTGAAGTTATTTAAGTATAACACAAGTGTATAAATATACTATTACACAATGCGGTGAATTTTAAAAGCCAAAAGACCAAAGTATTCTTTTGACTAATTGTATTACTTAATTATAGTTAAGAATAGTCCACAGCATTGTTGAAGTTCAATATATATATATTGTTTTTTTTATTTATAGTTTTTTTTTTTTTTTTTTTTAATTAATAATAGTTTTCAAAGCTTTTCCAATGTCATTTTTATAATTCTACATCATTCGGTGGCTATATGGTTTTAAAATACTATGAAATAAGATTTTACTATGAAAATGGTTGTAAAAACACTATCATCTTAAAAAAATCACCCAATAATATTATTTGAAGAAATTGCGTATTTTGCTGTTAACAGTTTTATGCATATAGAACGAATACAATAAATATTGATAGTTTCATGAACGATGATGTACTATTTTTATATTTTTATCATTATAAGACTACAATTTTATATTTTTACCTAATAAATTACACAATATAATCAAATGTTTCAATACAAGTATTAAACTATATTTAATATATTTATTATGTTCCACATACGTAAATTTATATGGCGATAATAGAAACTTTTAAATTTATTTAATAATAAAGAAATTAGTTTTAAAGTAATGTAAGGGATACAACGGTAACATATCGCAGTAATTTTTTTTTTAAATATAAAATATATTTTAATTTTGAATAATTATTAATATAATTATACATATAAGGTAATTATAGAATGAATATGAAATATGTATTGTAGTTAAGTAACTTATGTATACAAATTGTGAACATAAAATTTAAAAAAAGTGTTATTGGATTAAATTAATTTACTTATATTTCGAAACACTGTCAAAATAATTTGCAACCTGCGCGCGCGCACGCATACACACATACATACTCAAAATCATACGTCACTTCCATTCAAACACTAATCTAACCTAATCTATTGTAATAGAGCTTAACCTAAATAAACGTAGTCTTAATATACTGTGAACTAAGGATTTAATTACAAACAGTATTGTTCCTTAATTTGAATTGTATATAAATGTTTACTTACCCTTGTTTTAAGTAATTTTTTTATTTCAGTATAAGAAATGAAATATTATTATAAGTATTATAATAAAATGTAAACTACATCAGTTGCTGATATAACACAATTTTAGTAAACTTCGACTTGAATGCGCACGATTATTGATACAGAGAGCTTATATAATTATCATTGTTACTTTAAAGCCTTTGCGAACGTGATCATTTGGTATAAGTAGAACGGTAGCAAAAGTTAAAGTGCAGAATAATCTAGAAAAGTCTTTACAATATAGCTGGTTAGACCTTTGCACTAGATAGATTAGAGTTTCCTGATTATTATTTATAGTCCTGTTGTGGGGCTCATCGATCTCTTTAAATATGAATATTTATCAAATGAGCAACTTAATAATGTTAACCACGCAAAACAATTTAGTCTTACTTTAATAATTTTTATATAAAACGAAAGGATGTAGGCCATTGATGTATCTATTCAAACTCTTAAAGACTGTCGTCCTAAAGTGACACATTTTTTTTTCCTTTTTACTGCCCATGTATTGTGATACATATAAGAAAAATAGAAGAAGCCTAAATAAAACAAATTGTTAGAAATACGTTGAGACAGATAAAATAAAAATTTAAAAAATACAAATCAGTACTCCTTCATAGCTTATTATCTCTATTTAATAATTTTTTTCTAAAAAAATGAGGTAATTGTTATTATTATCAATATTGTTTAATTTGGTGTATAAATGACTATTTTTTTTTCTTTTTATAGTCATGGATAGCGAACCTAGTCATCTACATATATACATAGATACTTTTATTTACGTTTTATTTATTCAAGTGTTGACTACTTTTATTTACGTTGTAAATACTTGATTATTGAATACTCATTTTTTTTTTACTATTTCATTACTTATTGGTTAACGGTCAATTAGGTGGTAAGGTGAGTGGTAGATTGTAAGCTAAGATGATTCGAACCACTATTTTTCAAAGATCCCTGCGACATTGGCTTAATGTATGGTAATTAAATGCGTACACCTGATTGTTGGACTATAACATTGAACAAAGACGGACCGAATGACAGACCGACAGAGTTAACCCGAACGTAATTTATACTGTGTTACGGTTAAGATATGGTAACACGTCAACTGACGTTATATGCGCGTCACGTTCGACCATTGATGCCATGAGATATTTCCCTTCGCCCTCCCCCCTAACTAGTCATACAATATTCTATTCGAAATTTTATCCAGTTCGACTGAAAACGGCCAGATCATTGGGGCCCTTAAGAAGTAGCCGCAGTAACACCGTCCGCCCTTTGAGTCACCTAACTTCGAAACGGGCGCGTACACCGAACGGACGCCCACCACCGGTCACATCGGTCGTAAGTTATGTACCGCAGTTAACGAGATCAAAGGATTACGCGCCCAGTGACATCATTAGACTTGGGCTGAGGCGGGACGAGGTTTAAACGTTTCACGCTCTCCCACTCCCAAGGCAACGACCCTCGTCGAGCGGCGCCCGTCCCTCCGACGGCCGCGCACTCCTCTCCGCGACCCGTCCGCCACGCGTATCCACTGCAGTCACGAATCCATGGCCCGTCTACCCGCCGCCGGCTGTGCACACGCACGCGTCGCATTCGGTCCACCCGGTGTTGCACGTCGACGTGGTAAATAGCACCACGGACCAGACCGGTCGAGAGTCAACCGCGGTAGCGCGCATAAATCCTTGTCCGACCGCCACCGCCGACGTCGCGGTATACCGATGGTGTCTCTGAGTGGTACGACGACGACGACTGCAGCAGCACGACCCGTGACGCGAACGAGGGTCGCGGGCCGAGCGTACATCAGGTAATAAATCCATCCCTCTAACCTCCCTCCGTCTCATCCACCGCACCGGCCAGCTCGAGACCGACCCGACGTCACCGACGCTATAAGTTTGTGCCTAGAACCCGGTTTTGCCGTGAACACGCCCACACGTTTACGTGCACACATTTCGGTCGAAACGGTTAAACGACCCGCCACCGGGGACTTCTTACGCGGTGTTTTCGTATCGCTTCGGTCGTGTTCACGCGCGCTTACCAACACCGGTAATAACCACTGCTACCGCGGTATCTAGAGGCGACGACTGTGATTTACGACCGTGCGTGCACGTAACTTATATCGCACCACCGCGACCCTGTACGTTACGCGGGTTTACGCGCGTCCACCGAATTTACATATGTACGAGTACAAAGATTTACATCTCGCGCCGAGCAGAGGTCGTACCGTGGTGGGCCTATGACGACCTCATCACGACCTATGCCGTGCAAAGCGGACCGCAGAGGTCTATTTATATATATAATACTACTGTCGCACACGTTGCTGCAATATATTATACCGGAACACGATCATAGTAGACATGCAGCACTTCTTGTTGTTACTCCTTGTATTACAACTTTCACGAAAACTACTGTGACGTGGAACAATATTAGATATTACCTGTGCGTGTACGTATGTTTTTAAATAGAACCGTTTCGGGAAAAAAAACGTATTTCGTTCACATAATGCGAGCGGGTGTCATCGACAAGCGTCATTACGCACGGGTCACAGTCCTGTAGGCCCAAGGCTCTCAACCTGCGGGATGCAGACTCCTAGGGAGGAGTGAAATGTAACACGGATACGTTACTTCCTATTATTTACATTTCTATCGGGCGTTATTGAGCAATTACGTAATATTATATTGACGTATACTACGTTCATTTATAAGCACTGTCACAGTTGTCGTCATACTTTAAAAAAATAAATTAAAGTTAAACAGTTCCAACCTTCATTTATTTATATTTAACAATAATAAATTGAAAATTTAATATTTAAAAAAAATAAAAATAGTATATTATTACAATAATCTTAGTTTTAAAAATTTAAAATTTTAATAATACTTTTTTCGTTTCTAAATACATCCACTACTATTTTAGCGACATTTTAATTGCTAAATGATTAGTATATTAATTATTATTATACTTCAATTTCCAAGTGATGAGGAAAGCTTTTAACTACATACAAAAGTATGAAAAGTGGTTTTGACTTCAAAATGTTGAGAACCAATTGAATCCATGTTATATGAGATGAGATTAGTTTCGAATAACCGTGTACAATTTATTAATCGACGTCTGACTGATTCTCGAGTGAGCCGACGTTTTTCACAATTTCTGTGCTCGACGTTTAATAAAAAGTACTGTGCAAGTGGCAAATATACGCACCGAGTAGCAGATATCAGCCGAGATCCCAAAGAGAAAATAATTGCGTTGCTGTACTACACAATGGTTATCAATGATATAGTATATCAATTTTTAGCTATTGAATTTTTTAAAATCAAATTAAATTATTTCAATTTCAATGTCTCAGTGGTCTTAAAATTGTTAATGTAAGATTATTCCAAGAGAAAAATAATTTTATTTTTTCAAAAAAAAAAGATAAATAAAAATATCCCAAAATATATGTAGATTAATTAATTTTTAACAGGACAAAAGTTTTCATCTGCAGAACTTTTTAAAATTCTTAAAAGTTTATTACCAAATTGTTATTATAATTCAGGTTGCTTTAACACATAATGATAGTTTAAATTAACGCATTGGTGTATAATTGTATAGTAACTTTAAATTGACACAACTTTTATTCAACTTTCCCAAAAAAATAATTGCAACTCAAAAAAATTAGAATAAAATGTATTTTATGAGCACGTTAAATACATAAAGATCCAAACCAACTAATTTACGATAAATCTGCTATTGATCGATACGTCAATCGACAATGTTTAAATATGTACACAATAATATAGTTGAAATACATTAGCAATAAGTTCCTGAATATCCAAAACATAAAAATAGGTACCAACACTAAATATTTGTCAATATTTTGTAATACCTAAAAATTTTTCAAATACATGAAATATGGTTCACATAGCTTGACATTACTAATGGTCTGGGCTTAATATCTACAACAATTATTTGTTTTTTATTTGTTTTTTAAAAAAATGTTATCAACAACAGTATAAGTTACAGATATGTTTCCTATAACAAAGAATTTAAATTTAAAATTGTATACTACAATTTTTTTGTATATTTTTAAAATTGTAGTTCTGTTCTATTTTTCTGCATTCAATTTGATTTTAAACATGATTTTCACTAATCTTTGAATTTCGATTAAAATTGTAACAAAAAAGTATGTAACTAGAATAAAAAATATTTTTATATTCCTACTTCTATTTACCATTTAAAATTGTAGATTCTGGGTATGATACATAGGAATTATATGAAATTTCAGAAAATAAATCTAAATATCCTATTTCCTAATTTTTTTAACTTTTGAATTTAAGAAATTTATTATTCTTCTTTTTCTCAAATTTTTTTTTTCAAAATTCCCGATAAATTAATTATGATTCGACAAAAGTTTATTACAAATTTCCTCAGACACAATCATTGATGATGAAAGAAAATAATTGAGCTTGATACTAAACAAAAAGTGTATGCACTTTTAAATACTTTACTTTTTAATGCTATAAATTCCAAGCCTTTCTGAAAACTCAGAGACAAGAAGTCACATAAACCAGTGGACAGTACTAGTTACAGTACACTTTTTTCTCATTGTTTTTTCTAGACCCACGGACACGCACATCGGACGGCTGCGATGCGACATGACATTACATCGGTCGTTGGTCTAGAAAACCCGTTTATAACAGTTACTGAGGGTGAATAAAATCACAGTATTTCACTACCGATTTTAGAGGAGTATTCCAGCTGCTTTCGACTCGTTGTATAACGTTTTACTTGTAGATCTTTAAAACGCTCCTGGCATGAAGGCAATTCTCATATATTTAATCATTGGAGTTCAAATAACGCTCCAGGCGGTCAACTTAATCCTGTGTGCCCATCTAGCTGCGGTGTACCAACGTCTCTGCCAGCGGTAGACATGAATACTTTACTGTGAAATTAAATTTATCACCTCTAGGTAACAGTTTTTTGCATGTTTTCATAAACGGTGTAGGGGAGGAATCGAAAACAAATAATTAGTTTTATTTTAACCACTGAAAACTAAAAAAAATAAGGTGAAATATTTTTCAAAAATATAAATGGAGGAGGAGTCGTGATGATTTTCGGTAATGTACAAAGAGTACTGTAGTAAACCTCAAATAAATACAACTAATACAGTTTATACATGATTCCAATATACTCAAACAGATATTTAATTAGCATATGGTGTACGTGCAATAGGATATACATTCCTAGAAATAAGAAGGTTAAACGGTAAATAAAACTTAATATGCTATAGCCGTTTTTTTTGCGGAATATTGTAATTGCATAGTAAGCATATTATTTATTACATCTTACCACTATACGGTAGTGATAAGAAGGGTATGAATACGGGTAAAGCACCTAGTATTAATCAGTCAAACTTAAACAACATTTTTATTACAGCCACATAGCCGCCAGTACGTAATCATAGTCTCAATAATTATTTCACAACAGCAATAAGTTATATTAATTTATTTTATTATCATCATAGAAATAAATGTTATATACTAAACGCGAGTGTTTGCTTTTTAAAATCCCTTCTTCCTATCTAACAATCACCTCAAGCTAACCGGGAATGTGCTACATCCCATAAATAATTATTTGTGAATACGCAGTGTACGATGACCGTTATCGTGGTTTTATAAATTATAATAACCATAACCCTTAACTTGATTTTGTATCTTATAAGATACACTAGACTATGATAAATTATTTTCCGTCAAATTACAATATTTGTTATATCTGAAGGTTGGTCACGCTTATTTAGACATCTGATAAGCATAAAATAATTATTTGGAGGGAAAATGTCTACAGTGTTGAATGATAAGATCATTTGATTTCAGTCATATCACAGATAAACAAAATGTGAAAAATTTTGTATTTTCATTTTCATTTTTTTTTAAGTTCTGTGCTCAAAAGGAGTTATTACATAGCAATATTAGTTAAGGTAAGTCTAAAGATCATTATTATACAAACTATATTGGTTTTCATGTAGTATTTAAAGTTTCCCAACACATTATATCTAATGTATCCCTGAAGATACAAATTGTTAATTCCCTTATTTTTGTATTGTATCTCACAAGATACAAATTCATTATTTCAGTAGTTATATTTAATAAGCTATCATAACATCATAAAATATGTAGGTATCTTAAAATGTAGTACATAATTATAAGCATTTTTTTTATTGAATGTTGAATAATGAATATTACTTATTTATAAATTTCAGATATTTTTAGTAAGCAAAAATATGTTTTCAAGGAGTAAAAAGATGTTAGCGCTTATCAATCCTCCATTAGATAGTGGGTCTAGTGAGGAAGATGATGAACTTGAAGTTAATCTTTTAGAAATTGATCATCTCTTAGAGATTTTAGATGAGGATTTAGTTGATGAAGTAATTTTTTGTATTAATTTAGTCATATATGTATGTATTTTTTTAATTATTATAAATTTTAATAAACATTTTAGGAGTATAATAAAATGTTAAATGAAGAATTTGAAAAAGACTTTGAAACAGTTAGTGAGGATTTAATACAGCGGAATCTAGAAGTACCGTTAGTCTCTACAACTCCAACATCTAATAATAGTTCTATTTCAAATATATCAGGAACTGAATCATCTGGTTCCAGGCGGTCAAAAAGATTATATAAATCATCTACTCCTGTTACTCTTCCTGCCCCTACAGACCAACTTATTAGCCCTAATATTTGTCTTCCAAATCCAATTAGAGTAAACAAGAAAGTACCATTAAAGCATTTTGATTTTAAATGGAAAAAATGCACTAGTGAAAAGTTTAGTGTTGATATACCAATAATACAATCTTACCCAACTAATAGTTATGTCAAATCTCCTTTAGAATATTTTTTAATTTTTTTTTCTAATGATGCATTTGAACTAATCGTTGAACAGTCCAATTTATACTGTTTTCAAAAATTTGACAAAATTTTGGGAACAAATATTAAAGAAATTAAAGACTTGGTTGGTATTTCATTAATAATGGGAATAGTAAAAATGCCTGCATATACAGACTACTGGGCTCCATCTACAAAATATGGACAAGTTGCAAATGTAATGTCATTGCGTAGATATCAACAACTTATGAGATGTCTTCATTTTTGTGATAATAATTGCCCTGATGATTTTGATAGATTTTTTAAAGTTCGCAAGCTCTTAGATATAATTCGCAACAATTGTTTATCTGTACCACAGGGTAAAAGATTTTCTATAGATGAAATGATGATCCCTTACAAAGGCAAAAAGGCAGGCTCCAGAAAACAGTATATGAAAAACAAACCTAAAAAATGGGGTTATAAAATGTTTGTTAGGTCAGGCATAGATGGCATGGTTTATGATTTTTTAGTCTATTCTGGTGACTGTACTTTTCGTGGTATAACTTTTTCTCCTCGTGAAATGAGTTATTTTGGCTTAGGACCAAGAGTGGTCATAGCACTATCAATATCAATACCAGATAAACCAATGAGTGTAATATATTTTGATAATTTTTTTACTACTCCTGAGTTAATAAGCTACTTGAGATCTGAGTTTGGCATATTAAGTTTAGGCACTATTAGAAAACAGCATCTAAGAGGATGTCCTCTAATTGAAGATAAAAAGTTAATGAAACAACCAAGAGGCACTTATGAATACCTTTGTGATAAATCCAAAAAAGTTATAATTTTAAAGTGGTTTGATAATAAGGTAGTTAGTTTAGCCAGTTCCTATACACAGGAAAGTAAATCAAACACTAACATTATACAGCGATATTCAAAAGATGCAAAAAAAAGGGTGCCTGTTCCTTACCCTAATATAGTCAAAGAATACAACACCCACATGGGTGGTGTCGATTTAGCAGATATGTTAGTTGCATTATACAGAACTGGTTTAAAGTCTCATAAATGGTATATGTCTTTTTTTTCTCAAATGCTTGATATATCTGTAAACAATGCTTGGCTACTATACCGTAGAGATTGTGAACTACATAAAGAAAAAGAAAAAAGGCTCAAAGAATTTCGACATGAAATTGCAGTTGCCTTAACTAGTAAGGACAAACCTCGGCTAGGGCGTAGGCCAGCTTTGGAAAATAGTAATTTACCTATTAAAAAAATTCGACAAGAGATAGCTCCAAGACCGTACACTGATATAAGATATGATAAAACAGATCACTGTCCTACCTTTACCAAAAAAGGTAGATGTCGCCATTGCTCAGCTGGTCAAACTTCAATAATATGTTTGAAATGCAATGTAAGATTGTGTTTAGTTGAAGGACGAAATTGTTTTCAACAGTTTCATTACAAATAGTTTCTAAATGGTTCCTTTCTTATAAGTATTATACACATAATACTTTTTATTAATATTTTAATATTTTTTTTTTGTAAAAATAATAATATTATTCAAAAGACTGAAGTAATCTTAATTATAAAATTTAATAGTTTATAGTATATTACTTATACTTTGTTGTTATAAAGCATCATATTTGTTTATTTATTAATTTTAAAACTTCTAAATATTTAAATTGAACCAAAAGACTGGTGAATAACAAATTATTACAAAAACTGTTTGTTATATATATTTATGTTTTATTTTATTTTTTGTTAATTTATAAATAGTTAATCTGAAGTAATCTTAATTATAAAATTTAATAGTTTATAGTATATTACTTATACTTTGTTGTTATAAAGCATCATATTTGTTTATTTATTAATTTTAAAACTTCTAAATATTTAAATTGAACCAAAAGACTGGTGAATAACAAATTATTACAAAGACTGTTTGTTATATATATTTATGTTTTATTTTATTTTTTGTTAATTTATAAATAGTTAATTTTTTTTTAATAGTCAGTTTATTATTATATAATTTGTTATAGTTTTTCAAAATAAAACAAAGTTTATTAAAATAAAAATGTATCAGTGTTTTTATACTATGTTGGAACCTTTTTTACTTTAAATCTTGATCTTGAAAATGTATCTTATCAGATACATGTATAAAATAAGGGTATTTTGATAATGTATCCTCAGAGATACAACTTATAACTCAAAATTGGTTTGATAAAAAAAATTTTTTTCTTCAAATTTGGATTCTAGGACTCTTATATACTTAGAAAAATATGAGTTGAATATTTTTACACAATTAATTCATATAGTGTCAATTTAAGGGATAAGCAAGTTGCAGTTGCATTGCACGAAGGTATGCACGCAAGATACGATGTGTATTTTAAATATTTATGAGTATTTATTCTAGGTGCAGATGGAGCGTTAGGTTGAAACGTTTACATTAGGCGATGTTAGCATAATGATACACAAGAACAACCGTTTTCAATTCATTACATGCTGATACGCAAATAACGTTCAGACATATTGATGATATTTAATTAGATTAAAACACATATTTACAAACAGATCGACATAATGATGTACTATATAATACGCGTGTAAGCAACAATTACCTGAGTGGTTTATAAAACAAATACAGATCAATAATATACATTCAAATTTAATATTACTCTAATAAAAATACAAGTTCTAAAATATATAAACCTTGTATATAGAATATTTTTAGAATCGTTCGATTTTATTCAGAAAAATTGTAGATATTAAATCAAATTTAATTTTATTGTTAGATTGTTATATGAACATTAAAGAACGTAATTATATTGTTTCTATAATAGTACAATGTGTTATTGCTATTTATATTTTGTTCTCATACTATTCATAATAGATTTATCAATTATCTTTACAGCAATCTAATTTAAATTGTTCTCATCGAAACATGATCCATCAAAACATTCAATTCAACCTTAACAACCAAAAATATCATATAATTTTTACTGATAAGTAAACAATGATAATTTTGCATGTTAAGCAAAAATAGAAATTGTTTTGATAATTTACTATCAGGTTACTCTATTATATAGATTCAAAAATGTATATAAATAAATATGTATATACAACACAGAAATATATAAGAACATTTGATATATTTTTTGTGCAAAATTACTTTTTGAATATTATACGTTTTGTTATTACGAGAAATCGAATTTAAAAGTAAACGATTTAACACGTACCATGTTAATCCTTTAATTATCTATTTAAAATAGTTAATTAATATGTTTCTTTATGCATATAGCACAATACACAAAATACATTACATTTCATGGCAAACAAACGAGTATGTAGAGCACTTTAATTCTAATAAAGATATACAATTCTTAAGATTTAAATAAAGTAAAATATATGTGAAGTTTATACCACCGCATACTTTAACTGATGAAAAATTTTTTGGCTAAAAACCAGTTATTGAAATTTTCCATCCTTTTTCTATACTTAAAATTATTTTATATAGAATTTTCCTCGTTAATAAATCCATACTTTAAAGCAGAACACTAGATATAATTATATTGTAATTATATGGATCAAAAGTAGTTGGTAAAATATTTTAATTTTCTTTTTTCTTTAATTCATAAAATTTAAATTAAAAATCGAATTTGAAAATACTTAGATTAATAACCCAATACTGAAATATATCTTACATAAAACCACCGTGATTAATATGAATAAACAAATGTGTAACTTTGATAAACCATTAAAATGTCTAAATATTTACTTTAATCACCTCTATATTCTTAAGTTCAATTCGAAACTCATTATCCATAAAGTAATTTTTTTGATATTGAAAGCTGGTTTTTATATTTGAAATTATAAATACTATAGCGAATAATTTGTTTTTTAATAATTTATAATTTTAATACATTTTATAATTGTTTAAAATATTTATATCATTGTACAACAAAAGGTTAATAACAATTTGGTAATGAAATATATTATTGTAATGTTTGAAAATTTTTTTTAACAAAATAAGAAATAATTAATTTTGACCGATTTATATTTATGAAATGCTCACAAAGTTTTTAGTTTCTACATGTTTATAAATAAAACCATGTGTGAACAAACTGTATGTAAAATTTTAATGCATTTAATCGTCACAAAATTCAACCGTCCACAAACGTTATTGCCTGTACATTTAAATTTGTATTTCAGGGGCGTTAATAAATTTCAATATATATATACCCGCGTACAAAAGTATACAATTACGGTGTATCGCTATGCGTATATAATATTATGCTCAACTATCTCATTCTTTACGGCGATGGCACCTAATATCATAAGTCTGAAAAGTCAAGTCAGTAAAATTATACATTTCGAAACCACGATTGCTTTTACATGACAACTTTTTGTAAGAAGAGCCGATTAATCACCCATTAATTGTATGCGATTTGGTTTTTTGCACGAATGTGTGTCGTCTGCAGCAGCTCTCAGGAATGATAATATTGTGTTCGTCTGTTTCTCGTGAACTCTGCTGCGACTAATTACCTAAAATAGTCTAGTTTTATCAATGTATATTATTTGTGTCTGTTATATGAAATGTTGAGACATCACATCTAATTACGCCCATAGGATTCGACAACTGTTTCATAAAAAAGAGTCATTTTCTTTTTCAAATTTTACCAATCCATGATTTCCAGAGAGCCTTTATTACTGTAGCTTATTAATTAATAACACTGGAATTATATTATAAAGACCGTATTACTTACCATATCACAAGAATCGATTAATATATTTTTAATGAATTGCATTAGTAACTGGTGGGCATTAAAAACATAACTATACGTTTTGAATTGAGAAAATATAGAAAAATTATATTTCATTGATAATTAACGAGTTCCGTTAATTTATCATTTACAGCTAAAACTCCTTTTTCCCTTTCCAGTTTTTCAATATCCTTTTTGAAAATAATTTTTGCCATAAATAAACATCGCTATACCAATGATATTATTATTATGAAAAAAATAAATAAATAGAAAAAATACAATTTATACCGTAATCTAAAAAAAAAAGTCATAATCGAATTTTTATTCATATCTTACGGGTCTCGTATACATTTTCCAAAGTGCCAGAGATTACATACTAAGGAGACGCAGATTACCGATTCCTGTCCTAGGGCAACAACTTTATACATATGGAAACGTTAGTCATCCGTCATATTCACACATCCGTGTAATTTCATCATTTAAATTATTTCCCTATCGATTTCACCATGATTAAAATAATTACAATTTTCAAGAAACTTGAATATTTACATAATTTATGTGAAGTCCCTTAATTTTTTTGCTTTTTCATATAAATAAATATTAGTTTTATTAGGATGGATAAATGCCTAGTGCTAAGACTGCAAACATACATACACATACACACACACACCAAACACACCTACACACACACACACACACACACACACACACACACACACACACACACATATATATATATATATATATATATATATATATATATATATATATATACTCTTACCAAATGTTTTCCTTCCCCACTGAGTAAATAATCAAAGCTACCTTTGGTAGCGAGTGTAATACGAATACACTCTGTAAACTTGTTGTTATAAAATTGTATCAATACGTAACTCATGGTTCGATGTATTTCACACACTGAATAAAAAAAAGCAATTTTTATTTATCGGTGTCAATTTTGTGTTAATTTTGCTACACCAACCGGTCGGACGACTGAGAATAGAAATGATCGAGATCGTTAACCAATTCATATAACGTTTATACGGTTTATTAATCGAATAATTCACGAACAATTACCCATGAGAATTACGGATCCCTCGACGACGACGAAACGCTGATATGATTTCCATACCCTTTACTCATTCTAATCATATTACCCTGTCATTTCGGTTGTTATTATTATAATAACTACGAATCTATGGCGCACAAACTGCGATTTTGACAACAGTATAACAGTAATCTTAAACTGGTACCTAAACTTTCATCGAAATAGACATATTTTTAATCTTTATCCACATTCCCATGGTGCAGGTTTTATATTCTCATACCATTTTGAATATGTAGAAACGCTTTATTTGTTTATTTATTTTTCAACCAACGTTCTTTTATTAATATTGTTAAAATTATTACACAACGTAAAGCTTATGTGTTTAGTTGATTTAGAATAAAGGAGAAACTATTATGAATTACAATTTAGATAAGGATGTCGAAACTAAGGATGAAAGAAAGGGTATGAAGAAACGATATTTAATTTTGTAGAGTTAGTCGTGCGTACTCATCCACGCAACACGTGTTATAAAACACGTGAAATTTGCGTTTTACACCCTTGTACTCTACTCCTATCCAAATTAGCTCTGCGGTTCTCGATGAATTGTTTGAATAGATCTTACGCATCATATAGCTTTGCCGTAATGTTCTAGAGGAACAGGCAAAAAACGATTTTTCGTGCATTCGCTCAGTATGACACTATGTTCAAGCTGAACATTTCATCGAATCATATTATTACGGAGGCTCAGAGAGTGGTGAAGGTTGAAGACTTGACGGGCGCGAGGAAAAGCATTCGATGGCGGAACGCTCACCATCACCTATACAACCCTGACTTGTTTTCCGAACGATGTTAATTTTATTTAAATGTGTGCGGTGATGGTGGTCGAAGAAAACTGAATGAAACGCGCGTTTTCTTTGCCTCGTTCCGCACCCCTACTCGCTCCGTGGTCTATTGTACATGTGCATGCGCTGACAGCTATCTAAACGGTAAGTGGTCGCCATGCACATTATACGAGTACATGTAATATATGTGCGTGCGTGCAAGCAGAGTTGTTATAAGACTACGGATCGTTAGCGTGTATAGAGAAATAAAAGAGAATGACTTTGCGGTATCGATCGAAATATACTCACCTCTAAACCAATGACGTACAGTGCACGTAACGTAACGACTACACGGTGATCGAATATTTGTTGATATAACTACGAACTCGTCACCATGTTCGTGTATGTGTGTGTTTGTCAACTAACTCATCAACTAATCATTTCTCTCCACCATTTGGTCATGCATGATTATGTTTGACCGATCGTCTACAAAGACGATACCGGTACGCTGTTCCCGGACGGTTATGAAATGCAATCGTCCGTGATCGATTACACTCCTACTGGAAAGTTCGACGATGTCGCAGTGTGGACTATTTGGCAAGACCGTTATCAACGCATATTAAATTTACTATCATATATTAGTTTACCGAGTCACATTTGAAGCCGACGAGTACATTCAGGACACTGCAGATGGCGGGCGACTGTGCTCGAGGAAAACGGTTAGTGTACTAATACGATGGTTTTGACACACGCACGTAATTTTGGCATAATCCAAGGGGCGGTGAAGGTATTTTATTGCCCTCTATATCATAGGTTTCAATCTGAATTCTTTTAATTCTACTCATAATATATTTAATCAATCTGTAACGTTTGTTTTCTCTGATTACATTAAATTTAATTTGTAGGGAAATTATTTATTTTATTATGATAAAATTAAAATGTAAAACAGGGAACTTATGCATTATATACCACATGAATTTGAAAATTTTTACAGTTTATCAAAATAAACCAGAGCTTGAAATCGATTGAAAACATTTCTGTTTCGATTTTGATTTTATACACCGGTTTTGAATTTTTTAGATTTTGGTTTTTCAATACTGGTATTAGAAAATTGTACTATTGGTTTTAATTTGTAAACTGGTTTTGAAATTTTTTCGATTTCTATTTTTGAATATCGGTTTTAGGAAGATATGGTTTTGGTTTTAATTGTGGATAATCAGTAATATTTTCGATTTTAATTTCAATTTTTAAATATCGGGTTTAGGAAATTGTCTACAAGTCTGTCCAAACACCAGATAAATCCGTTATAAATATAATTTTTAATTTTTTATTCTAAATGGACTTATCTGGTTATCTTTTTTTGGTGCGAGAACCAGATAAGTCCGAATTAGGGGATTCTGATTAATAGGAATTTTTTTTTTTTTTTTTGATAATTTATGATCGATCCCTCAAAAAAAGTTTTTACGTATGAAAAAAACTTATGCAGAATTTGAGCACAAGACGTGCTCCAAAAACCATTAAGTTAGTAATTACTTAACGACATCAAAAATACAGGTTAGGTTAGGTTACAGGCAACGATATTCAAATTTAAACAAAAGTATTTACTCTTATAGAAAAATTATATTATAATATTATAATTCATTCAAGCAAAATAAAATATTTATTGAAATTTATAAAAAAATTAGTTATTGTTATTAATTGTTTATATAATTAAAATTTATTTTTTCTTTACAAAATATGATGTTTGTACAATTTGTTCATTATATTTAAGCATTACTCAATTTTTTAAAAATATTAGTAGTGTTTAACTTTTGAGCACTTCAGAGCATGGGTTAAACTTATCCAATAACCCTCAATTTTTTTATACTTATTGTTTATACATATTAGAAACTAATTAGGATAAAGGTCACAACAATTTAAACATTTAAAAACAAGGACCACTATAATGCATACATTTTACGATTTGGTTAATGTCAAATATAGTTTTCTTTGATAAAAATCATATAATTAATTTTTCATGAAAATTAAACCAATCAAACCCGCATCAACCAAATTTTTTTCTGTTTTCCGATAATACATTTCGTCTAACTGTTGCAATAAATTATAATATCTACGTTTAATTTTATACTATTTATAATAGTATTTTTACTATAGAGCTTGAAACCTATTCCAAAAAATTAGGTTTTGATTTCGATTTTGTAAACCATTTTTATTTTATTGATTTTGGTTACAATTATTAGATATCGGTTTTAGGAAATTATGATTTTGGTTATAATGTTGGATACCGGTTTTAATTTTTATGATTTAAATTTCAATTTTTTGATATCGGTTTTAATAAGTTATGATTTCGAATACCAATTTTTTTATGTTTTATGGTTACATTTACATATTTTAATACCGGTTTTAGTTCATAATGTTTTCGATATCGATATTGATTATTAACCGGTTTTAATAGGTATTTAAAAACGATTTTGAAATCGGTTTCAAGCCTAGCATAATCTGCATGCTGCAGGTAGTTCTAAGAATATACATAGAGCTCTGGAATGCGCAATTATATTTTCGAATATTTTGTTTTAAAAAATGTAATATTGTAATTACCAGGAATTTTCCCAAAATTAACTACTACCCACGTATATTTTCAACTTGAATTCAGTAACCGAATAACAATATTATAGTCACATACGAGACGCAACGGCATTTTCTACCAGATCAATCTGTCTAGTGGAACGTGCGTTAACCATGGACGATTTTCCATTTCGGCAAATAAGATATTTGCTTATGGTTTCGACCTTGCGTGGGTTTTCGACTGGTTAACGCAAAATTTCTAACAGGAAATTACAATGGGTAAAAAATAAAAAAAATAATAAAATTTAACTATACCCAGTTATGGAATAAAAAAATAAAAAATAAACACGATATATATTATCTTATTTTACTTTATAGAGTTTACGGGAGGGGGGGATAAAACAATGAAAACAATAAAGTGATGTCCAATAACAGTATGGATAATTAGCGTAAAAGTAAAAGCTCGTCAATTGGTCATTTAAGCTTGTAATTATTATTCGAAAAGCGCGATTATTGTTATTTATTTTTTTTTTTTTTTTTGTAAATAAAAAAAAAAAGACCTTTAGACTTCAAGTCAATCCTTTTCGGCAGCACTTCTTCATAATCTAAAGACAATGAGCCATGTCAAAAGCCGTCTTAACGTCGAACAATTTTCCACCGCAGCAACTTTGTGCGCCGACGGTGGCCGGGGCGGCGTAGTGGTGACGATCTACTCTTGCCGACGGTGAACGGTCGGAACGGACATCTGTGGCGAAAAGCGGGGGCGGGCACCGTTAATGAATAACGCACCGAGACTCGGACGGCGACCACCGCGGACGGTTTTCGAACCGAGAGAAAAGGGTCGTCGCAGCGGCACGTTTATCTCTCCGAATACAGATGAGTGTTTACTGTCATGTATACCTGCTCGATGCCATACGGCCCTACCCCTCCCCACCGATGCCGACGCGTGGAAGGCACGCCGCGTCTTCGAGTTGAAATCCCATGGGTAGGTGTGGCGGCGGAGGGGCACCAACGACTTTGTTTGTAATTCATAAGACGGCGGTGGCGGTTCGTTATCGGCACAACGTTGTAATAAAATTAATTTAAATCATCTCTCCGTGGTTCGCGAACGTATGCCGTACATGTTACCATGCGCGTACAAGTCAAGTCCCGAAGTGATATCCGGTCGATACCAATCGAGCACGATGCGAGATAATGCGTCGTTGCGCAGAAATCCGACAACAACGTGTGCCCGCGCGGCTGCCAAACTGCCGTGAAACGCGCGCAGTGCACAACGTGCGAAACGAAATCTAAAACGAATCTAAAACGTTTATTTTAACGAGCGGATATGCGCCTACGCTGTTAATGTGCACTTCAAGACGTGCAGTGTTGATGCACACATGTGTGGTGTGTGCACGGGGATCTGAGCCCGGAGTACAGGGAACGCGTTTCGTTCCGATGAGTACATCGTTGTAGTAGACGTAAATGTTTTTTTCCGTCAACTTCGGAGGTACCAACGATAATATATTATGATCATATAATTTAACTCCCCGCAAAACCCTGAAAACGCTATCGAATTTCCGCTAACATTTCTTAACAATGCTCTGGTTCGTCTAATATCTTAATAGTTTTTGGTACAAATTATATTTTATAAAATCTATAGAAAAAGATTGGATCTTTTTAGAATTATGCAATACTATTTTCCAACAACGCCGGTACAAATTTAAATTTCGTTTCTAAAAACTTCAAATGTAGGTATGCTATGCTGAGATTTTTTATAAAAGACAGAACATTTTCTCTTAACCGAATATTGTCAAAAAATACAAAACAAGATAACAGTAACATTTTCACGTAATTAACGATTGATTATACGAACATCCAGTGTTGGGAAATATCTAGATAAATGTATCTAGATAAGTTATCTAGATAAAAACTATAACTATCTTTATCTGTATCTAGATAAGAATTAGTATAGTCATCTTTATCTTTATCTAGATAAATTATTAGTTATCTATTCCCAACACTGCGAACATCGCATAGAAAACTTAGGAAAATAATTCATTAAATCCCAACCATAAAAATCTTAATAGTATTAATTTTCTCAATCATAAGATTGGATTATATTCAAAATTTAAAATAATTCTAAAAATAATTCGTTTGACTAGTAGAAATACGATCAGCGAGTTTTGTCGCGAATTAATTTAATTATAAAAAACTACTTGAAAATAATTTTTTTTTAATTTTTCTTTTACTATACAGCTTTGATTTTCATACCAATCTTAAAACAACTGCCACCTATGATCGAATACCAATTTTCTTTGAGTGACGCGTACAATCTGATCGCCACGTGATAAGCATTAATGTCAAAACTATGTCTGTTTGTCACCCAAAATATATGTCCAGCCATTTGTAAGCATACAGAAATGTTTCTATGATTTTAGATACGATTTGGAGGAAAAAACAATCCAAAAGCTATTTGAGAGAATGCCGCAAAAGGCATTTTTACGATAAAATCCAGGATGATTTATTGACAGTAAAATATATTATTCATATTATTATTTTTGATATTAATACATCTAAAGGCTGGCATTTAAACTATTCTTATAAATTTGACCTAGAACGACCGACAAACATTGACATTAAATTAAACATACACAGACGGTTGAATTTAATTTGTACGTCATATATTTTTTTCCACTTATTATTTACTTATTTTCAAATAACTTCTGAAAAAACAATTTATTTTATAGGGTTTTTACATAGTCATTATTTTAACTGTTTAAAAAACCGATGGTTCTAAACGATTAATGTTAAAATAGTTTTGTAGTACTTAAAAAACGATAATATCTGTTCATTTATCCTTAAAAATGTCTAAAACGGTTGTATATTGTGACCTATTAAAAAAATAATATGCTATTATGTGTTACTGAGTAATTAATTCATGTCGAAGTTCCTTCTTACAGAATGAGGTTTTTTGCTACCGTCAAGCAAACCGTGTTATCCTAATTTATCATTACATTCCCTTACTGTTGGAAGGAAGTAAAATAAAATACAATTTATAATATACAATATATTATATTGTTTAAGAGCAAAAGCGTTATATTTCAAACTTATCTTGGAGCGGACTACAACTGATTGTGATAAAAAACAACCATTTTAGTGTCATCAAAGACCGAAAATATGACGTATGTAAGCACAAATTTTGGATTGTCAAAAATCGACATTTATTAGCTATAATTTAGGCTTGGGAGTTATAGAAGCTCAAAAAGTCGAAAAATGTATGAAAACTTCATAAATTTATAAAATAAATTAAAATATTTAAAATGCCATAACTTGTGCAAAAAATAACATTACAGCCCTGGTAAGTCCTGGTACATGATCTTATAAAACAGCTTATTCAAATACATCAAACGGTCAGCAGTCAACCATAACATTTTTCACAGAGATTTATACCACTAAATCTATTATATATGTTAACGGATATATGGATTCATCTTACTCATAAACGCAAATGTATTCAGAATAGTGATTAACAGTTTCTTTTATTTTATATCATTAGAGTAACAATGCTGTAGACCCACGAGATGCTCCGTATTTGCTTCTACAGAATCATCTTTATTTGTAATTCATTGTGAATATTTTTATATGACTCGTAATACTTTATTAAATTTTAATACGCTTAAAAAATGGAACATTGTACTTTTAATCATGCTTGTTATAATTTAATATATCAACAACATTGTATTTATAACAGAAAAGAGGATGCAATAACATTTTTGTTATTCGCTATTATTCTGGTTGGTGCTCATATAAATATTATTAAATTAATTATTTGATAACATAATACAAATCAACTCAAATTTGAGAAAAATACTACAGAATAATTATACATACGAATCTTATAGTAACGAACAAAGACTACAAAATCTGTTTATTTAATTTAATTACATAGTTCAATCATATTTATAATATACAACCATATTTTGCCATAAAATTGAAAAATGGTTTGTACTTGTAAATTAATAAATAAATAATTTATATATATATAAATAAGTATATATGGGATATGCAGAAAATCAAGACGAGTGGAGGTTTAGGGATAAGGGTGGCTGACCCCAAATAGTTGGAAGAAAGATGAAGGGAAAAAGAAAAATACATATAGAAATAAATAAATAAATACATGTTTGGCCTGGAATATTATAATAAACTATAAAATTTCAATATTATCAGGTACATTCAATGTTAATAAAATTGCGATTTCATTGACTTTGTATATATCTGGTGATGAATTTTTTATTCAAAACCGTTCGTACATTAAAAATATAATGCTCCAAGCTAAACATTTATTTATTTATTTCTATATATGTATATAAACTATTTGTTTATTTCTATATTTAAATTAATCTGTATTATACATTATTTATATATATATATATTTATGTATATAAATAATTGCTGAAAAAATATGTAAAACAAAGGACTGTTTCACAGACAACGATTTCGTCCGTACGAATTTAATTGGCAGTAAATACGTGAAAGTAATTGCGTCTTTCACACGGGGCGGATTAATTCAATATGGTCGCCGTCCATGAACAACTGAAAAGTATGACGCTGTGCCATCGCCGTCATGTCGGTGACCTTGGTCATTTAATGTATATTTTCACTAGAGATGATTTTTATTCGTCCACCGTCCATTTGTCAACGTTACCCGTTCTCGTTTTTTGTAATAAAAATATATGGATATCGACACAGAAATGTTAATTTCTGCTGTGGAATGCAGACCTATCTTGTAGGATAGGTCTCAAGATATTTACAAATATAAGAATGGACCAGGAAATGCTTGGGGATAAGTGTGTAGGTCAGGGGCGGATCTGAAGCTTAGTTAAAGGGGGGGGGGGCGAATTCCGAATAGGAATATCCATGAGTAATATACAAGTACAATGAGCAAGTTCAAACCTGGTGGGTGTAGGGGGTCACCACCCCCAGAAATCCGTATATCAAAATCGGATCAAATTGTTATAATCCGTATACTATAAAATGATCACAGTTTACATTTTTCAACCTCCCCCCCCCCGCCCACCAAAAATAAACATTTCCTGCTTTCGCACCTGAAATGAAGACTTGATGTAGTTTAAGTAATTTATGGAAAAATAAGTACAAAACTTAAAGATAATAATAAATATATAAATAATTAATAATTATTAATTTTTCTAAATGTATTTTGTAAATGGTAAATCTATATATCAAATATATAAAAAAAGGCCCAAGGGCTCAAGGGGGGGGGGGGTGATCGCTATGTCATTTTCTACATAATCACATACGACGATACAAAAGCCACATGGTGAGAATGCGCTTTTCGTTCATGTTCAAAACTAATTGAGTATTAAAAATAAAACATAACCAAACGTAGACAATACAAAAAAAACTAAAGAAAAAACCGTCGTGTGTGAATAACCGTACTAGCGAAACCGTAATGTGTCAAACGGGCACTTGTTTCTACTAACCCAGCATTTTCTCTAACAACAATCAGGTTTTTAAACTTTTCTTATGTATGAACCACATGAAAAAACAAATAATTGTACTGCTCACTTTGCACATACGAAATACGTGTACAATATAATAGTTATTATATCTATACGTAATTTATAAACATAATAAATATTATATTTTATTTCTTAGACTATACGTTTTGAAGAACATTGAGAAATAATTATTTTATCAAGTCTAGATGAACATATCTAGTACATTGTATGATAATTGGATTTAAATTCATCAAAAACACATAAACATAGACATAAATGAGATAATATGCTTTTAAATATTTTATTATACTCTGACTAAACAGTTAGTTTTAGAATAATATTGTGTATACTTTTAAAATATTTTATATTGAAATGCTATTAAGACTAGTTTTTATTTTTTTATAATAACCATTCTACGGATATAGAAACTTTAATTTAAATGTTTGAAAATTTAAAACGTATCAAAATTAAATTATTCTTTTACAAATTTAATTTTTCTTTATAGGTTTACACAAAGCTTGATTATGAAAAAATTAAAATCATTGGTTTTCTAAAATTATTTATGAAACAACGTTCCCCATCATTCAAATCTAAGAAAAAAAAAAATAAATAAAATGGAAACACAATCAAAATAATGTAACGATAAAAACATTTTTTTTTTTTTTTTTTTACAATAATCTTAAGAACTGTTTAACTGTTAATGATATGTATAATAATATAAGTTCTAAATAAAAAAAAACCGTAATATAAACCGATATTCTTCCAAGAAAAAAAAAACCTGAATATGACGTTATTCAAAAGTGTATTGTATCTGACCATTCTGTATAAAATTCTATTGGGATTTTTAACTTTTACGATTTTTTTTTCTCTTAACACTAACTACTCGTAGTAGCAATTGAGGTTCGTAGATGGTTCATTTAGAAGTATAAATTTACGGTTCAGAACTCTGTTCAAGTTTGGTTCTTGTCCCCGACCCTGGAAAGATTTGATTATGTAATTTAGTATGGCGTAAACCAAGTTCAATGAAAGTGGAAAAAAATTTACTGTTATTTGGTTTTACATTTGATCGTTCATTTACCATTTTTAGTTGCTATATTCGAACATTCATTTTTCATTCTTTGGTGCTATACTATTGTTCATTTACGTTTTTAGTATTATTTTTGGTTCAGCCTATACTATATAAACCTATATGTATAAAATAATATGACTTGATAAAACAAAAAATATTTCCAGACTTTAATTAATGTGTTAGAAAAAACTGGAAAATTAATGTACTAGGAAGATGGTAGGATTAAGTTGTTATAGGAAGTTCAAGAATAACTGGTCATATGTCGCAATAAAGGGAGAAAACTGGAAAACATACATAGATAACTTTTATGTATTCCAACCAATAATACTAGTGATGATCAAAATTGGTCTTGGTCTTGCGGTCTCGCAAGACTCTTGCGGCAAGACCAAGACCAAGACCAAGACCAAGACCAAGATTAGGCCTGCAAAAACAAGACCAAACCAATACCGAAGCTGCAAGACCAATACCAAAACAAGACTATCACTGCAAACCTCTTGCAAATTTTTTTTTTTCCCCGAAAACACATTAGTGTATCTAGATTTCATTAACTAATAATTTATAACAAGAAATTATTTTTATTGTTATTAAATTTGATCAGTATTCGAGGAAATGGCGAATTATTAAAAAAAAGATTAGAAATAATTAGAATTAATATTACAAAATAACATTGTTGTTTCATACTAATTAGCAATTACTAAAAAATTTATTTATTTTCCCAAAATCGATAAAGACGTCGAATTTTCGAAAGTTGCTTTGCTAATAGAACTCTACTTTGAATCGAATATACTAATAATAATTGTTGAAAGTCATTACGGACTACAGTAGGTATCATTTTAATAGGAAATACATTTTTATTTTCATTCGTAATTTCTGTACTAGACATTGTGTCCTTAAACAGTACACTACCTATAGCATTTTATTACTGTCGTAAACTTGTCTGTTATACACCTTGTTATAAAAATTTGTTATTTCTGTACCTTTAAAATGAGTGATATTGGAGATGTAGTGGACTAAAGCGAGAGCGTCTATGAATTAGAAGATAATAACAAACGTTTTAAAAGTAAATTTAATGATTATTTTGAAATAAAATGTTTAAATAATGAAATTTCTGGTGTTTGTAAATTGTGCGAAAAAAAAAAAATAAGAAGAAAATAAAAATATTAATGAAGACTTGTTTTATGTAATGTTTGATTTATGCATAAACCACATAATATATTGGACTTAAGTTTCACCTTAGAGATCATAGCAAAAAACCTACACACAGCTATAACAGGTATTTTTTTTCTTATATATTTTGTGAAAATAGCAAGAGTCTTGCAAGAGTCATACGTAAGACCAAGACCAAGACCAAGACTGAGTCTGCAAGACCAATATTAAGGTGTATACCCAAGACCAAGACCAAGACTGAGTCTGCAAGACCAAGACCAAGACCAAGATTCTGAAAGTCTTGGTCTTGGTCTTGTTTTGATCATCACTAAATAATACCTTGGCTCTGTTTAAGTTCACTAAAAACTAAGTGTATGATTCACATGTTAACATCAGAATTTCTTCTACGTAACAAAATACAAAAAAACATACATTTTACATGCGCTTTAGTCGGAATAGACAATATAAATAATGTTGCAAAAGTAATGATTGGTTTCATTGCACTTATATTATGTCTCTCAGCGAATAAAGTACAGAAGAAAATGATTTTCAACTCTGATGATATTGGTGAAAAAGAGCATGATAATCCATATTTTGAAAGAAAGAGCGAAAATACTTTTTTAGGTAGATATTGGACATTTATATTGAAACTATGAAAAAATGTATAAATAAAATTATCTTATAAAATAATTATAATACTAAGAGTAAATAATGTAGTTCAAGTATGTTAAGAATAAATATCAAAAACAGTAACATTATGTTAAGTAATATTTTATTTAGTAAATTAAGTTGATGTTTAAGAAAGTTTCCAGCATACTTTAAAATGTTTGATAATACATTTACAAAGGTCTTTTCATCCTCAACACTATTAATTCGCCCGATTAATGTTTCTAAAAATATAATAATACGATAATTTTTCATACAATTTGTCATTTTACAAATTTTAATTTTTATTAAATTCATTTTTATATATTTACAAAATTTTTAATTTTAATACCTTGGACTTGAAAATTGAATACAAGATACTAGTGCTCTTGATTTGATGTGGGTAATACCCGGATACCCGTTTATCCGGGTAATACCCGATTTTGTGGGTAGTCAATGTTTTCGGGTAGTGGGTACCCATTACCCAAAATGTTCGGGTACCCGATGGTTTTTTTGATATATGTAAACGGTTTAGCTAAGTTTTAACTCCTAAGAGGTATACAGTATTAAATTATACATTACACAATTATTTGAATAAAATATATCTAAGAAAATATAAAAATATAATCTAATATATAAATACCTTAACATACCTATGATCATTAAGCTATGGTTATCGAACAGAAACAGATAAGATAAACTAAAATCTAGTTATTAATACTTTCATATTCTTATATACACTTTTACTATTATCGAATCATAATACATATTGGAATTGTTGTCAAAATTTACGGAATATGCAAAAATATGTAAAATTAAATATTTCTTAATTTATTGTAAATCATGTGAAACGAAATTATCATTTACAATAGTTAATTAATTTATCATGTTTTAAAAAAAATATGTATTTACATACAAATCCCAGCTCTAGTAATGAGTATACAAATCATAACGAGTACCCGAAATTTTTAAATCGGGTTATACCCGTAAAACCCGGTTACCCGGGTATCAAGAGCACTACATGATACCGTCTTTCCAAGTGAAAATCGTTTCAAGTCACATCGATTAACGGTATTTTATAAGTTTTTTTCTTTATTGTCAGTAGAAAAAAAAAAAAAGAATATTAAAATGTAGCAAAAGAATATGTGATCATTAGAAAATTGATGTAACTTCTTTTATGTAAAGTTATTTTTTAATATAATAATTTATAATACATATATATATATATATATATTCAGACATATATACATGTCCACTCAAGCTACATAAATATATGAATGGTTTAAAAAATGAACATTGCACTTACTATATTTTATGGCTGCCTGAAGTTGAATGGCTGAACCAACCATGAACATTTAAAACATTACAATAATTAGTGGTCAGTATTTGAACCTCTGAACATTAATTGGACCGTTAGGGTTCAGAAATTGAACATAGAACCATGTTAGTACCTTTTGGTTCACTATACCTACTGGGTACCAAATACTTTTAATATAAGATCGGCACTTGTACTGTTGATTCCTAATTAAACCATCGTGGTTAATAAATATAACTTTCTACTTAGTGAGAACCAAATGATCACTTGAACCGACCATGCATTTAATAATTGTTACTCGGGTAGGTACTAGGTAATTACTTCCAGTTTCAGTATTGATTTCAGTCGATGAATTAATCGAGACAAAAAAAATTTAAACATAATATTAAAAGTCAAACTCGTTTCAGTTTTTATGTTCTCTAAGATCATATTTATATTTAAAAATATATCCTATACTGAATTTTTCAAATGTTTTCCATGCAATGGGCAAATATTTTATAACTACATTACATCACGCTATGTTTTTATGTTTCAACTATAGAGCCTATTTGGAATTTTTTTAAAAATAAATATTAATTAATTAAATATATATTCAAAAATACGATGTAAAATCTGTTACTATTATCACTCGAAAACAAATCAAATTAATACTGTCATAGCGTTATCAAATTTTCCGTTGAAACGAGTGAAAATTACCAACAACAATTATATCACTTTTATAGACCTTCATCTATTGTAAGGTAATATTATTAAGACCAAGCGAATTTAAGGATTTTTCATTTTGACAACAATACAACAATTAGTATAAATACATACTCGTGTGTATTTGTTAACTGCTCGAAGAGATGAAATTTGTCGGATATGCGTATCTTTGCCCGAAAAAAGTTGTTAAGAACAATTTAAAAAATAGAAACATTAAAAAATAAAAAGTTAAAAAAAAATTTTAAACGTTTAAATTTGCCTATAGCAGAAAACCAAAATGTGTTCAGGGGAACAAATTTCATGAATATAATTTAAATTGTATTCTTTTACCAGTGCTTGGATTGCTTAATGTGTAACTATTGTACTGCTGTGATTATCCCTCAAAAACGTTAAAGACAAATATTGACGATTCTCATGGACCTCACTTTGATTGTGACAAAGTCGAAAATCGCCCAATGCAATTTAAGTTGTTTAGGAAGTATTTAAATTTTTTTTTTTAATTTTTATCTAGGCCACGTTTTTTGCAGGTTTTTACCGCACGTAAGGTTTGTCGAGCAGCGGCCGTCTAGTGTTTTCCCATTTTCTCGATATTATACGTCATATTATCGCACGAGATTACGGAAAGCATCCTCACTTACTCGTATATGCTGTACTGCATATTTATGTGAAAATAATAATCGCATTACTGTACATAACAGACGATGAATTTTAATTTCAACATTGAATCAAACGTTTAAAATGTCTAGTTGCAGCGCGCGTTTATAGAAATAAATACCATACGTGGTAATAGTTAATAATAATTAATTAATAGTTAATATTAATTAATTATTCAAGGCTTGGGTTTTATCACACTAAATATTCACTGAAATAAGCACTATATCTATGATAACAAAGTAATTGATTTAAACATTTTTCCTTAACTAACAATTAAAAATAATAATAATAATATTATGATTGTAAAATAATTATTTATGAATAAATAAATATTAATAAATCAATTAAAGCACGAACATTCTTTTATTTTACTGGGAACACTTTAATTTAAATTACGTTTAATTTCTTTTAGTATAAACTATCACTAACATTAGAATATTAACAGTTTACAAATCAAATTCTAAGAACATGCAAAAATATGCAGTGAAAATTATAGATTAGAATTATTTTCTATGTACAAATAATATTAATATTTTTTTAGCATTTTATATAAATTATAAAATAGTGTGGAGACCTGAACTGATGCTATTACACAGTTAATGATCAAAGAATACTGTTTTCCAGACACGACGATGCGATATTTAATGTATAATTTTTACAAAACACTATCGTTTACTCGTTATAGCTGCAGCACACGTAGTGGTGATATTATATTCTAAACTTTTTAATTTATCCAAAGTAAATTCAATTATATTTTATTACCATATAGTGGTGCATAAAAGCAATATATCGATTATGTTTATTTTTATCAAAGCTATTAAAATAGTAGCATATAAATAATGATACAAATGTTCTTTTTTTAGAAAGAAAAATATAAGATTCTTTTAAAAACAATTGATATGACCAGTAATGTTATTCCCCCTTGGCTATCTCGTTCATCAAATTGGAGGGAGTAAGATCCCATGTACGGCTGTCTTGTTATTTATAGACAAGCCGGAAAAATGTATTTTGTCAATGTAACCAAAAATAAAAAATAAAACATGACGTCTGTGCATACCAAAGATGAGCGCAGCTTCTTCCATATGAATGGATTTCAAAATGGCGCACTCGATTCGTCCGACGAAAATGAACACAACATTTTACTCTCCGTTGACTCACACTCCACGTGAAATAGTTTTATAGTTTTTAATTTTTGTTCTTCGCGTTCTTTGCACCAAATTATATTTTGAAACTTCCATCAGCTAAGCACATTTATTGTAGTCGTTTGAAATTTTCATCTAAGTCCTTGCAGATTTGGTCAGAACGCCGCTGCCGGGTGCGTAAATATAAATTATTATCTTGCGCCCGTCGTGTCATTTTTTAATATTTACGAGTGAAACTCGACGAACCGATATTTCCAGGTACTATCGGTCAACAAAAATTGGCAATTAACTGCCACCCTCTCTATCACCCTCTCCTTATATTATTATTCGCCGTTCTGAATATTATTACGATTATAATTTGCATAGTCCCGCGCAACCGTTGCGTAGCAGTAATTTACCTTCGACACATCGGATTCGATCGATATGACTACTACCCGGTTCAGTTGCTGCGGCACACCAGAGAAAAGAATAAAATAAATTTCCACTTCTGGACTACTTATGATCTCGGATAAACGTCATGCGACACTATATAGCCACTAAAATCAGTTCCGATACAAAACCCTACTGAAGTTTCACAAAATGCCCAAATACCTAACCCCAACCTTTTCCATCCATCCCTGGTTTCGCACGAGAATTTTTACAATAAAAATGTACTCACCAACTGCACACGTAGTCTGGTTACAAGTTCAAGTCCAGTATTTTCCCGTATAATATACGTACACGTTTTCAATCTGAAATACACGAAAATACACAAGTTTAACAAACAAGCGAAAACGTAAAAAAAAAGCAAATTTATAAACGAAAATTTGTCTCGCATCACGCTGCTCTAAATTATTCGATATAATTAATAACATCATCCACTCGTGAATACTAATGTAACCAATCATAATATTATCCTTCATATATATATATATATTACACCCGCCGTCGTTCGTTAATTTTTCTTCCCACTCAGAGTACCTGTGTACATATACATATATAAATGTACACGTAGGTTTGATTAATTGGATAAACTTTGCGCGAACGAACATAATAATGTATACTATCGTTCTATACTGCTGCTGCAGTGACGTTCTACACGTAAACCAAAGTTATTTATTTCTTGTTGTACTCAGTCCGTGTCAGTTATTTGAAACGTAAAACTTTAGACAATCATCTCGGAATTTGAAACTTGTAATTATACGAACTCAATTCAAATCAAGTGTATTACACAACAAACGCGTGTCTGCCACTTAAAATTATTGCCGATCACTTTTATACAACTTTCATTTAATTCGTAGGCTCGTGCATAACACGCGTATCGTTTCGTACGTATCGTATTACGTACATTTTATCCACATTTTTATTGTGTGCATATTATTTTGTTAAAATACAACTTACGATGAAACCGCGGTAATTATGTAAAGTACATACATACGCTTTTTTGTTTAACGCGCATTGATGTCACGATTTAAAATCTTAAACGCATACAACCATTGTACATCATTTTTGAAAGAACACGTATAAACCATTACAACAACCGATAATTACTTAGACTTTTACATAATATTATTGTAACAATTAAGAGTTATTCATTATATATCTGAGAAGTACATCGTGTTTTTATGTGACATAGTCACATATCAAACAACACTTACTCAACTCTACATTATATTAATATATGTACGAACACGATATGATTACTCTACACAAAAACGTAAAAGCAAACACGTAGTTATAACGCAAAAATATTGCGCACACTGTACGGTTAAAACAATAATTTAATTTTCAAATGAGAAGTATAGCAGATAACAAAGGATTTAAATAAAGATAAAACGACACATGTTTTATTTTTATTAATAATAATCGTTTCAGCGTACCGATTGTTCTCAAAATGTTAAATCGTACATAATTTACAAATTTACTTATGAGTTTAAGCATAAATGAAAATCAAGTTATATTTTTGGTCCGTATAAGTTTCTAAAAACATGTATTAAGTATAGGCATAGGGTTTTGGAGGTACATAAGTTTTATTTCCAATCATGGAATGTTTCTATAATATTGTTGTTTCTATAAGACGTATTTAAATTTATTTGTCACGGAGTTATACATCAATAGAGTAAAAAGCACCGACACAACGGTCGATTTTATTGTGTATAGAATCCATATAATTGTAATAAAAAGTATAATATTTTAAAACTATGAAACCGTTTGAACGCAAATTTTAAGCATAATGTACCATAGAAATGTATTAGTAAAGGTTTAGTTTTTTTTTTTTTCATTTCGTCGGTTTATTCGTAATATCCATAATAATCAATTACCTATATATTATAATATAATAATAAAATATGAGTTAATCGTATTTTTATATTTTTGCGCATTTATTTCAATTTCATCCATGTACACCCATCGCATTAGTACAAATTTAATCGTTTATGTACAATAATTCGAGTTTTTTCTGTTTTTTTCTGATGTTTAATAGATATTTGCGGTTCATCAGCTCATTAAGTCGAGCGTATTTAGTAACGACTTAATTCGTTAGATTTCACGTAGTACAGTGTGTAGTACACACATTGATTAGGCAATTTGGTCTTGCTCAAGCAAGTCAAACCTTCAATAGAAATAAATAATTTAAATACTCATAGTAATCATTTTACAATATTTTACTAATAATTTATTAAAATTTGATTAAAATATAGAATAAAGTATAAAATATTAACATAATATTTCTAACTCACTAATCACTATTTGTACTATTTTATCTTAAAACTATTGTTATTCCATACAGACATAACAGATTGACTAAAAGTAATAGTTATGTCGATATAATCAGACAATAATATATGAACAATAATTGATATTTACGATTAATCTGATAAACCCAATAAATACGTAGTAACTAATAATACAATTATAATAAATCATTAGTAAAATATTTTAAGCATATTGCCTTACACAATGCCTTCTGCATTTATTGGCATACTTCATTTTTCGTCTCCATGTACTGTTATCATTTAATATTAACACAAAAAATAATTGGTTAATCGAAAGTATAAATTATTGTTCATATACTGTTGTTTGATTTTATCGACATAAATGTTACTTTTATCACTCTGACACGACTAAAAAACAGTAGCTGTAAGATATAAAATTATAAATAGTGAGTAAGAAATATATTACTAATTTTTACACTTAGTTCTGTATTATAATTTTATGATAATAAATTAACAACAATTATTTATTTCTTATTCGAAGTTCAAATTTCCGTTTTTTTTTTAATGTATTTTTTCTCTCCAACGGTTTTCGGAAATACACGCGCATATATTATTATAAACTTTTAAACTTTGAAACGCAATTTTAAAGCCATCGTGCATGCGATTTTCCAAGAATAAATTCGCTTTCGTGCCTCTATATATATATATATATATATAAATTGCATCGCAGGTTTCGCTTGTGTTGTATTTATTAATTTCAGATAAATATTATCACCGTAAGATCATACATGTGTATAACAAAATTACCATTGTCATGTCATTTGTAAAAATTAAAAAGTTTCAGATCTTGCATTTTTCTTGCTGTTTTTCCTCGTACTCATTGAGATTCTTCCATTTAAAGAATACGCGCAATAGTACCACAGATCGGGAAACAAAGCCTTAATCTACTGATATTACTATCACTACTTTTTATAATCATTTTTGCCGTCGCGTAATTATTACGGTTATTATGATGACTTTGTTGTTATCCGGCTTTATATCCCAAAAATATTACATTAATTGACAACGGTACACAGTTACGGTCCCAGGGAATTTAAATGACCGGTTTTTATGTATACATATACATGCACATATATGTATATATTTGTGTGTGCGAGTATAACTTATGTACAATTCTGGCACTTATAGCGCGTGGTTTTCAGTTAAAACGCACGGCCATTACCACAGAGGACACAGTCGTTATTTAGAACTGCCGCGGCGATGAACTCGGCTTTTGCGGTATCATAATTTACATAAATATTGCAGGACAAAAAAAAAAAAAAAAAATTGTGTCGCGAAATAACCGACTTCATTAGATCACCTCGGCCACAATTTTTTTTTTCCCCGTGCGCCTACACGTGCCCCGCGGTACGTAATGCATAGGTATACGCTCGGGTACTCGAATGCGCTTGAAACTGACCAACACGTATACGAGTACCTAAGAATGAAAACAATTTTTTCATGCACTTATCTTATGTTATATAACGATGTGCACAAAATTACACTCTGATGGTCTGCTTCCGAAATCCTGAAGGCAAGCAATTAGCCGCGGGCACCCGATGATCTGCAAATGAAGTTGGAATCGGTCTCAAATTAATACTGAATAAACAAATATTATTATAACAAAATAATAGTTATACGTATATGTATTTGTAGCTGCTTATCAATCGACTCCAGATCTCTAAAATGTATAACGCAGAAAGATAAGAATGATCATAGAACTGATAGTGAATTTTTGGTACGTGGTCATAATTGTTTAAGCCAAACTTTTCTTGAAAATAATACTTGTTTATGTTTAAAAAAATGATTTTAACATAACAAATTATGTACGACTAAAAATCGATTTTCAAAAACCTTTTCAATTCAATTTCTATTGAAAATTTATGATTTTCTACTAGACACTACTTTTACCGCCTACTAATTATACGGGTATATTAAAAGCAGTTATTCCACATTACTCGTGACGGTTTTCTTCTTGAGTCAACAGTATAAATCTTTATTGGATCGTTAATCTTATAATATACATAATTATTCACGCAGCTGTTATTATTCAGTAATTATTTAATATTAAATCGGAAGTTTGTCAAAGTTGTACGTCATAATAGAAACAGTGGAAATAAACATAATAAACGCACAGTGTGCCAATTATTAGCATAACATCTATATTTATGCATGCACTATTGTAGAAATAGTGCAATTCTTTGATAAATATATACGATGTAAATAAATAGTTGTTTAAATACAGAACGGTAGCGTCAGAATAATAATTTTATATTGACTGTGAACGGTGTTTGCAACGAATATTATACACGTTTAGTGGAAAAAAATAAAAATAATACCAAACGAGACGTACGTGTGCTGCAGTTTATTCAAACAATATTGTAATATTAATTTAATTTATAGAAATGCAACCGACTGGTTCGTTTATAATTTTGTGAAATAATTATCATTGTTGTTTGTTAATCCGATGGGGTATAACATATTTTAACTTAATCTTTGACAAATAGAACACTGCAGTATCGTAATTATTTTGCACGTGTATTTTGTTTGATTGCGGTTCGCTCGAATGAAAATGTTCGGATTAAATCCGAAACTTTAATATTATAATATTATGTTCCCAGTTTTTGTAAAGAGTAATTTTAGTGGTATTCGTTTCTTATTAAATGAATTATCTTTTATCAACAGATCTTATTTAACAATTGCCTCTCCTTTTCTCTCCAAAGGTTTTATATTACGAATGGTCGTATAATAATAATGAAAAAACGGCATGAATCGTGATTTATTGTAAAACGTGATTGCGTACAGAAATAATACGAAATACAGAATACTTCAGAATAGTAAGAAAATCGTTAATTAAAATAGTATGTGAATATTTCACACCTTTTCATTTATGTCTATAATATATTGGTACATATTATGTACAATAGGGTGTTCTGAAATGGCCGAGGAAACTAGTATACGCGTATTTTCTCGAGTGATTTAATGAAGAATCTTCCGGAATTTTTTTTTCTATCTTCAAAACTTGGGTTTTATCTAATTATCTTAAAAACAATATTTTGAATCTAAAAATGAATATTTGTAAAAGATTTCTTGAAAATTTCTCAGGTGAATCAAAATGTGACATCGATTTTAGCCTGTCGCTCATTTTCACGCCCGAGTCACCGGAATAAAAAAATGTGATGTGACAAATTAATTTGTATGAGAACTCTGCAAGATAAAATATGTTCAATTTATTAATAATGTCATTGATAATCGTTAACATGGTTTTCATCGAATTTTAAATACACTTTGTTAATTATGATTATTTTACAATAAAAACCGTGTTAATTAATCAAGTACGTGAAATAAGAACAAATACATTTCACCTACCTTTATCTTGTAGAGTTTTCATACTAATCAATATGTCATACTACATTTTTCGATCCTGGCTACTCGAGCGTGAAAAATGTGAGGTAAGCCCAAAGTCGATGTCACATATCGATTCACATAAGACATTTGCAAGAAATATATTACAAGTTTTCATGTTTAGATTGGAATTAATGTTTTAATGATAATTAGATAAAACTCAGGTTTTGAAGATAGAAAAAAATTTAAAAAAAGATTCTTTATTTGATCACTCCACATAGTACACATATACCAGTTCCCTCAACAATTTCACTAACACTCTGTAGAATCTTTCAATGAAAACTGTGATGGAATAAGCTGAATAATTCTATATTTTTACTATAATTTCCACAACTTCTTTCAAACTCACTATATTCTACTAATGAAGAAATTATAATTAAACCATGAATGTATGCAACCCCAAGCGTTGTTTGAAAATAATTTGATAAGGTGCCGTTACAACAAAACTATTAGTATAAAAAAAAAAAGTATTTATTTTTTCTAATTTAATTTGTTTGATAATATGTTACAGAAGAACGGAAAAAGAAAAAATATGGAATATTAATAAACGATATTCGATCCCAGTCAAGTGCGACTATTATTCAAATCACTCGTGCTTGTAACTTGTAACTCGCACATATCACATAATAACCCACCTATTGTACTACCACGTACATAATTGTGTAGGCCCAAATCACACAAAATCATTAGCCAGGCTTGAGCGCTGAACAAATTTTAGAGAAAATTTTGATCACCTCATGACGTGTGACATAATTACTACGAGATTCTGAGAGCTAGCTCCAAAATCTGAGGCGCCAATTATGGTGCATCGTTTTCGGAACTACTCTATTATACGTTAACGGTACTTATTACGCATCATCATAATGTACAAATAATTATTCGATGTATTAAAAATACAATTTGAATATTTGAATGCAGTGTATGAGGATGTGAACGATTACGGCCAGTAATGCGAGTTTAGGTCACCGTGAATTCCCATCGAGCAGAAAAGATAAGCTGCGATTTTGCGTGAATGGAAGAAATGGAAATAATATTGAATTATTCGCTATTTTCCGTGTTCTCGCTGAAACGAAACACCACGATTATCGATTGAAGCCTGATGAGTTATGTTCCGTTTCCACAGTCGTTTGTTTTCCGACTCGATTGATTTTCGCTTTCACGGTCAACCAGATTTCATTACATGAACATACACATACGATCATTTGTAATAGTTTCATGTTTTATGTGTGTCACCGCCACTGCCGAGGGAGAAACCAATATGTCTTCACCGGTCGCCGTCGGCTATTTCACCGTTTTCGAATACCTGCACCGCAACTATTCAAAGTGAACGGGGTGCAGTGGGGTGAAAAATATGCGCCAGCAGTAGATAACCTTTCTGTCCTGGGCAAAACGTCGCAATAAAAGACAAACAGGTATTTTCATTTGATAATAATAGAAAAATTCCACACCGTATGCATTCCATATTAGTATTTCGTGTGTATATATATGAAATCGTATATATTGTCTTATTAAAGTATTCAACTTTAAAACGAAACATAAAAGGATGAATGAAAAAAATAAAAAGGGAGATCGCATACCATCGAGAAAAAAGATCACGGAATAAACTCGTGATTAATAATAAAAATAAAAAAGACCTTTCCGGCATGAACGCAGGTAGTAAACAGTAATACAAGATTGACAATCGGTTCACAATGTTGTTCTTTACATCGCATGCTTGTAAAATAATAAAAAAAAAAAAAAAGAAACCATAAACGTGGTTGAAATTTAAATTTGCATTCGATGCAAGACGAAATCGATTTAACATTTATAAAGACACAACGATGGAGGTTTTTTACAAGTCACGAGTTTTATATATACATATTATGCGTATACATATTCACATACAAAATAATGTGTACAATATAATTTAATTTTTTTATCTTATATGATATATTTATACACATCAGTAACATTTCAATAAAAATTCGATTTTCCAGAATCCTTTATACGTAGCTTGTGTTAAAGGTTAAAGTGATTTCGTACATTACTATTATTAACTAATATACCTATTAATTATACTATTATATACATAATATAACTATATTTCACTATGCCTCTAACTTGTATATTTTAGTTATTTTATTTAACTATCGAATTTATCTAGTTTCATACGGAATAGTCTTGACTAATACATAGCTCTTTTAACGGGTTATTAGTTTTCACTATTAAATCCTAGTACAATGTAACTGTTGGTTATAAATAAAACAAAATTTCAAATGAATCAGCTTCAACAATTTCATCTAGGTGATTATTTTTCATATTTACTACCTTTCATTTTTACCCCGTTTTACCTCCTTATTGGTTGAACTTCGGAAAATATTGTCTTATTGCCTATTTAGAGTGTTAGTAGAACCACTACGTTAAATTACTTATGAAAGTTCATACAATCTGTCGTTTTTGAGATGAGGCGATGATCAGCAGTAATAATCACACCGACGGTTTTTAAGTCATTGATGCGAACAGAAAACTAACTCGATGTACACACGCATATGATTACAGTGTTTGGTGTATGGCGTTGCATACGAATGCGTGGTGTTATAGCTCTCATTCGGAATAAAACAATCACGCAGTGCACTTTGTCGTTTTAATTAAAACGGCGTATAGTCAAGCGCGTCGAACATCCTACTGTATGTGCGTATTCGGTAAACCGTCACGGCAGCCATTTTATATCGAATTCCAATAACAAAGTGTCGAGAAATACAAATAAAACGAAACAAAAGTATTGGTCCTCTCCCTATCCTATCCCTCAACCAAATACAGAAGCCGGGAAAACTTGGGCGAGTTCGATTGTCTTGTCTAAGAAATCGAGCATTATTGCGAAGGTATCTAAAAGTATTTCCCTACGTATATATGTATATATATATATATATATTTTCCATCGATTTTATCACCTCTTGTAGCTTGTTTTATACGTGCACACAAACACACACACATACATACATACACACGTATAAGCTTTAAAGGAAAAAGGGATTCGAAATGCTCTGAAAAGCAATTTAAAAAATAATAATAATAACGTTTAACGAATTGTTTAGAGTTGGAAAGAAATAAAAATGCGAAAAATGAAAATAATCTCCATATACGCACACTCAATTTACCATGTACATATAATATATGTGAGTATATTTATAGATAATATATATATATACAGTAACGATATAATATTTTTATTAAATGCCAATTTCGTTTTTATAGGACACTGTAAACCGTAGCCATAACGAATTATTGATTCCACGCATTGCGGTCGGATGTACATATACGTATAAATACATATTTTATACATTTATATCTTATCATATCATTTTTCAATCTCATATTATTATATTTTTACCACGGCGCACGAGTAAATAGTTTATTTACTTGACTACGTCATCAGAACGTTGGTTTTAAGACATTATAATTAGTGATATCAAATATATAATTATGATTAATATTATTATTATTATTATTATTATCATAATTATTATATTATACGCTGAAAGCTTTGGTCGTAAACAGAAACCAAATATTTATTTTCGCGATTATAATAATAAAACTATAAGATTTATGAGTGTTTACCATCCTATACTTATTTTTGAAACTATAGTAACGCGTGTTTGATACAAATCGTAGTTATGATGTATTATAGACGTTTGACTATTTTAATAATATGCGGTGGAACGTAGTTTGACAGACTTTTTATACGGTTTTTGTGCATCGTAAACGATATTTCTTTATTACACTTGAATACGCACAGTATATTCTTTGCGTACAGACGTCTTTTGATTTAATTTTTATTGAAATAATATGTACATATTATTACATAGTATGTAATTTATATGTATGGAATATGTGTGATGCTAATAATATTTGTTTAACCATTATTTGCTATGGTATTTATGAAAGCTTATGTATAATTTTTAGACAATTATCTGTTCCGTTATCATGTAGCCAAATATTTATTATATCATATAAGTGGCCTGCGTTGTAAATGTGATTACACACGCGTACATTAAAATTTCGACTTTCTAGAAAATTGGCATCCAGTTTGTAATAACTTAAAATTCTTTCTAAAATGTTAACTTGGAAACTTTAAGATTTAATGTTTGGCATGCTGGACTGATGAAGATAAACTATATTATTCAGGTATTGGATCTCGTGAAAAATTTTTGAAAATCATAAAGTATATACGTAAACTTTTAAATAAATAAATGAGAATGAAACGCATATTGTACACAAATGTAGAAACCATATTAATAAGTAGAGATGTTAAAATACCGTATTTAATTTGGTGTTGTATAATACCGTATAATACCGGTATTATACCTGTATTATACCGTATAGAACATTCCAGTACCTCAAATTATTGGAAATTTAACAGAGGTTATAAACCTATCATTAATTAATAAATACGAATCATTTAAAAAAGGAATAATTTAAAAAATGACTAGAAGGTCAGAAAACATATAATACAAGATTTAATTTAATAATTTTAATGGATATTTTTAGAATGAGTACTTTCCCTACTCATTGGGAACATATGGTATGATAATAATTAATAAATGATAATAATAAATAATAATTTTATATCTAAATATTTTTAATCGTGGTAATAACTAAAAATAACGCCTTATTTTTATTTTTTTTTTATACCGTCTGTATAAAATAATTTTATTCTATGTGTATAATACCTTGTATAATACAGTTTTATACCACTGTATAATACAAACTCACATTTCTATTAATAAGTATTCGTTGTAATTACCTCCACTATATATACAAGAAATCCTCATATGAGAACATTGATAAGTACTGAAAAATCAATCTTTTGAAATATTTATTCATAAAACGCCATTGATAAATGTCATACTATTAATAAGAATATAAAAAAGCATAATGCCTCTAGGGAGTATTTTTTCTTTCTTACATGTTTGTAAAGTGTTTTACTTAGCCAAGTATTAAAGTCTATTATAAAAAATTCAAAATAAGTTTAACAAAACTCCATGAATAGTTAACGTTCAGTGTGCTCAATCCATTTCATTGGAATTTAGGACGAAACTTGTTCTTGCAACTGATGCAATAATAATATACAAAGTAAATATTAAAATTTAATCGGTAAGAGATATGTTTGGAGAAAAAATCTCTCTAGAGTAATTCATGTTTTAATTATCATTATTTTTTTTTTTTTCTGAATAAATAAAGATTATTCGAAAGAATATTGTACATGGATTTTTGTCTGTGTTTATTTTATAACAAAAACAAACAACAATCACAAACCGAATCTGGTACAGCAGTGCAACAAATATTAAGTGGTATCAACAAAAAATATGTGTACTACTTACCGGACCCGGTCGACCCTGCATCGATAACAGATATAATGAAACGATCTAGTAAAACAAGCGTATAATTCACTACGTAGTGTTACACTGCAACTGTTGTACTGTTGTTCCGACAAACGTGAAATAATCACGCTCAATGAAACCTATATAATATTCGTAGCTCGGAATGTGAAAATCAGAATATAACAATGTAATGACTCAAAACCTTGTTGACGACTGCGGGACCATTTTTCGAGCATTTCTACGAAGTCGAGATAATTTTTCGCATCAGAGTTCAAAGAAAAGCGTACGCGCGTGAGCGAGTTTACCATGGTCACGGTTGTAACGGTACAAGGACCGAAGAACGGTCACAAAAATATTACAACACCGTGTTAATGGTAATCTCAATGCGTGTTCGCGGCAAGTGCGTCTGGTTGCGTAAATCGAAACTGGTCCATAATCCGTGATCTTGAACAAACACGTTTGAATGGCCTACACGGCAGGTGCGGATCTAGCTTACCCTTACGGGAGGGGGGATTATAAATAAGTATACATATTTAGATACCTATTGGTAAATATGAATATATATATATATATATATATATATATATATATATATACACTCACATATATAATAGTACATAATGCAATTCCTGATTATTTATAATGAATACTTTTTTTCATTAACTACATTGAATTTCTTTATATAATTAATTAAATTACATTTTCTGATTAAAATACCTTTTCAAAATTCATAGTAAAATATAATAAAAATTTTAATTTTAAAACATTTTAGTAATGAATCAGATGAAAAAAAAAATCCAATCTTCAAATAGATGAAGCAAATATGTCGTGGTTCATAATATCTGTAAACAAAACAAACGTAGAATCTGATACTATTTTTAGGATGTAACTGAATGAGTTTGCTGGGAGTCCTGGAACTGGCCGGCTGACGGTTGCGGTGCGTATACGGTCACAATTATATTGTTCTTATTGACAATTCATTAATTTATGTTATAAAAAATAAAAGACGAAAATGTGTGACAATAACAATATATTAGAATGTTATTACGCAAGATAATGCGATTTAATAGTAAATCAAATAAAATTAACACATTTTGATATGGCTAACGGGGTGGGGGGACGGTCGCTCCTACCACCTCCCCTGGATCCGCGCCTGCTACACAGTCGTACTCGTTTATACATACACATATACAATATGCAGGTATATGCATGCGTCTGAAAACGTTTATAAATTTATTTCGCGTTTTCGGGAGGTAATAATGATATAACTGTATACGCGTAGCGCTACGTCGTCGGGACGGTGGAAACGATATATTTATAGAAATATTAACCGGAGTGGGTTAGAGGCAAAACGAGCGTACGTACGTCTAGCTAGTAATGTACCTTAACACGAAACAAAACAAAATCCATATTTTATATTTTTCATTTTAAAATACTGTTCTCGACGACAATGCACTCCACAGTATGTATATACTCGTATATATGTAAAGACGAGTAAATCTCGAATATACCTTTTTACTGCACTTGCGCAGTACGTAATAATATACGTATATTGAAATATTTTTGAATAGCTAATACAAGTAGTGCTTCACACACGTACACAGTCGGCGCAATAGTATTTACACACTGCGATATTTATATTTCATATAATATAATATTATGCGTTTGTTACTGCAGTAAGCGTTCAAAAGGGAATTGGAAAAGGAAAATACGCGCGCTACTTACGCACAAGCTTTCCAGAGATTGCACTCGTCAAGATTGTACACACGTAATGTTTGAGTTTTAAATGGAACACTTGTATAACTGTAATGCTGCCGTAACTTACGGTATAAAAATGTAGAATACTGAGTGTTCGGGTAAAGTCATTGATTTAAAATCACATAATTAATACGCCATCGTAACTCGGATGGATCCCCTACTAGTAATCGTTTGCGTAAAAGACTTGATAAAAAGATAAATTCAATTACAAAAAAGAAACAAACTTTCGAAGTGATTTTTTTTTCTGTTGTTAAAATACTGTTTTCGTCAATATGTTGTTCTTTAACCGACTGTGTGATGTTATAGAGAATGCGACACGTTTTTTTTTTTTTTTTAAACCGAAATCTGACGCCCTAAACACAAAGTGTCAAATCGCAGGTAGTATATGGAAAAACGATCACTGTTGCTGACTGCTTTACATAAATGTAATAGTATACGAGATACAACAGATATTCCGGATAGTAATGGCCGATTCGTTTAACGCACGGATCGCATGGATGTGTAAACGGTTTTAATCTTAAGAGTTCCGTGGTGATGGTGCGTACGATATAAAAATGAATATCATTGTTTTGCAATTACGTCCGATTCAAAGTACGTGCTCTGCTTAATATTCTATGCACAATATGATAATTTAGTTTCCAATACATTATTATAAGGGAATAGTGGCGTAGCAATCAAATAAATATTTAGTTGTGGATGTAGGATCGGGCAGCATTTATTCAAAATTTTAATGCTATAATTTAAATATTTACCCACGAAAAAGCTTAGCGTTGGAGAAGGTAGTAAAAATTATTATTACATAACTTAATACATTTCTGAACACGTTGCTGGTGGTGGTGACAGTATAAATTGTGTTAACTCAACACCCTCGCGTACGGCAGTCGTGTGATTAGAATATTATATTTCTATAATAATTGTTTTTAGTCCTAACTCTGCCGAAGTGTAACAACGAGGAGAGATGGAAAGCTTCGAATGTTCGTGGGTATTTGGATAATATAATACGATGGATATCATTGCGAGTTCACGCGTCGAGTTCAAATTATACAATGAAACATTCGAAGGTTTTTTCGGCATCGAAAACGATTTTGAATGGTATTGATATCATCGAATTTTGTTTGGCAACAATACTCGTCTAGGGAATCGTATAAAGACCACGTTGTAATAAATAATACACGTAGGTATAGGCTTTTTTGAAACTTGAAGTGTACGTACCACCTACAATATACTCGTATTATTATGTTACGGTAAAAAGGCATAATAGGAATGAATAGCGTATTCTCCAATGCGGTAACTGTTGTGATATATAGAAATTTAAACATTTTACATTCAACGGGAATTCATTATCAGCATCATAGGTCCTGTATAATCGTATTATTATTATTTTTATACTCATTGGTATGTAAAATAATACATCTTTTATCGTAACTTATTGATATTTAGGATTATTTTTTTTAAGTTCACAATAGACCATGTAAATTAACAATTTCATCGCATGTTTGATAAAGTGGGATATCATAAGAACTCGAAGTGGCCACCATCACTGACTTCTAAACTCGGACAAACGTTCTCTATCCATTAAAATATGACTAGCTCCAATCGCTAAATCTAAATTTCATAATTTGTAGTTTGTTGGAATATTGTTTTTACTGTAGATAAAATTAAATATTGATAGTTAAATTTACAATATATATCATTATATTTTTTAACCGAGCATACCCTTGCTAGACTGAACTTGATTAAACTTTTTTTATTGTAAAATTACATAAAGTTTATAAATATCTTATGTTTTGGATTTAAGTGACATTACAATTAACAGATAATATCTATAACACTGGTTTTCGAGAAAATATGAAGTAGTAGAGGTAACAAAGAGTGGACGTAGAATGAAAAAAAAAAGACTCGCAGAACGATTATGTACCGTTTTTCCTTTACTCCGATGGCCGCTGAACTGAACATGACGCGAAGGCTCTTTGATCGAGGACTGTCGTATAAGTGTTTTTTCGTTCACGCGCGTGTGATGGTAACCATCGTCAGAAAGGGCTGGCAAAGGAAACGATTCTAGCCGGCGGCGGTTGCTGCAGCCGATGAGGGACGGTATGACGGACGATCCCTCGATCCACTGGCCGTCGCTGAGCAGCCACCGCAAGACAGGAAATTATTGTTCAAACAAACACGTTTCTCTCATTTCCGGAAGGAGGCGATCCGCCGCCGGTCTCGCGCTAATAAAATCATCCCTGTGGCGACGGTCGACTACCCGTCAAACACGCGAGGCGAGATATCGTCAAAATCCAACAACGGCCAATCCTCGTCCACCCTCTCGATCGTCTCTTCCGCCCTGAAAAGTAACGCGCGTCCTCGATAATACAATCACGCCCGTACGCCATGTACACACCTGTATTTTATATAGCACGTAAGCGCGTTACGGAGTTTTGATAAACGTGACTACCGGTGGTCAGGTTGAACGTGGAAAGAGAGGGAAAAAGGGGGAAAGATCGATTTAGTCCTGCAGAACTCGCGTCTCATTCTTAAAATTAGGTGTTTCACTCATTATCTGATATTTTTTTAAGTATACATATGCATTTCCCCTCTTTGTTCCGTATTCTTCATTGTTATATTTTTGACGCATTGCTACATTTTAAATCATGTTGATTATTGCAGCGCAATGCTCATTATGATGTAAGATTAATGAATAAAATGGATAAGTTTTCCAGCCCGCGTAACCTACGACTGGGAATGCAAACGACTGTCTAAGGCCATCCATGTCTGCATTATTTAATTTGAAATCAGCTTTTAACCAAACTCATGCACCCAAATTAATTTTCTAAAAATGTACACAAAAACAGATCCAAACGTAATCTTACAACAGTTACTATGCCGTATCTATAAATGTATCTATGCATTGCATAGTGATTGAGTCATTATATTAAGGTCGAGTCGGAATGATTCAATAATTCCACATTAAGTAACCTTCAGATAACTTTCAGCTTTCGATAGCTCGTATTTTCAATGATTCGGATTTTTACCCTATCCCTACGACACTCGACCGTGCATAATATAATATAAGAACGTATGAATCCGATTGACGGAAGTGAGCGGAAAACTTTAAGATCTAATCTCACCGAGAATTATGGTTAGTACCGCTTTATCCATAAACGCATCGTCTTCTGGACGGACAAGCAATAATCTCCATAGCTCCGTTGCCGCCACCGCGGATTATACAGTCTTGCACACAACCATGTGTTCACATTATTTCTCACACGTACACACACTCCCATACACTTGATGTGTAATCAATAGGCGTGGAATTTAATGCTCCGTAAATCCTAATGCTTAGAAAAATGTATTTCTTAAATATCCTTTTGCTCCCTAACAATTCTATATTAAACCTTAAAAAATGCATCGAAATTACTTTACGTTTTAACCATTTTGGTATACATATATAATGTTCCGTAAAATTGATTAAAAGCTTAGATATTTACATCTTTATTAACATATATAGATATTTACATCTTTATTAACATATATAGATATTAACATTCCTATCGTTCAATAATTCAATATGATAACCAGTATTTGTCTGACAGTTTGTAACAATTAAAATCACATTGAAGTGTTAAAATCAAATAATTAAAATTCACATTCGTTGAATATAAAAATGTTCTTATTGAACCGTAAAAATGTTAAAAAATTAATAAGATTAGTTTAAAGTCAAAACAATCTAAATGTGCTAAATATACTTCTGTAGGTGCTTTTATTCACATGTAATTAATTCGTGACAAAACGAATGCATTACACGGAAATCTTTAGAAAATGACTAGCTTAGAATGATCATTTTCATGCGCACTTTTTGGCATTATTACATATTGTCGTGCCGCAAAGTTTCCGTCTTATTTGATTTTATATTTAATTTGATTTCAGACGCTAACCCACTTTATTACGTTTCGTTTAAACAGAATTAATGCTATTATAAGTATTTCTTATATACTATTATTACGTACTACTGGTACGATCATAACACGTAAGAATATATATTTAGTTATATCAGTGCTGGTTGACAGTCTCCTCGAGTTTTAAAATTAAATTAATATCATTACTTCGACTTTTATCATTATAATCTGTAAACCATTATCACTTATTTAGTTCGTGTGCGCTTGTTGCACAAGCAGAATTTGATTTCAGTTATTATATTGTGCTTTACCGTGTAAATAGTTTAATACGTTTAAAGAAATTCCGATTCCGTGACTTAACTGTCTATTTTCGGTTTGTAAAATGATTTTTATCTTAACAAAAATAATTATTGATTATCCATGACTATTACGATAGTGCATTGGAAAAACTAATTTCGTTTGAGGTTTACGCACTTGACGTCGGTAAAATATTTTTATTTTTATTTCTTTATCATTTCAAATTCTGTCATATCAAACGATTTTTTCCTTTGAACTTTATTTATAAATATTTGGTGAAAGATTCACAGAACACAATTTATTAAACTTTTCATATTTTTTTGGGAATTAATTGTTTTTATTAATTTATTTCTTATACTATTCGAGATACATAATAACAATAAAGAAAATAGTGACAAAATAAAAATATGTGTTTTACCGTAATTTTTTTAATATTAAATATGATCCAAATTAAATGAAAAATACCTTATATTATATTTTATTCTTAAATGATTGGAATTTTTATTTTTACACTTTAGTAGATGGATATTTATTGTTGAGAGTAAAATTAATAGGTATAGTCTAGCGACGGCTGTTAATAAGCATTGTTGTTTAGACATGACTTCTGAACCGTTTTCCGTAACTATATAAATGCATTATTGTGAATACAATGTTTATTCAAATAAAAGCAAAGTAAATTATCGTGTTTGTGAACAGTCTGCAAATAAGTTATAAAAAAAATATGCCTCGTTGACCTTTTGATGCAAAAGAGTTAAGTTTCGAGGCAAATTGAATTTCTACCTACCGAAGGGTAATAATAAAAAGTCAAATTAATTTATGCATTTTCCAGAGCTTTCTCTTCTTATGCAAATCACGAACAAATAAATCAAGGTTGTTTATAGAAATATTATACCTAAGAATGAAAAATAAAATGCTTTGTTTTTAATTTACTCTATGAGTTATTTACACGTTTTAGTTTCAACAAAAATTAGTAAAAATTATTATTGAAAAATAAATTATAATTCAATTGCTTTATTGGATAAAAACTTCAGGAACATAAAATGTAGTACGATATTATATCATGTACTAAGTGGTGACGGTATCTTTGAATAAGCGAGTGAAATAATTTTAAAAAAGTACTGAATTAGTAAAAGATCCGGACGAAATTTCGTGTTCGAAACTCACCAAAATGTTAAGAAAATGTATTTAATTTGTTTTACACCTCCACACGCTGAATAATTTGTGGTTTTTTTTTTTACATGTAAAATTGGAAAAAAATATTCGGAATGATAAGACACTACTCGAGTTTTTATGTGATTAAGCTACTCGTATGATTATGGGCTTAAACTGTTCACTGTTTCTATAGAATGACAATCGTTGGTGGCTATTTTCATCAATCAATGCGCACAGGTCGATATAAATGTTTACGGCCCTAATAAATTGACAGTCTAAACAAAATCGCATTACACCGATTAATACTGTCGAACGTTACCGCGTCGCTGCTTCGATGATGACGGTTCGAAAATGTATTGTCCATTGATGAGCCACAGCGCACATTTTATATATATAACACAATATAATACTATAATACAGAACCCGTGAATCATATATAAGAATCAAATTAGAAATTAATTAATTTAAGAATAAAATTATAAAAATATAAAAGTTATAAAACTTTTAAAAAATTGGGTTTTACAAAAAACTCTAAATCGTATTTGCGTTACACACGCCCACGAATAAAATTCCCATGATGCCACAACCTACAAAGCCTAGTGATGTATTAATTTTTAAAATAAATTTTTTATAATAATATTTTTACTTAATTTTTATTTATTTATTATTTTATGAACAGCGAATGGCTCTATGATCATAAAGAGTTTCGATAAGAAGAACGAACACGGCGAGAAATACCAGTGAGGTACCGCAATGAGGCCTGTTACTGTCCTTCGTTGTCAGCACGTTTTTGAGGTGCATTTCCTGAAAAATTTATTACACACAAATATAGATAAAAAAAACATCACGTAACCTAGATAATATTATCGGTACTTGGATGTTTCCTATAAAAAAAGGAATTCAGAGTTTTAAGGTGGCGCTGTGTATTGTATATCATTTGGAGAATTTCTCTTTTTTTCACGAACTGACAGGTGCTGGAATTGGATTTAGGACAACGGTGGCGTTTGACGATAGTAGATAACACACAGCACTGATTTTAGGTTTTTAGAACTCAGAAACGATATTTGATCGTATGGGGAGGCGTTTCGGAAATCGGTCGAAACGGGGTCAAGCTATCATCAACCTCGTGCACTATATATCATACTCATCTCTGCACGACCCTTTATCCACCCGGTCACAAGTGTATACGCATGGAATACGATCCACGATGGTGAAGAGGTGATTACACGCAGCGCGACAGACGTGAGAAACAGGCAGCGTTCAGACGAACAGTGGATGCAGGGGTAGCGTACGCGAATATGTACGGAGGACCGAGAATGAGAGGACAAATCCTTTGTTTTCTGGTCCTTCAGCTGCAGTTAATCGGCGACCATTACCGAATATGAAACGCGTCCATTGTAATGATCCGTGTATATATATATATATATATATATATATACTGTTTGCACAATACGCAAGAGCTCACACACACACAAGCTCCAAGGCGCATTTATATACCAACTACCCATAGTGCCAAATGCAGTCTTACGGACATCTAGACGATGTGTGTGGAGCGATGTTATTAAACAAAGATGATAGTAATAATTTTGATGTTAATAATCAGTTTATAGGATCACTGGTTACCGATCAAACGATCTTTAAAAAACCATACACATGCCAGATGACAAACATGTACACAATATTATGAAACATCTATTACATTTCGAATCAAAATATCTATAATATTGGTGTTATATATTTTTTATTATTTAGTTGTCGCTACCCCGACTTTGATTAGTTAGTGTATCACCGCATCTCACCGATCGTCCGCTATCGGATCGCTGTATTGACACTATTATTTCATTATTATTATTATATTGTGTTATTACCGATAAAGCGTATTATTATTATTATTACTATAAGGTAAAAATTAACGAATAATTAAACAATAAAACTTGATATAATATTACAGTTAAAGCAAGACCATGGATATGTTTATATTTAACGTACATTATTATATTAATTTATGTTGGTGTTTGAAAAAAAATACTGATGGCACCGGCCGCTTTTGGGGTTGAATAAGCCGAGACCATAGGTACTCCATAAAAAATGTAAAATGTGTTTGTGGTAAAAAAGTCAAAATTATTGATTTTTAGATGTGTGGAATGTTGTGACTTGCAACTAAGTACGCGTGCGTACATTAATGATGATCGACGACCGCAATGGTGAGTTTATAACAGTACCCCAACGTGATCCACGACATTTATTATAATAATAATAATCGTAATGGAATGAAAAATCTAAACACTAAACAAGACCAAACAACTTAATAGCGCTTGGACAAACAGTAGGAAAAACAAAATTTACGTAAATCGTGAATGATTCTGTGACAATTAATATGCATAAACGTTTTTCACTTTACCAAATAATAGCTGTTTTCAACCAATTTCCGACTATAGACCGGAGAGTAAACGGAAAACTTCAAATATTCACGAATAAATTTATCAAAGTATAACAAAGCAATATCATACCGGTGACGAATATAAATCAAATTATGTTAATTTCCATATTGATTCCATAATTTTAAATTGATGAATGTATGTACATTGTATTATGCATTTAAGCCAACGTTGCAAAAAAAATGTACTACTCGATAAGTTTGAAAATATAACTTATTGCATTAGTTTATTCTTTATACATAATTCTTATCAACATTTTATGTCAGTTATCAATGAACATCATATAAATGTTTATTTTAATTACATTTTTTGGTGATATCATAATATCTCAATTAGAGGTTTTCAGAAAACTAAAATCATGCGTCTGTCGATAATCACATTCTATGTTGTGAAATTAATAATGTAAATATGTAACATAAGAGAATTGATAAGATGTTTTTTTTTTTTGATTCGTCACACAATGTGAAACGTCATTATATTTCATATTTCACATCTAAGTACTATCAAATATACGAGTATATCTTCCTATGACGTTATGTTGAGGGATATCTTAAGGATGTTATAAATGATTCTTGGTACAGTGAGTGTAGTGGTAATGTTACTGTACTAAAAATCAGACTCCGGTGTAATTTGTCCGGTTGCTCACGCCTCTGCCGTTGAGATATTATTATTATTATTATTATTATTATTATTATTATTATTATTATTATTATTATTGTTATTATTATTATTATTATTATTATTATTATTATTAATATTATAGTTATTATATTCTCACCCGGTCCCGTAGCTGCGGCAGAAAAGAGTTGAGACGTTATAAGTGTGACCTACCGGCATATTTTCCGGTAAAAATATTTTCGTAAATGTGTGATTTTTTTATTTCAATTCTTTTTCATTTAATCACATCATTATAAAAAGTAATAAAAATTAAAACGTAATATAAAATTAGTGTTTTCATTTTTTAATTATTGGTAAAGTAAAATTATTCTTATAATTTCAATAAAATTGAAAATCCCATAGTTGGTGTTATATAGATTGATATGTAAGTTTTGAAAATAAGGAAAGCGTATAAAGTTAGGTATAATAATATGGCGATTAGTATAGATCATATTACAGATCGTTATTTATTTTTCGTATTTTTGTAGGAATAAGATTTTTATTTATTCAGATTTTATGTGGCTAAAATTGGCCAACTTGCGTTTCATAAATCCGTGAGTCGTTTTACCATTTATTCAATTTATAATTATGCTTTTACCGTGTTGGACCCAAATTTCCGTAATTATTTATTTATCTGTTTATTCTTATGTGTTTCTATGATACATTACAGTACGTGGTATACCTATCAGACTTGGGTAGTATTCCGAGTACAATATTCTAAATAATGTATTTAGAATACTTTTTAAATACTTTTTTTGAAAGTTTTCAATAAAATAATTTTGAACATTTATAACGAATATTCTGAATACAGTATTTCGAATATCTTTTAAACGTTAAATCATCTGTTTTTAAATGGTTTTATTACTTCTCAGTCGTATATTGTATAAGCTGATAACAGCTATTTATTATTTTTATAAATCGTAAATTGTAACAGATATATAATACAATAATACAATAAAATAACATATATTTAGTCTAAAATTTCAAATATTTCTCATGGTATCTGGTATCTATATTTTTTATAGCATGAAAAACAAAAAATATCTTAAAAGTATTCAGAATACTTTTGAAGTATTCTAAATAATATATTCAGAATAGAATTTGTATATAGTATTTGAATACATATTCGGAATACTGTTTTTTGTGAGTATTCGAGTATTTATACTTTTAAAAAGTATTCGGTCCAAGTCTGATACTTATATATATATATATATATATATATATATAACGATATACTGGTTGACGATTAGTAATTTTGTATCAGCAGTGCAAACACTATATAGTTACCACCGAATCACCATTTGACCATCTAATCGAGATACATTTTTCATCTAATCTGATAAAATATAAGAAAAACACACATGCGCATGCGCACATATATATTTACACACTATTTCGCCACCCACGTAGCTCGCTATTTTTAGCGCAGTGAATCCATTCAATTCTTGTTTAGCTACAACACCTACACAATGGTTGGTCATAAGTAAATTAATAGCACAACGCAGGAAGTTGGTGTCCTGACGCGCGTAACATTATTTCGTGCACCGGCTCATACGACAATTTTATTATTGAACTTTTGTTATTTCAGTATCTGTATGTATCCAACGGATTCAGATTATAGTTAAAATAATAGTAAATTCAAGGACCACAGCAGATAAACAGATGATTACGTTCGCCATGGAAAACGTATTTACTGAAAGAATAAAAAACAATTAGATTGCAAGTAGATCACGTATTGGATGACGATTAAAAACATTCGGTGCGTGTACGTCGACGTTGGTCTACAAAATGTGTCTATGACATTGCGTCTTACGCGCAGCGCGTTCCGTCTTGTGAAGAAGACGCGCTATAGATATTTCGATGAGCGAATCAAATACGAATCAATGGAGATGTATAATACTGACAGAGACAAACGACCGTTGCGCGGCACGATTATCAGGATAAAACGCATGCTTAGGGCGGCTGCAGTATTTTGAGTAAATTAATGCAAAAACTCGCGTCGCTGTTTTAAGATCATGATTTGGAATTTTCTCTCTAATTTTAATATTCATTGTCGCTCAAAGTCGTAACAAAATGTATTTGAGAAATAAAACAGATGGTAGCCGCTGCGCGAGTTCGGAGATTTCAAGTTTGACACATAATTTTCTCTCTCACTCTCTCTCTTTCTCTTTCACTCTCACTACCCTGCGTGTTGGCGCAAAAGCGGATACTTCCAGTTTAAATTAAAACGCTCAACTAATCGTTACACTCGAATAAATACCCGTTTGTTTACATAATACTCAGCGTTATTAGAGTAATTTATCTAGTATTCTTAAAGTTCATTTGGCCGAAAAATGTTTTGTTTTCTGTACGCAACAAAATGTTAATACCGTTAACCTGTATATAGAACAAGTGACCATTGATTTTATAATATATAGACTCGTCATCCTACTGTTGACGATTCTAGTAGCTGCGTGTACACGTACAAATTACTACGTTATAATCGTTTGCATTCAATTTGATAAATACAGTTTGTCGAAAATCAAATTATAACAATAACAGTTATTTTTTCTATTTTTGAAAACTTTTTACTATCAAGTTAAATGTTTCATAGCGACTCCAAGCGTCTGCGTCCACGTACAGTGATGCAACGTATGTAAGCAGTAAAATTATATCATGCTAAACACGAACAGTGATCGTGGATAAGTTCTATCATAGTGTATCATTTAACTGATAAATATTATCTTTGGCGATTCAGAAAATCGCTCAATCGGTTATCAACGTGTGTGGTCCAATAATTTCCCACTCGAGTGAATCAACGGTCGTTTATTTTCAGTCATAATTATGTTCTCGAGGATACGATGTAACTTAGACCGTCGACGAAGGTGAACACTCGTGGTTAGACGTCGACTATTAGAACCACAATTGCAAGACCCGTATATACTTTCATCCAGCATTTTCACAGCATTACATCCCCACTTTATCAACGTGGAACTGTTTCAAACGACTGCTGAGTAGGAAAACGAACACCGGTCGTCCGACCGAACCTGACCAAACAAAATTACTCTGTACGTTTAAATGTCGAAAAGTAACCGCTGTCGAATGGTACGAATATATAATCTATACCACTGGAAATTGATAATATAATACAAGATTGTTTATACGTATTATTCTTGTTTTAATAATTAAACGATATTATATTTAAAAAAAAAAATCCCGTACTTCGACGGCGCATACTGGTTAAATGTATATATGTAGTACGGATAAATTAAAGCTGAAAGAATAATGCACTTATGTAAATTTTATTTCATTTAATCCAGCGTGCATTGGAAATGTTATTTACAGCCGATATTTTTTTTGCTAAAAATTCCAAACAAAAGTGTGTAATATCTCTCTACTTTTTTTCTTTTTTTCTCTCTCTTTCTCTCTCTTTCTCAATTTGTTTTATAATTTTTGAGTTTTATGTAAATCACCATAACTAACATTTTAATATACGAATTAAATATCCTCTTTCTATCTTTTACGCGCAGTTAATAAAAATGTATTTTAACAGACTTTATAATTAAATGTTAACCCTCGAAATGTTTGCTGGAATATTTATCTTTTAAAATTAATCACGTTTAATGGGGGCTCTGTGTATATACGTATATACATAGTTGTTGCATATCGATGAGTAAAACAGAATAATGATTCTAACGGAACGTACGTGTTTTCCACACACAAAAAAAAACATTGCACTTTATTCCTATATAATAATCGTGCCCCTAGCAATTCACCATTATCAACCACGGTATAGTGTATCTACTTGAAATTTATTGTTCCATCCTCCAACCTCTTTGTTCCTGTCGCTATCAACCGTCGCTTCTAGTAAGCATGTCAAACTTATTTTTGTTCACATAACTTATATTGATGATGCAAAATAATTATGATTAAAGTTAGTTAGAACATTTGAGATTTACCGAGTACACTATACCACATACTGAATGACAAACAAATACTAAGTATCAATAATAATTGCTTAAAACATAATTCAATTAATATGCAAAACGGCTGTAGGGAAACGGTCAAAAATTAAATTTTTCTCATTGTCATCATAGCTAAAAATTGATCACATTTATAAGTTAATTAACGCGTAACGACATTTCTATTATGAAATAAAATATTCAATATATTTTCTCATAACGTCTAAAACCACTATATTATTTTAGGTAGCCTATGGACGAAAATATAAAAACTTTACACTGAACTATTGATTAGACTGCATACAATTTTTTTTGACGAAAAAATATTCTATAATATTCCATCGAAAACAACTTTACGGATTCATGGTTTTTGCATCCGGACAATGAGCCTCCGTTTTCGGCTTTGTTAATTCGTGAGTTATTGGCAAAGTAATTGCTGTAACCCCCTAATGCGTTTGCCTGACCATGACCCTTTATGACTTTTTTCTATTTCTAAGATTAAAATCTGTGCTGCAAAAGGACGCGCTATGCGGAGGATGGGAAGAGGATAAAACGCGACATATAATATAATGGTGAACGTAGCAATATATACAGTATAGTTACTTACTTAAGAACGGAATCGTGGAAAACCGTTTGGAAAAATGTAAAAACGTCTTGTGTAAATAAACTGTAAAAAGAAGAAGGTATTGTAAAAGATCATTGGTTCAATTGTTTGTAGATCATAATTACCTAGTGAATTTATTGGGAAAATAGGGCTAAAATTGAATCTACCAAGATTTGAACGCAATTCTTTTGGGGCAATTTTAAGTATTACTTTAAGAGGCGCTAAAAAGAAATCAAAACCTAACCGGGTTTTAGTAAAATTATTCGTGAAAACGAATTACATTAACAGTTTACTAAGTTATCACTCCACCAAAACGTGCCTACTGTACATGTAATTTCCATGTAATGCTATCGCGTCACCCTGATATTTTTATTAATGTGCACTTTCAATTGCTGTTATTGTATTGAATGTGTCATCTTCTTTTTCTTCTGTTCTAATCAAAATATATACTTTCTTACATACCGTATACAGCTTCCATAGATCGATGAAAACAGTCGACATTAACTGTAGCCAAAAATGTATAGCTCAAATGTTATACAGCAAAACCTCTTTTTAACGGAGCCGCTATTAAACGAATTCTCCTTATAACGGAAAATATCAATAGTCCCGGTTAAAATAATACATAAAATTGACGACTCTTCGTGATCCAATTAGTAAAAATACTCTCTGTTAAACGAAAAATAAAATTATTGTGAAAAAAAGTTACAATTATGGAACTAAGATAAGCTAAAAAAAGCTAAACAGATGCTTATACTGCATTTTATACATAAGCCCGAGAATGTACTGAACGAATGCTTTTAGCAAGAAACAATAAAAAATTAAAAATTGTTTTTTTTTTATTATAAATAAAGGTACAAATACGCTACTATTAAAAATGATTTTTGAAGTTCTTAGTTTTAGTTTTTTAGTATTATTTACAAACACATTTAAACATTAATTCATACATTATAATCTTACTAAAAAAAAAAAAAAATAAATGTACGTTGTACGAAGTATTTACCTAAAATATACATTTTTGAACACATACATTATACATACATTCTTGAAACTTGTTTTTTATTACCTCTCTATGACGGAAAACTCTTTATAATGGAGAACATTTTAGTCCCAAGAGTTTCCGTAATAGAGAGGTTTTAAAGTATATAATCTGAAAATTACAAAATATGAATGGAAATATGCACGAAAATATATAAAATATGCACAATCAAATTATAAAATATACACAAATCATAATATTATTGATGAAATAAAATTACTGAATATCAAGGATAAAGAACTGCAAATCGATTCTTCTTCTTCTTCTTCTACTTCACCTTCCTCCCAACTATTTGGAAGGACTGCAAAATAAAGAACTGCAAATCGATAATTCAATTTAATTATTTAATAATTTATCACACATAAGATACTAAAGGTGTTTCATCCATTTTCAACATTTAAAATTTGTTTAAATTAAATCAGTAAGAACATTTCTTGGATGAAAACAAGTTTTGGTTCATATACTAAATAAAAATAAAATTTTAATTTTTGATATTTAAATACATTTAAATACCTATCCACAATATCCGATTTCATAATAACTATTTTCATAAATAAATAATTGTTTTTCTTTTTTTTTTTCTAGAAAACAACTTATAAGCATAAGAAGAGGTCATTTTTTTTTCGCGTAGGAACGAAGAAATATGCACTTTTTCAAATTTCAAATTTATTTGAAGTATGTGATTTACATTTTTTATTTAGTTTAGTGTACGAAATAAATTTCTAGCTCGATCTGCTACGAATAAGAGACATAATACAAACATGTAAACCCTTCAACTTTCAAGCCCTATGTTATATATATATATATATAATAAAATTACCACAAGGGATACATAATTAGTGAATCTGTATGGCAGTATACTAATAGTATGTATTACATAATAGTACATAATAGTGATGATTAAAAAAAAAAAAAAAAAATGATAAAATCGTTTACCTAAATAATTACATGTTTAAACTTTTCAATAATATATAAAAATAAATATAACAACAACAATTTAAAAATAATTAGGAAATATAGTAATAATTATTTTATATGTTTTCGAAAAAGTTGTTTTATGTGTTATTATACTGCTCGTATGCAGCCAACACTTTTATTTATAAATTGGGTTGTATGTGATTTGGTTGTTTAATGGATCAATTTTTGTTCGTAATCATAAAGATAAAATTATTCGATAAATTTTCGAAATTATAACTCTTAACACTTTTGAATTCACCGTACGTTTTAAACTCATTAATGGTCTCTCTTATAAAAATGTCAAAAGAAAATTATATTTAGGGAATTACATGTATCATGCGCATACAAATTACTCAAATACTTACTCGTACAAATAAAGATCGAAAATCAAATAAGATTTAAGCAACTTAACATGTACTAAGTGCACTGCATTCACTATTAGATATATAACTGTTTATTACACATAGGCTTAGAAACTTATACAAATAAACATCATAGTATATTATTTTCTTATAGTTTTGCTTTTTAAAGGTTTTAAGGAACATTTAGTAATCGATTACCGTTAATTGAATAAACACACGGCACTACTGAAAATGTATAATTTTTATTTTAATTTAAAGGAACACTTTTCGTCTTAGTTCAATAATGAAATCATCGTCAAAGAATAATATTGTTACATTTATAAATCCATATAAAATGAAAGTAACAAGTGCACCGAATAACAATACTACTAGACATGTGCAATTATGTAGAAACGTATATGAAAATAAGGATTAGAATAAATCGCTGAACTGTCAGTCAATGTGATCTACCTTGTTACCACTCCTGGTGCATACCTATTAAAATCATTACACCGGATATGAGAAAAAAAAATGTTCGTAACTATTTTCGACAGAAATATTGTCAAATATTGTATAACCACACGATCGTGTGTATATATATAATAGCCATGCACACGTGTTTATCAGATTTCACTAAGTACCTACTGTGTAAGGGCAAGTTACGTTAAGTACGGCCGCCTCCGTCTATAAAATATAATTACAATAATAAAGATGAAAATATTCTTCAAACAATTATATGACGATTTGCATATCTTCTATGCGTTCGGCTACACTATTGTAAGCTTTTCTTTTAATTTTTCACCAAAACATAACAATTTAATTCTGATATGAGTATTCATAATTTTTATCTCTACGACTATAAAATAAACCGTTTTAAATTATTTTGTTCAGCATAATTCGTCGAAGTATCACAAAAATTGATATATTTGTGAGACATATAGAATATATTCGGTCCAATGGTTTCTCAGTAAATGTAATATAAGTAGTATAATAGTACATTTTTTATATTTTTTCAGGCACTTTTACGGCTACAAATAAAATACATCAAATAAGGTAGTTATAATAATAATAAATGGAAAACCACTACATCAATATTTCAGATTTAATTCCACATCCCATACTAATACGTATAACAATTAATGTAATGTTGTTATTTTTGATCACGTTTGTGAGAAATTATTATAACGTTTACAAATTAAATAAATCCGTTTGAACGTCAAGTATTTTTGGATGATTTTAAATTATAATTTTTTAGAACTGTTAAACGATATTATTTCCGTATTATGCGCATTTTTAGGAGAAAAAAAAAAATAATAACGGTCATTTTAAAGTGACAAAAAAGTTAGTTGGTTTGATTATTTAAATTTTAAATTATACGTAAAGTCGTATACATTTTCTGAAGGACACGTTATTTTTTTTTTTTTTTTTTTAAATTTTCTTTTCGGCAAATAATTTTTTTAAAAGATTTACGAGCACTTTACTAGCCAGAATATTTTTAATTTTTTTATTCGTCAATTTATTGATTACAATATTAGAAATTAAATTTCATATAATCAATTAAAAATGAAATAAAATCGAAATTTTACCAACCGTAATATTTTTTTCTATTTTAAATTATTAATCGATTGAAGATTTTGGAGTTATTATTCTTTGAACAAGAAAATAAATTATCCAAAATCGATTTTTATAATTTAAAAAAAATAAAACGAGAAATATTTTGTGAAAATCACGTATAATATTTCTATATGTATGGCTAATCTTCTTTTATCATTTTTAATACGGCTTCAAACATACGGTCCATGAACAAGGATTAAATCTTCTGTCATCCTCCATTATGATAGCGTACTTGAACTTCGATAATGAAAAACCTTTTTTTTCATAAAAATCTAAAACAGACCTTTGTCCGGTATAGTGGATTATTTCATTGTATAAGACTTAAGTACAGTCTTGTGCAGTAGGATTTTTATATTCTAACGTCTGTGAAATAAATGCGGTTTGTAATGGTTTTTCATAGTAAACTGTATGTTGGTTTGAGATCATTTTTTTTTTTTTTTTAATCACAGAATTTATCATGAAAAAATAATGAATAAATTAAAAAAAAAAAAAATTGAAAATAATTGTTCGAAATTTTTTTTTTATTGTATTCATAATAGTTTTTACAATAGGTATGGTTTATTTACGAAACGCAATACTATCCATATAGTATAAAAATAGCGCCTACAAAAGCTTCAATACTCAAAACTAAGTACTTACGTTTCAAATGATTAATTCTTATAGAAAAATTGCAATTAAACAATCGTGGACTATATATTGTTTAACGTTATAACGGCTTGGACTGAAATAACAAAATTTATAGAGTATTATATTTTGTATTAATTGGCAACGTTCGATTAATGGTCTGTGTGAAGTATATATTTTGTTTTCTTTTTTATTACCGAAATTCTAGACCATACAGACTACAATGAACTTTCGGGACTTGGATTATGATTTATGTTTTACATAAAAAAGCAGCAAAACTCACGAAGTTAGTTTTACAAATTTAATGTGTATATAATTAATTCGATCGTTAAAGAATATAACACGGCGTATTGTGTAGGCAATACAGATACACTGGTGACAGCAAATTATTTCGCTTCGCCACCCATTATTTGTTATTATTATTATTATTATTATTATTATTATTACTATACTTTTTTATTTGCATTAAAAGAGCTTTTCCGGTGATTCTCATCAATTAAAATTAACAAACTTATTAATATAGACCATAGTATAAAATATACATTTAAGAATATTATAATAAGATACACAGACTACTTTAAATGTGCTGTCAGTATGTGTATAGCGCAATAACAATAAATAATAAAACTATAAATGATATGCATAACAAATTTAATAATTAACGACTAATGTACAGTTGTACAGGCACGTATGATAGCCTGAGTGATTTTTATGGAACAGGAGTAATAAAAAGTGGTATTTCTTGAGTAATGATGTTAGAGCAAGTAAAAATAATTCAGTATTAATTTCAGTTCATCAAGGAATGTAATAATAATAATAAATTATTGATCGATCGGGTAGTGGAGTATTGGTTGTTATTCTAATATGTGACATATTTGGACACGTTTGGATTTGAATTAAATCTGAAGTCGTTATTTTGATGATTTGTCAGTAGAAGTATAATTTCAAAGATCGCTATGAAGTTATAAGTCTTAATTAATTATTTCCATTACCGTTCGAATGATTCTTAAATTAAATCCTAAAGATGTGAAAATTTAAATATGATTAGGGTTATGGCTAAGACAATATTGTAGTATAATATGGACTAAAATTCTTATTGTATAAATTTAAAAAAAAAAACGCAAGGATTGTTTTGAAGATTAATATCCGATATCACACCGATTAGCCACTATTTCCTATAACAAACTTTCTGGTGGAGACCTACAACATTACAACACTCAAAAATCTACTTCAACACCCGGTTAGGTTACTTATTCAGTCTATATACTTTATTTTTACCGTTGGGTTCGCGCTGTGTTGCGTCAACGTCATTATCTCCATGTGGTTAACAAACTCGTTTTGGCAATAGAATTACGCATACAAGAATATAGAAATGGGGTGTATATGATACTTATTAGAAATAGGGTGGTTGGGTTTAATATAATTTGATTCCGTAGAATTGCCTTTCGTTTTGAATTTCTTGCACTCGTGCCTGCCCTGCATCCATCCCCTGGGCATATACGTACGTGCTCGATTGCATGAAACGCAAAACTGCAGTATTGTTATACGAATGGAGTGGATGAAATAATACAATTGAAATTGCTAAACACATATGGAATTAAAAATAGCTGCGTATTATTTGTACGTCATGGGAAGTGAATCGATGTTTTGTTATTTTTCTTTTTTTTTTTTTTGGCACTCCTCCGAAAAGGAAACGTAGGCGCCGAGAATTTGACGTACGAGTATTTTAATACTCGTACAGTCTTAAAATATTTTTTTCTGCTCTACGCGTGTACGTTTATAAACGTAATAACAATGTGTAAATTCAAACCATCATTAGCGGCAGCGCGCAGCGCAGTCTAATAGATATCGTCTTTTTTTGCGACCGCAATACTAAACTGAACATGTTGTAGATAGAGGAATCCAAATAATACATATAAACTATTCATAGTGGCGTGCTTTTCATTGCATATTTTTATCCAGTCTGATACGCGTTGAAATCAATAGAACTCTTAGAGTCCGTATACTATACAACGCGCATGGTTGAAAAACATCAAAATAAAAACGAAAATAAAACATTTTCTTTTGCAATTCGTAATTAAAACGAGATAAATTTCTTTCAATTTTTTTTAAAAAAAAAAAAAAAAAAATAATTCGTATAACATGGAAATGAGCGGTGTGCTTACGTATTTTAAATTGATAATTTTTTTCCCTCGCCCTCGGCAAAAAAATGAGTACGTACAAAAATCGACATACGCATATTTGTAATGCAGCGTAATGGGATGAAACGTATACAACAATTCCTTAGAATTCCGTGGCCGATAAATTATCGAGAGACGGCCCCTCCGTTACTCACTCCGACCGTGGTTTTCAGAATTTTCTTTAGTGCTGTGACGATAGCAGTAGCGGTGTGGTGTGGTAATGGAGTTTCCGTAGTTCCCACCACTTATAAAAAAAAAAAATAAATAAATAAATAAATAAAAAGATTCGAGAAACGTCCGGGAACACAGGAAGTAGGTAGATTTACCAGATACTTGGTACCTTTGAAATATGAACTTCACGTAGCCGTAGCTTTTGATCAGATAAAGAAACGAGAACACCACGATATAAATATAATCTAATGAGGAGTTCAAGAGTTCTAACGCGACATAAAACATCGTTCGCGTTACTTTTTACGTCCATGAGATGAGGATCGATTGACGTTTGATTGCGAGCAACACAGTACACGATACGAACGCTCATTTATAATTTATATATAATTAGCATATGTTACAATCCTATAGTATATTCGATGAAATCATTTTGGAACGATTTTAGAGCCAATACAATTTACGGGATCTAAAATATACTCGTATAATACCCTGTAGTGTGGTATAGACTTGGCGTACTACTTCATGAAGAGTTAAGAGGTTACTTTCATAAGAATAACAATGACAATATATTACGCCAACGAATATTTTAAACGAAAACAATATAAAGAGTATACCTAGTGATTGATATGTCTACAGTAGTTGGTCATTGGAATTCAACCACACGTCCGAGATCATTATACAAACAACGACTATTTTCGAAAAAGTATTACGAAAACATAAAGGTAATTTTATTCGAATGTAAAAAAAAAAAATGTCATTAATAAGCCTATGTTATGCCCGATAAAATAATGGAACTAACTATGTCTCGATAAAATGTCCTTTTAAGACATAATATATAATATATACAATATTAATAATATTAAATAATATATAATTTTAATAATAAATATTAATAATATATTATATATATAATATTATTATACGTATATTATACGAAATGCAACATTGTACAGATAACATTGAAGTTATGAACACGATTTTATTTGAACGTTATAAACAATTCGATTCCAAGCGATATCTAATCATGTCGATCCTCCTATTTTAATATGCAATGTGAATAAACATACTAGAACCATCTCCTTCCGTTCAGTTAAAAAGACGTGGTAGCGAGGATTTATATGATACCGAATCCTATAATGTTACTCCTTGAGAGTTGTGTCAGAAAAATCAAGCCATTACTCAAATTATGCTTAAGCCATGCGAATATATTTCATATTTAAAAGTTAAAAACATTGTAAAACCTATTATGTAATCATATCGACGTCTCGTTACATTCCGGTAAAATATCTAATTTGTGATTCTTTCAGATGTATAAGATATTTAGATACATAACGTACAATAGCATGTGCACAAGAACATCATTGCAATGTAACGAGATTGAAAGCAACTGCGATGGTATAGTTTCTACGTAAAACGAAAACATTTCAATTACTTAGTGCGAGGGCAGCCGTTGCGAACGGAATGTGTTCGGCGTAAATCTCATAGTGCACGCGCGAGTCTCAACGTACCTTCTGCCGCCGAGGGAATCGATCACACCTGCAAAAAATAAAATATATATATATATATATATATATAACAAATCATTAGAACAGCGAAATTTCAATTTAATGGAAACAGCTTTTCCCCTACCCTTTGCTGAACGTTATATATGACATTTATGAATAACCCGGGTGCGTAAGTTAAGTAACTATTGTCACGTCCAGTCAGTAGTCCGTACATCTGTGCATGCGTACGATCGGTACGCGGCTGTGCACCGCAGAAAGCGCCGTTCGTTTCGACGCATTACTGTTACGCACGAACTAAAACTCCGGTATCGTTCGATTGACGCAATAATTATTGCCCTGCGCAGTGATTGATTCGCGTGTGTTCACACAAAATACATATTTTCGTCATCCCGTATTCTTCCGTAAAACAACTTAACCCAATCGGACCGTACTCGCAAAATCGTTTTTAATACTTATCTACAAAATCGTTCAATTTTACTCTATAATAGTTATTTCTGACTAAAGGGTTAGTACGTATTCGTATTTTTTTAATATTCATTGTGCAGCCGGCCAAGTTTCGAAAGATTGTGTTATTCGTAATGTGAAATAAAAAGGCCCTCGCATCTTGTCATACGAATTCGACCGTAGCAGTGCTTACGAAACGCTACTCAACATATTATACGTGGTGCAACCGGTGCCGCGAAAACCGGGTGTGCAGAGCGTGCGTTGCGCGCAGGCCCCGGGTCTAATGCTATACTACGGGGCCCTCGAGTGGTCAAATGCTCAACAACGTAAAACGATTACGGGCCTCAAGATGTTGATTCGCACGCGGGCCTCGAGTAATTAGTCGCGGCACTGGAAGCAACCAAAGTTGGACGAAATCTAACTAGTGATGTCTAGTTGCTCGTCGCTGTACGTTTGTACGGTACCGGACGGATCGTTGAACTCGTGTCTTGTTTTAATTACAAAACATACCCGCTCGCAGTTTACCGAAGTTTCGCGGCAACGTGCGCTGTGTCACGTGGAGTGACAGAGAAGTGTACTTAAACTTTGGAATTTCTCCGACGCCAGTTCACCGCCGAAGTTACATTTCACTTTTATCGTGTGTACGTGTTCAATCACGTCCGGCGGCAGCCAAGTACAATACATCGTATTCGTGTGCAAACTTCACGTCCGACGATAAATAACAATCAAACAACGTCGCCGTCAAAGTTTTCCACCGTGACAATATAATAATATTCCTGTGTACGCGGTACCGTCCCGAAAGAGTTGCGGCGATCTTCCGATGGGTCGACCGTAAGTCGTGTTCGAGTGCGTCATAGCGCAGAACCGTAGAACCTTATGTTATCAGTGTTTCACGATCTGTTTTTAATTTCACTAGTCCCGTGTAGATTATCATCGATGACAACATGTTAAACACTGTACATCATATTGTTCGGTGTTGTTTGGTTTTCTTCTTCGAAATATCATCATCGTTTATTTCGGGCAGCCATGTGAAACGGATAAGTAATATTCTCGGTTGTTCAGCTGCGCTTCCGAGTAGTACCGTTTTACTCTTTACCGACAACGAACAAATCTTCATGACACCAGCACACAGTTGTATACGGCTCGCAAGAATTATTGCATTTCAAACACCTTATTACCATCAAGAATGGGCTGATACAATTTTTGCCGATACTTCATCTCCGGGGGCACACGGGGACACACAACCGAAACCGATACCCAATGCATTAAAAAATCTAACTTTTTTAGCAAAAATACCACAAACCGATATCAGGTAAACTCGATATAAACTTGTTTTAATAGGTATATTAACTTTATCAATAATATACAATTTTTATTGTCCACTTATGTTTATGTTATTGATACTAGTATATTATGCTAGCAATAAACTTTTCTGCTATATCGGTTCAAGTATCGGTTTTGATAAAAAAATAAATAATTAAATCACAAAATCACCAATAAAAACGATACCACCAATAATCGGTTCAAAGACCGTTCCAACCAGCTTAAAGTCGACACGAAAACAATTATATTTTTATCATCGGACCGAGTTCGCGTCGATCGGAGGAAATTGAATTGTCTTTACGTTACGTCGTCGTTTCAGCGGTACACATAATTAAGTTTTTAGTTTTGACTGCAGACCTGTCCTCGCTTATAACTGCAGTCGGACGTGTTAGAATCGATCGCTTTTATGGCGCGTACCCAGCAATATCTACACACTGAATTAAACCAACGTATTTAATTATTAGTTTCCAACGCGTTAATAGACACGTGTCCAGTGGCCATCATCCCGGGAGTTATTGAATTTACTACTACGTTTCGTTGCGCGTACGTGCGTCGCAGATGGAAACATGTAACAAGCCGGCAGTATTGCCACGAATAAAATTTGAAATTTAAACAAATCAGCTAACACTAGATTTTAAATGTTTTCCACGTGCAACATTATTATATGATATACTCTAAAATCAATAAAATAAGCGGTTATCGTGTTATCGATCGGATCTTTGTTGTACTGTAGATATACCGGCTATTTTTATGTCATTTCGAATGAATTAATTATGAAAAATTGTATTTTACTAATAACATATTTATAAAATGCAGTAACTGTTCATCTTCATCAGAATCTTTCTCAATAGATGGACAGGTAAATAGATACATTCACTCGAATTTCGTGTAAAATTATGAGCACATTATTTTCTACGAATAACAAAAAAAGCAAAATCAAAACATGCACAGTTAAACATTGCTGAGTAAAATTCAATTGATTGACAAAAAAAAATTAAGCTGTGGATTAAATATAATCAATTAATAAACGTTATTATTTTTTTTATAAATAAACGTAAGTATTTTTTTTTTTTTTTTTAATCAAACACAGTTTTATCCATACAAACCTTATATTTAATTAAATTATTGATATAAATTAATTTTCAGGACACGACTTCTCATTGTATGTATTGTTTTAAAAAAAAAATTGAATAAAACGTAACTTTTTACATGATAGCATACGCGCGGTTTTATATTTATACTTTGGCTGCCGAGATAAAGTTGCCTAATACAGAGAAGAAGGAAATTACTCGAAACTCGGGAGGACTTTGGAAGTGCAAGTATTATGTTCTAATTTTTCCACTTTGTTTTATAGATTGAAGCTCACCCTATAATTAATCATGCCGATATACAAATATTAAAGTTACAGTTTGTTATAATATTTATTATAGTCTAGCTACAGTGTTGATAGGCGGTAGCAGTTCTGTTTCAAATTTAAAAAGAATATCTTAGGATAAAAACGAACAGCATGAACATAAAATTTTTGAATTTAATTGTTAAGTAGACAAAACCTTGAAAAAAAAGTAATTATGAACGGTATGGATTAATATTTTTCTAAAAAATGTGATTTATACTTCTTTACTAATACTTAAAACTCTAAAGTTAATGTCCTCGAAAAGTTAGAAAAACTATAACGTCAAGTGGTTTTTATATGACACACTATGCAAATAAAATTTATATACATCTGAAATAATTGTAATAATTGTTATTTCCATAAAACTCTGAAGAGTTGTAAACTATATTAAAAAAAAAAAAAAAACCAACCTTAATCGTTATTAACAGTCGGACGCTGTAGACCCGTAATATAAATGAAAACTTTTTTAATATTCTCACTGAAATAAATCATCAGATAGTAGTCTAAAGAGACATAAAAAAGCGTATTCGATTACCGCTTTAGGGAGTTTAAATGTCAAACCTCAGTTATTACTCGCGCCATTCGTAGTAACTCCTGTTCACAAAATTTGTTATTAATTCCACGCTTTCCATGAATATAAAATAATTAAAATAATATCGTGTGTACGACATTACTAAGCTTAATGTTGGAAAATGATGAGGAAAAAAGATGAAAAAATAAAAATAAATAAATAGTTTTACAAATTCTGACAGATATTTATGCGATATAATTTTTTCAGTATCATAACATTTGATATATCAATATTACAATTGATAGCGGGTTTTTTACATAAATAAATCAATCATTCCCATACGCACATATAAATATTCTCGATACACCTATCACAAAATGGTTAGATAAGGATTTATGTTGGTTCATTTATCTGTTTTTAGTCATGACACTGTTGATAACATTCGAATTTTCGATGAAAAATTAGTGTACACATATATTTTTGCATTTCATAATAATAATAGTATATTTTGCGTTCGACGTTAACGCGAATGGGGAAAATATAATACGATTTTAAATTAACGTCCCGTCCCGTCTTTCTCGCTAGTACAATAATAAATTCAACTACAAACTTCATCAGCGGTTAGTAAAAAATTTACAAAGCAACAAATAAAATACGTAATTACTTTTTTAAAATTATCACACAGTTTACCGTAATAGCGGCTTAACATAATTGAAAATGTTTCTAGTAATATCAATCTTCTTTTAATATTTTTATAAACGACAATGGTATACCAAGTGTTTTATATTTATTTATTGAAAATTGAACAGGCTGAACCTAATGAACGTTTTGTTGATGACAATATAAATAGTGACAGCACTTAAAAACATTTAATAGATATATGTATGTAATCAATAACAATATGAAACATATTTGTGTTTAATAAATAGTTAATATTTATTTCAGTTTGTACAAATATTATGTATATTCATAAAAGTAAATCATATAAGAAACAAAATTTATAAAAACTAAACATGATTTCTTTTTTTTTAAAAAAATAGTTATACACTAACAGTAAAAAGTTGATATTACCTATACCTATTAACAACGTGCACAATTCTAGATAACGAAGGGTAAACATCATTACAATAAGGCCCTCCGCATACGAAGCTACTTAAATTAAACTCAACTTGAAAACGATAAAATCACAAATTGATTACAGTCGCAGCTCCGCACACTAAGCTACACATTAGTGACCAAAATCGCAAATTCGTCCAACAAAATGAGCGCGTAGGTAATAGTACTAATGTACGACGTACGTAGTTCAGTTAGGCGTTGTGGTATGTGGTTATACAGTTTTACTATAGTTGTACTAGTTGTGGTACACGCGTCACACAAATTTGTTATATAATCAAATCAAGTACGGATTCTATAGATGAAGAAATTACAGTGATGTAGGTACTATTACCCTAAAAGTAAGGGATAAATTATCTGCTTTTCCCACTTCACTCTAGACTTTTTCTGTAATATCCCTACGAAAATAGACAAGAAGATGGTAGTTAAACTATTCTGGATGTTTAATATTTTATAAAATAAACAATTTAATATATTAATTTATATTTGTCAAGATATTTGAAATTTTTTTCATTCATTACTAATAAGTTTTATATTATATGTTATAATTTATATTTCAGTCTACAATCCAACGGATTCCATGCAATGTAATTACGCTATAAAAGAGGAGATTATAAACTCAAATAGCGAGGATACTTGGAAGTGGCGTCGCTATCAACTAGCTTACAACGCATTGCAGACATGTTGCAAACAGGTAGCGTAGTTTGCGGAATTCCATTCGAACAAGTTGTCAACAACGCAAAACAAACGTATCAGTAACTAGAACTGATAATCGGTTTATCCATGTATATCTCCATATGAGTCATTTAGATTTCTTAATTAAAACAGATTATTTGATCTGCTGTAATATAAAAGTAATATTATTGGATGTTCAAGGTAGTTTCAAGGTATCAACTATAATGTTTACTGATTGTATCTAATACGAATATACTATTTATGAATGGGGTAAGTATTATATTTAACAACATTTTGCTAAGAATAGAAGATATTCGAAATCATAAATTGGATTATTATAAGATAAAGATAGCCAACCAATTGAGGCTATTTACATTTTAGATGTTCATAATACAAAGATATTTCGTAGTAGCACATCAATGTTTTTAATTTTGTCGAAAAACTATGTTGGAATCATGCCAATATAAAATGTTGAGAGAGTCTATAAGAAACTTCCGATCGATTAACTATTTGGGTTCAAAAATATCAAAGCAGAAAACATTGGGTATCTAAAACGTTTAATAATCAACATATTATTTTTATGTCAATGACGTTATCACAATTAGGAGTTACAAAAACTGTATAAAAAAATAATGTTATTACTTAATATGATGTACACTATTGCGCGCAACACGCAGATTCCTGGTTTTTAAAAAAATTGTCTTGATTACTTTTTACAACCAAAGCTCGAAAAATCCTAGCTACCTCATCATTTTGCAATAATCACATCAACAGTTTTTATTAATTTTTCCGCATTAGCATTTTGCTTAAAAAAAACATTTATAAAACCAAAAACTAAAGTCAAACGAACGCTAACTATGCTTACAGTGATATATTCAGATCAAATTAGTTTTTCTTTTTTCTTTTTGATAATGTCAAAGAGTTTTCAAAGTACGCAATAGCAGATAAACGACTATTTACACACCGTATTTTGTTCTTCGTCGGAATGTAAACGTCAACCGAAATGTTATTATGAATATTATTATGAATATACATATATAATATACTGATGACTTCCTCTTTTCAATTTGCGGTCGTCTCAAAACTGGGACAACTATTCGTGAAGTAATAATTATTATTTCTTCATTCATCTCTGCGCAGTAGTGAATTAGCCATACCGCATGTACATCATTTATGAAAATGTCATAATGTCATTCCGGTAGAGCAATAATTGTTCGAAACAGCATGAACGTTGTGCGCATAATGGAAATTGAAATTTAATATTCATATTATGGTTGTAGGACACAAGATAACAACACTAGACATTGATATGACAAGACATAAGAATGTTTGATACATGTTTTGATATTATAATACTATTCAAATAATTATAGGAATATGTTATAGAAGCCAAATTAACATAGTATTATATGATATTCCGAAAAAATATTTTATATATTTTTCCATTCATCAATATCATTTGTAATTTTTAGGGCTGGGAATTGAAAACCATACAAATTTCTCTTTTATTACTTATTATTACTTATTATTAGCTTTTATTACTTATTATTTTATAATATACTCGTAATAAGGGCACAAGCTTAATAGTTTAATATATTTGTATAAAATAACGGATAAGTTTGTAAGTGTTTAAAATGCTCTGGAATTTAATGGGGCAGAATCGTTACATATTTTAAGGAGTATCATTTAGGCATTTCATATAGCATTTATATTCGATCTGTGTCAATGTGTAAGAAGTAAATAACTATTAGTGTGTGTACAATACGTTATCGATAATTACTTTGAAATCTATAAAGTTAAAAAAATTTGAAAAAAAAAATTGAAATAAACTTTTATGTTGTCATCGTAGTAAGTTTCGGAAAAAATAAAAATTATATTTAAATTCTAGACTTAGTATTTAAATAAAGGTTTTTTTCATAATTGATACCGTCCATTTTACGTTGAAATGTACTATGTTTCTTGATATATTTACAAATGAAGCAAAACAAATGTCTATAAATAAATAAAAAATAATTACTATATTGAAGTATCACTAATATGGTGATGTGACTTGGACATATATTCCCGTTTGGGATTCGTAGTTCGATCGTGATAAGAAGCGTTTTTTGCCCCAAGACACAATGCTCTTCAATGCTATCACAATCAACTGTTACTAACACGCACATACATACACACACTCTCATGGTCTTATCTTACAAAGCGACAGGAAACCGATATATGAGAGCTCTCGTTTGTGACAGTGTACGATGTCCTTCTTATCCGCTTTACTGCAACATCGATAACCACTTGGACGTCAAAACGTCTTGGTTTATCGTGTCCAATACAAGAATGACGTCCGACTCACTGAAGTCCCTTCGGAACCTATATGCATCGGTAACGAAGTAGGGGAAGATCTCGCCTAAATCCTCGGGGAACTTTTTAGCTTCAGTTGTAATACCACGTGGAAATATTCTTTTTTTTTATCCGAATAGTGTGCGTCTAGTTTTTTCGTATGAAGTTGAAAACTGACCGATATCTTTTTTTTTTTTTTCATACAACTGTTTCGTGTTTAACGGGTTTCCACGTCTTTTACGATTGTCGAAAACTTTATATGTGATAAATTATACACTATTAATCATATAATAAACGTATTTTTCTTTTTTAATCGTCACAAAAGTAACTTTTAGAAAATCTTAAAATAGTATATATATATTATGTTGACGTTTGAGTTATAATTTTAAATTATTTTCTTTATTTAAATATTATCTATACTTTAATTATTTTCTCTGTTTAACTTTTGTTATTCCTGCTATCGTATTTACCATTTAAAAATATTATTCCAATGTAGTACTACAAATGTATTATAACATATGCACTTTCATACAAGTGAAAGAATACATTTTATGCAAAGCCTTTTAGTAATTTATCATGAGGATAAATAAATACAAACACAATCAATGTAAACAGGTACTCAGTGTAAATATAATATTGTGCATAAAACATGATATGAATATTAAAAGTATGTAATTTGCAATAAAATTGACGAAAAAAAAAAATAAAATCTATGTAATCTGCACCACGTCCAAAAAGGTATACATGTAATTTGTACCACGACTTATAATAAATATAATTACGTAATATGCCACACAAATTTATTAAAACCGCTTAAATATTTAATCATTATACCTAAAACGTTAATTTTTTTCCATTTTTTTTTAATTTTTTTTTATTATACTTCAAGAAACGTATAATTATTTATTACATAATTTAAGTTAAAATTCGTAAATTTGTGAAACAATATTAAAAACTATTGTAAGTGTTCACTGAAACGAAATGATTTATGTGTATATAAAATCAATATATAGTTATATTATAAAATATGTGTTAACGTATAAATCAATTCATTGTAGTATAATTTGGTCGAGTCGGCGTGATTAGACGTAAGAGCATATGGCGCAAATTACATCATGAGAAGATACGACGTGACGCAAAATACATATGTAACGTTTGCTATCTGTAGGTGGCGCGCGAATATCGTGTGCTATTGATGGCGCGAAATTCCATCGCTCGAATATTAGACTGGAGTATGTTTAATAAACGCATACTACACTTTATTATTCTGTTAGATTAATTCGTGTTACTCGAATGTTGAGAATATTATAATTATAATATAAAACAGTTCTTCTTATTCGTGCAAACCGTACGCGCACCGTAATAATAATTTAAATATTGTCGATCAACCATTCCGTATTCATTCACGTTCACCAATATTCGAACTGGGACGAGATTAATATATAATAATATTTTAATTACAACCAACTGTTTTACCACGCGCCATAAGGCGAGAATAGTTCTATACGAGTAGGGGAAATAAGTTTGAATGGAAAAGCGCGTCGTGAGGAGATTTGTACATAAAGTCGAGATGAATTTACCGCAATAACGTGCTCGTTCGACAATCAAGTTATGTGTAAATAATTTCCCAACAAAACAAGAAAGTAAGCTTGTCAGTTTTACGTTTATGTAAAAAGATAAAAATGGAACGCCTGTAATATTTATTTGTTACTAATTTTTTGTGATTGGAAACAACTATCAGTTTTGAAGGTAAAATCTCGAATGATTCTTTAAAAGTTGCAGCTGAAACCTGTCTCCGAACGAATAAGACAACAAAAGCAATTGTTAAAAAAAAAATTATCAGAGAAACAAAGCCACTCAGAATTGAAATTTCATTGAAAACAAAAATAATAATAATAATAATAAATATCATATCACTTTCGACTATTCTTTTCTCGGTATAATATCAACTGGGGTAAGACAACGCCAAAATGTTTTCGAATTTAAAAAAAAAAAAAAAAAAATACAAAACAATACTTCTAAACAATACACGAGATTCCAGAATGTTTCTAAACGATATAATGGTAACATAAATGTTTTAAAAGTTCCATTGTTATTTATTTTTTCGAAAAGCTTTTACGATTCCATTGATATATATATATATATATATATATATACTTGATTTATATTGGAACTACTGATCTTGTATCTCTCTATCTCGTATTTTTTCTCCACTCTTTTAAAATTATCAATTTATTTTAACTCACTGCACTACCATGACCTAAACACATAATATAAATCATACTTGTGTTTAACACTATACGTGTACTGAATCGTACCTATTCCGTCCGTACGATTGATTCTTGTTTGTGTTGATTTCAGTTGATTTCAGACAAACAAATCCTGTTACATGGGGATGCGTTTGGAGACTTAAGACAACAAATATAGTAGTTAATTATTAACGTGTGGTTCCATGTACACTTGCGTTATTCAGACATCAGGTATACGGAACTAATTAAGTTTGAGTTATTATATGTTAGTAGCTCCAAACAGCCGCAAAAATGATGCAAGTCGTTTTGAAAATTGTGCACTGTTTGTAAACTGTATATGTAAGAAACTTGGTTTTTAGATCGAATTTATTTTAATAAATTTCCGTTGGTAACGCATAAGTACATAATGCAAGAAAGTTCAGAAAGAATCATTAAGTTTTATTGCAATATATTTCCGTTGAAAAATTAATAACATTTTTAATTTTTTTTTTTTAGGAACAGCTAAGCTTTTCTTTTTTGCAAAAAATGTTTTTTTTCAGAATCAACCAAACTGTTTTGATGGAGGTTATAGCGGCTCCTTATCTCGATATGTTCGTCCACTGTTCGAAGTGTGAAATCACCGGAAGTCAATTTCGTACGGGTGACTGTACATTTAGACGTCATCCCTTCCGATACCCAAATAGACTATTATAACTTTTGACTTGAGCATCCTAAGCAAAACGAATTCCACATCAGATGTTTGAAAATTAATTTTGTTTCACGAACTAATAATTTCGAATGGCATTCCTCAAAATTATAAACACTATTTTACAGTTTACTTTTCCTATGATTATTTTAACAACAAACCCGCAGTAAGCTGAAACATAGTTTTTTGTGTCTTAACATTTATAACGGGTAGGATTATGAGGATCAACGATTCACGGGTCAGCGAATAAAATAGAATTCAGAAAACCGTTTCGAACAGTCAGTTAAATTTGTATCAGTTTTAACTTCAGTCGAATAAAGTAACACTTTTAATTTGCATTTTCACCGTCACGTTATGAACACGATTGATGTTAAGTCATGTAGTACCTAAACATTTATAAACTAAACAAGTTTTGATCAACTTTTAACCACCATTAAAAATTGTACGGTTGAACGGCAAATCGTGAACAAATGCACATGACTGTTTCTAGACCGTCTATCAATAATAAGTCAGAGGCGAGACTATGGATCCAGGAGAAATATTTAAACCAACTGTTGGGCGCATCGATCCTGTGCTAAGTAAAAAAAAAAAAAGACCAAAAATCAACGATCACGCGACAAAAAATAAAGAGGATATCCTTGTAATGATATAGCACTGTACTGTGATTATACAACTAACCTTGCAAGTTTCATATAACAACGGCAATGGTTGAGTTCGTCCGTGTCACCATCATATAATAATTATAATACTCTTTATACTGTTGTTTTTTCGATGTAAGACTATAGCACTTTTTTAACACGTCGCCAATTTCAACGATCAGCGTATGAACACGACGGACTGTACACAGTCGAGTTGAAACGGTATTGTTTTCAATTCACGGGGCATGAGCACCGGATACCGCGGAAACATGCAGCCAACTGCGGACTGTAAAGGAACCGCGACAACCCGAATGGAAATAAGAACGCGTCGGAGACGTACAACTTCGGTCCGTACAATGATAAAACAATGATCGCGTAGACCGGGAAACTCGTCGTCTCGCCCGGTGTACGTGCACGGCTACACGCATGTCGTTCGCATTATATAACGTAACGTTCGGTGTACGGTAATACACGTATCACTAGCTCATTAGTCGGGGCCGCGGTGAACGCCGACCGTGGACGTGCACTCACGTGAGACGCGGTTGGGTTCATCGCGGACGTACGCGCGTGTGTAGCCGTCGTCTCGTCGCGGCGGCGGTGCGATTGATACGCGATTTCCCGACCGAAAACGACGGTTGCGCCATCAACTCGCGGGGCCGGGTGCGGCGACGACAATAGATCGTCCGCGAGACGAGAGATCCGCGTAATCGAGCAACGGCCTGCGCGTACTGCACGGACACGTGCGTGTCGTATAATTGTGTTCCTTGGAAAGTTTCTACGACAGAACCGTGTGTGTAAGACGGCGGACGATAGTGGCAGGGCTTCGTGTCCGGAGAGACGAGGCGGGAACCCGAGACGTTGACAGTTGGCCGCGCGCAGGTTTTCCCGAAAGGTTTGTACCGCATAATAAGGGATCGTACACCGAAATGGAAACGGCGGAATGAGCGCTGCTGCGAATGTGTCCTTTGTACGTGCGCGCGGCGTGTGAAACCTATAACATGTCCTCCGCACGGGGGTAGAGGGTGGGTTTAGAGTTTCGTGGCAGCGAGCCGAGCCTCGTTCCGAGCGATTTATGTATTATCCGATTCGCATGGTTGACGCCACAGCGGCGGTTTTCGATCGAGTGGCCCGTCGAGTACATCATGTTGTTCGACGAACGGTTGTGTGACGCGGGAAACGAGATTTTTTCGAGGGAAAACGTTTCCCGCAAGAAGGCGAGCGGAAGGTCTTCGGGGTCGATAGCGTAAGAAATAACGGTACATCCCGTAACGAACGGATGGGGTGTAATTCGCATCAAACCTGCGGTGGCACTGTAAGTGCGTCGTACGCGAGTCGCTACATAATGCGGTAGTCTCGCTTCCGCGGCAAGACGGAAACGTTCCACGTTCGCTCTTCTTCCGGTTCCGTAGATGCGCATTACCTATTACGGCGTGTTTGGGCCGTGCGTAGAACGTGTACGGAAGAAAAAAAAAAAACGAGCGCGGAAGATTTCTCGCAAGAAAACGCGAAACCACCCCTCTATCAACGAGTTCCAGGATTTCTAACGATCATTCCGGTTCGGACCTCCTTCACCGCGGTATCCTTTGACGAGACTTTTAAAACGAATTTTCTTGCCCTTACCGAACCGTACAACACGCTTTACATGACTGCGACGGCACACAGCTTCATGTACTCGTATTCGACAGCATTTGCTCATCATAATATCACCCGTCTACTTCCGATCGCGATCCCCGGACGGTTCGTGTTGCGTGCGGCTGATCAGAGATCCTATTGCTGCCCTACTCCGGACGTCGCCGTCGTCGTGCACCGGTCGGAAAACGAATCGTAGCGCTCGTGAAAAATCAATAGTCCAGCGGCCGGAGGCAGTGTATCGCGCGTAATATCGCGGGCGCGTTACACACATAAATAATTCGCCGGCATTTTAAACCTGTAGCGATTTATTCCCGGCCAAAATTATGTACAGAGTCGGTTAATCCCTGAGGTATATAACTGTTCAAAATCACGTCGCTTCCGCCCTTCAAGTCCCGCCACCAACCGCGGTGAACCGACTGCTTCACTCACTCGAGCACGCCACCGCCGTGTTGTTTCACATAATCATAACAATGAAAACGCACGTGCCGTACAACGATTGGCATACGGTTTGACCACACGCGTGAAAGAATCCTTTTTGCCGTTGTCGGATATTGCCATCGTAAGGATTCGATGCGCCGGCCGAAGGATGCGTGTAAAAAGGCAACTCGATAGAGTTGGTGATGCACTTAAGGTTGGATTAGGATTGGCTTAGCTGTTGGATTAATCTGTGGACTGGGCCATCTGTAGTCCGTTACTTGTAAGCTTATGGACAAATATGTGTCCTTTTCGCACTCAGTCGCAAAAATATTATTGTTTTAAAAATCAAGTAGCATCATTCCGTTCATATTAGCAAAATCAAATGATCGAAAAACGTCGTTTGGTTATACAATACAACAACAGTATTTTTTCGTTCATTGTTCATTAGGTTTTTTGTTATATTTTATTTTATAATATCAAGTTCTATAGAAAATATTTTAAATAACTATTTTTATCTATTTAATATTCATTACGTCCGTTTTCGGAAGGAAACATAACACAAAAAACACAGAAAACTTCTCCATTAAAATGTGTTATCCTCGAATGGTCCATATGCGATCATCGTCGGAAGTCAGTTTTTGTCCGGATCGATTATTCTAATTTAATTTAAATAAGATTTGTAAAATTAATTCTATACTAAAAACGGTAGTCAATAATTTTCAATTTAACTCGTTCAATCGATGTATTGATTTAATATTATACAAGTTTTATAATACAATGTCGTTGACCGCTTTTAATGTTTAATGTTGCTTTTGATTCTAAGATACTTAAACATAAATTAGCGAAGTTTTTAAATTTAAATTAACTAGAATATAAATTACACAATACTGTCTTGAGTATAATGAATAGATATCTAATTATTTGGATGACAAAATATTGCTAGAACTACTTTTTATGTTTTTTTTTTTTTTTTCTTAAGGTTTCATAATATTTTATAGGAAATATTATTTTATTTAACTCGCTCTGAATGAGGACAGATAACTTAGGGCGTTAGCGAGACTATGCATGACAGAGATTTATAAGTTTCAAAAGTTTGTTTACAGGCTGGTAAGTTGCATCAAAGCAAATAGCCATAAACAGTTGCACAACAAAGAATAATATTTTATTTTAAATTTTAAATTATCTAAAAATAATCGTATTTCAATTCTAATTTGGATGGATCATAAAATTGAAAATAATATAAATATGATATGAAAAATTAACCTTTTGTAATCAAGGTTGGTTATTTAGTTGTAAATTTGAATACGAATATGTGCCCCTCACTTTTTAATATAAATGCTCAGACAACTATTTATTGTTTGATTTATTGTCCATTGAGAACTCCCCGTAACATACGATACAACATCTGCAATCGGCATGAAAACATGGTTTAACAAAGCAGTCTAAAATTATTTTGAACGCCGTGTTTCGTTCCGATTCGAGTACCTCATTCAATAATTTTTACTTTTTACATAAAGCGAATCGACGAAATTAAAAATGTGGTAGAATACAATTTAAGATGTGAAAACAATATGTATAATAATGATGTGAATCAATGTAGTAATAAACATTGTGAATACAATGATAACAAGACTTATTATAACAAAAGGAATTTAATATCAGTAGCAATAAACAATGGCTACGACTGTAATATTATTACACGCGTAGGTTATTAAGTTATACTTGTGCACGTATAACTCCTTGGTCTCTGGTTTTATGGAATCCCCTCGATGATCTGGTAATAAATATTATCTTCTCCTACCATTATGTTATGATAATTCGTTATACAGTAGATATACCGATAATTACCACCTAAATTGGTCGTTGTCATTTGGTATGATATAAAAAAAAACATCTTATAGATGCAGTGTTTGGACTCATTTAAATAAACTAACTAGATAGTTATTTATTCATTTTTATTCTTATCATGAATTGGATTGGATGAATATTTTACTAATCTAGATATATTTTGATCACCAGAATTGTGCTGGAAAATTTATTACATTTTTATTCAAATTCGCAAATAAAACTTATATGTTATAAAACAAAATTTACAATTTGTAAACATGTATAAATAAAGATAGGTATTTTTCTTCCATTACATGCTGGTAGGTAACCTAACCTATTATGTTTACTGTTTAAAAATTGAAAATTAATAATCTAAAAATGGACGCCTGCGGATATCAAAAAATTATTACATTTTTTTTATGAGTTATGATGTTATGGTTAATAATAAATTGATAGTCACACAGAAAATATTTAATTTATATTTTACCGATTTGTTATTATTATTAGGATGAAAATGCTAAAGGATAATTGTTATTACTATAACATTATATATACAATGATTTTGTTTCAAAAATATGTAATTTGTTTATATCTGTTCTTTGTTCATTGTTTCATTAATAAATTATAATTTAGATATCATAAACAACAATTATTTTACATATAGTCTATGTTTGAGCTACATAAATTTGCTATATTACTCTAAAGCTATTGCAAATAATAAAATATTCTCTAATGTTAGGTTTACACTCATTTTAGAACTGTATCTTTTCTTATTTAGATAAAAAGCAGGTCTTATAATCAAAATGATACATTTTAATTCCAGTCTTGATTTTGATTTCTTGTTTTTAATTTTATCGGTTTCTGTTTCATTTTTAAGTACTGGCTTACAGATTTTCTGTTTTCAATTTTGATAAGGTACAATGGTTTATATTTTTTTAGTTTCCATCTGTGTTATAAATATAGATTGAAACTATTTTCGATTTAAAGTTTGGTTTTTAAAATCTGTTGATGACATTTCTGATTTAAATTTTTTTTTGAAAAATCGGTTTTTATTTTATTTTTTTTTTTTGTAATCTATATTAAAGTACGTTATAGTTTATTATATAATTCTTAAAGCAGCTTTAAAAAATATATTTTGGGGGCTATTCTTCTGTAATCCAGCTTTCCTGATCTCTAACTATGGAAATGATCATTGTGATGCTCATTTTTCATCACCTAATTATATATACTAAATATATATGTACTCGTAAATATTTATATATGGTATTGTAAATACGATATTCGTATTTAAATAATTTATGTTATTATATTTTATAATATTTTATTAACTTATTGAATACTTTTTTTTTGATTAATTAGATTTTTAATTTGATTATAAATGTAATCATTGATAAAGGTAAATGAAACGTTGATTCCCGTCTATTTATAGCTATTTATATTATATACTTCCCCCCCCCCAAAAAAAGCGGTTTATTGGTCAACAACGAAAAATATATTATGGTAGTCGCACCAACACTATAATTTATAAGCTATATATAGCTATATAGCTATATATATGAAAATTATAAGTAGTATTTTTTATTACTAGTACAGCCTTATAATCATTGACCTATATTACTTATTTTATAAATTAATATAAATTGTATTTATTCTTATTATTTTTAAATCAAAATTAAAAATTGCTTCCGATTTTGTTTTTGAAAATCATTTAAATTTTTTTGATATAAAATTAGGTTTCAAATTTTAATGTTCATATTTTTCTTTTTCGATATTTATTTTGATTTTTAAATAGATTTTTATCGGGTTTCACCTGTATTTAATACAGTTTTCGAAACTCGTTTCAAGCCATATAAAAATAATTCATTTTTATCTCGATAAATATGAATTGAGCAATCTTTTATCTAAATCTATATAAAAAAAATACTTATCTAATCCGAAAACTGTACAGGTGTGGTTATTACATTGCGCGTGATACAATAATCCAAATCTTTTGCGATTCGCAGTAACTGCATAACAAAACGACGTTACGTACGTACGTGCAGTTTATTATGACTTTGTTCGACTACATTTTACTCGTGATGATAATATTAACGGCTTTCCCGTTATTGATTGCAAAGTGCACAATATGGACTATTGAATAGTAATAACAATTTTAACTACGAACAATTGTAGTATTTACAACAACACAATGTATAACGTACTATATACATTATGCTTTTGGGTTACGTGCGCTCGTAAACATGTATTTGTTTGTTTATACATGAGAATTGTGGCAAGAACGAATTCACCAGCGTTTTAATACATTAGCAGTACACGATGTTGGTCTTTATTTATATATTGTATTCATTATAGTTTATTTGTGTGTTATAATATTATCATCTTTATTACACCAAACACAAACAAAAAAACGCGAAACAAACAGTAACTGTTTACATTTTTGAAAAATATCTCAATACCTCATCGCGTATATGTAAAATATATAATGCAATTGCAAATGTAAACGCACAATTTCCCAATGGCTATATCCTCGGTAAAATTACACGCTGTGGGGGAGGGCTTTTCTATACGTGTACACGCCGTGATCATAAAACTAGTAAAAACTTAATTTTTTATTTTTTTTTTCGATAGTTTTAACAAGAAAGCTATTTCATCAAACTAATTTAACAACCATTTGTTTCCTATATGAATATATAATTATATTAAACGCGAAACTACTTACTTCGAAACGCCTTTGAAAGTAATTTGAAATTATTTCACTAACTAGAACTGATAATGGTATTCTTCAAAACAGGGACTACTTCACAGAAATACCATACTATTGATGAACTGTCAGCTTTTGTTAAATCAAACAAACACAAATTGACAAATTATCAGAAGATAATTAATTTACATTAACCATGATTATTTTGATTTAAAACATGATTTTCTTGGACTTCTGCAGCACAGTTTCACTTTAAAAATTAGCGCTTAAATTAGTTTACACCGAAACTGTGCTACGATACTGGGTTAATGGTAAAGTCTTTGAAGAATAATGTCTTTGATGTAAAAATTTTGATTGGCTGCGTTGGATTTGATATTGTCTATATTCCAAGAATTTCAATGATAATAAGTGATCACCTATTCGAATTTATGCCCTTCATTATTCTATAATTTTGTGTTTCACGATGACGATTAACAAGGTGCAAAGACAAACGTCGAAAATTACAAATATCGATAACACAGGTCCATGATTCCTCCATGATCGATTGTACCGTACAAGCTCTCGAGTAAGCTCGGCAAATAATTCGTATATCTATGTTCATAAGCAAAAACGGAAAACATAGTCAATCAAGAAATATTATGGTTTACTGTTTTCATAAATTACAACAACTTTAACTGTCCACAAAATCTATATTATATAACTGTTTTATAATCGCATAAGTCTAATATATTTTTTTATTGAATATATTACGATTGCTTTAAAACCTCATATAAAAGACTGGCTAGACCACGTATTTATTTTTTCGTTATACCTACGTTTAAATATTAGCCTATTGAACTGTTAGAACAATAGCAGGCCGTACCGTTTCTCAATTTTTTTTTTTTTTTTTTTAATTGTTCGACGAATATTTTAAAAAGACTCCAGGTACAAAAGTTATATTTACAACGAATAAAAAAAAAAAAAAAACCACAGGGCACATTGGTTTACTCATCATTTCGAAACAATAACTGAAATCATTTCACAGTATTGTGTATTTCGTTGGTAAAATTAGCGTTTAAACATCGTATTACACCAATAATAATTAATATTAGCGTCCTATTGCATATGTATACAGCCAACGAGTGTTATGTTTTGCACCCAAGGTACATATTATTTAAATATATGTATACTCACGTATGATGATAATATCACTGATCACGAACATTTAACAAAGCTATAGCCAAGTGACATCGGCGAGTACAGGATATTATTGCACGTTATTATATATTAAACACGATACATTATTCGCATAACCTATACATATATATTAATGGATATGTGAATAGAACACATACAATATACATTAAACGAAACGCAAATTAAATTACCTACTACTGCCATATTTTAATCTAACGTGTAGAGGATTCGCTGCACAGACGAGCAAACACATGTGTGTATAGTATATAAATATGAATAATGTTTTCGCACTGAGTAGCTTTCGCTGTTATAGTATTTTACTTAATTGAAGCGGATCCCTTTGTGCTTTTGTGTAGGACTATGTATGCGTATAAATTGAAGACATAGAACGCGGACCACAGTATGAGATAATCTAATTGGGTAATATTTCTTTGTGTAACTGTATTTGTTGTGCATCAGTCGGAACTGACTACGAGGAAAACAATGATTTTAGATAATTTTATTGTGATACGAATATAATTTTTTTAGTTATTGGACGTACAAGGGCTTGTTCAGTGCATGCTTTGTTCTAAAGAAAAATCATGTCACTCCCTAGTCGCAGAAATATAATACTAAAGTACAATTTTCAACCATCCGCTGTTTGAATATCTATCTTTACAGAATAAATAAACCGATAGTCCCCGGATAACGGAAACTTAATATTTTCCATCGTTAAACCTGTTTTTTACTTCTCATAAATTCTAAAACCAATCAGTAACGTATCACATTGAATGAAGTGTTGGTTTGCGCTCGCGCCACCTTAGATGTAGAGCTAAAAAAAAAAAATCAATAAATCGATCACCGTGCAACTTTGTTCACATGAAATTGATTTTATTTGTATGCGAAATGGAAACACGAACAGTGCCCACTTGATGTATAATCGTTATTTAATATTTAACTGCAGACCGACGAACGGAAACAAGTTTTGTGGTTCATTTAACTATGCGCGTGTTGTGAATGCGATTCGCCCGTTATTGTTGGCCGAAATTGCTGGAACATAAACTCAGGAATGTGACCCCGGTGACACCGCTGCCGCCGAGATGCGAACCCGTATTTTAGTCGCAAAACACAAGTTAACGCCAACGCTAAAAGCGCACGCACTTAACACGTTTTGAGAAGACGTTCATTGTTTTCGCCCAACACACGCGTGTATAACGTAGTAGATTTATGTACACCGCAATGTTGTTGTGCTCTATTTCATTATAACGATGTAATAGTATCCCGGTGAATTTACCGAAACCGATCAAATGTACACGAAAAAGCGAGAACGTTGTGCCGCAACTGGAGCGATTCTCGTTCCGCGGGTTTAAGTTTTAAAAAAAAAAAAAAAAAAATAAACGGTTACGATAACGAATGACTTTTTTTCTCGTTTCTCGATCGACTACGATAACTGCACGACGATGAGCGAATCCTCGACGAAACGTTATGCGCGCGTGCGAACTCACAGATAATTAACGAGAGTGTCGCGCATTTCCTTAAAACTTTTTCGTAACAATTACAACGCGGTGAACTCTTCAGAAGATGCGTCGGAACCGATTATACAGCTGCTGCACTGCTATTAACCACAGATGGATGGCAGCCGACGACGACGATAAAAGCGTCTGTAACGACTGACGCGCAACTTGATATTTTAAATCATTAAACTCAAACAAAGGGTGGCCACGTTAAAATGGGTTGCGTGTAAAAAATGTATTGGTTTTTTTTTTTTTTTTTTACGGCGGCGAGTCATTTTTCCGGTGTTGAGCTAAGATTCTGCGACATTTCCCCTGGTTAACAATGTGTTTGTGTCACAAATATAACTAAAAGCAAGCGCAAAATAACCAAAAACGAATAAAACTTAAAAGTCGAAATACTTAAACGCAACAACTTTAGACGACTAAATCACCGAATATGATCCGATGAAAATTCAATGATTATAGGCAGTTTATGATTACGTCATTTCAGCCACGTGATTCGATGATTCGGCGTATAATATGTCAGTACTATTTTGCGTTTCAACTAAAACGGTGGCGATTTCAACGTGCATCTGGTCGTGGTCGTTTTCGCTGGCACATTCGTCCACCGGGATATCGAATACTTTTTTTCAATTCCTCCAGTTCAATCGAACGGGCTTTGAATGCTGCGTTCATAAACACTTACATAGGTTCTTTGAACTTTCACTCGTGCACGCCATTTATGGTTTTGCAAATTATAGTTGTTCTCTAGTTATTTTATGCAGCGTTGTAACTTTATTTGTGCATTTTTTATATTTATATTTTCTTGTTTTCACTCTCGCTCGAGTAATGGTTCATTTTTTTAAAAAAAAACTTTGTTCACGAACTGAATAAAGAATACGACGAGAATATTTATATACAATTTTTGAAGAATTTATTGTTCCACATTACACGACAACGTTTGCTGTATTTCAAACGTTAACAACATTAAACAAAAACAAATCAACTACATGGCTGTGTCGTGTGACGATTTGTATATCTAATTAAATTACGTTTTAAAATATACGTATGAAAGCTTGAATATAATAATATGTAATTGCTCAACAACGATTAAAATGTATTCACATTAATTATCAATATTACAATTCGATTGCCTGGCAATGAGGGTACGTTAAATACAACGCGCAAGCCAAAAATAATCTAGCGTTACATAATAATTGTAGTTTAATAAAACGTATAGTCCAATACCATTACGATAATTATTATTATTATACGACATATTATCAAGTCTACTGTGCGTAAAAACTGATGTTTATCGTGTTCGATATTGTATAAATATAACACTAAAATAATTCACCAAATTTTCATAAGCATATGCACGACAAAATTAGATTAAGGAATGATAGAAAACTAAAACTTTTTCTTCGAATATGATTAAAATGTGTATTTATAAATATATCTTCAAACTCACAAAATATGTTTTAAGCTGAGTACTATCAGTGCAGGATCTAGGATAATTTAAAATAAGGTAGAGCAGTTTATATTTTTTATTGGTGTTATAAAATTTTTAATACATTTAATGGCAATTTCTTATATTATTTCAATTTGTACCGATACTTTTATAAAATATCTTGGTGTTTCGGTGTTCATATTAAATGTTGTATGGTACGATCAAGTAAATCCACTTATCCAATTTATTACTATCTTCCAGATTTTCTTACACCTTAATTCTACCATAAGTAAACATTATACACCTTGCCATGAATTTATTTTTTCAAACTTTATTAGCCAAAACTCATCAACTGTATTCCTCTATAGTTCCCACATTTCCTATATGTCTCCTTTGTTTTTGAATATATATACGATTAAATTTTCTCCAATATTCTGACATTTTTCTTCTATTAACACTTTATTATAAATATCTTTCAAACATCTAATATTTACCTTTTTCTAAAGTTTTCCACGCCTATGTATTATATATTATAAATAATAAATTTAAGAAATAGGAAAAATAATTTTTACAATAGTTTTCAAATTAAATAATTGGATTCAAATGAAGTATTCCATTGATTTTTATGAATTTATTAATTTAGGTATTATTACACACATAGTTATTCTTTTAAATTTCTTTTAACTTCGAAGACGTGAAATGAAAAAAAAAAAAATGTTCGTGAATTCTAAAGGAATACATAATGAAATACGCTTAAAACTTACAGTAAAAGCACCAATATGAATTTTAAATTCAGATTTAGAAAATGAAAATGAAACACCTATATTCTCATTATCACTGTTATCATAGTTTAATAAGTTATAGCGTCATGTATTTTACAAATGATTTTCCTTTTAAAAGCTATTCGTGTGCAGTTGGTTTCAATAAGTCGGTGATTAGAGCAAAGACGATCGTCGGGATACTTGTAGTTCCTATTCGAAATCAGTCATATATAAGTTCTTAATAATATAAAGTTCAAAAAAGCTGAAAAGAACTATATTGGTAGCTTTAAACAATGTATCTGATTAAATGAATGAATCAGTATATGAAAGTATTTCAATTCAACTAAATTTCTTTAATTTAACCTCCAGTGTCACAATACCACTTGACGTAATAAGTATCAGGATTAACCTCTATTTAGGAAACTTGTTGTTTGTAGAAGTTGTTATGGAGCGTATTCTTCATATTAATGAGTAAAGATGGTATTATAATTTATCGTGGAATTTATTAAAATTAGTCTTATCTATTTTTACCAAAATTGATAAACATAAATCTTTGTGTAATATTTGATTTATCAAATATCAAGGTACATTAATGATAAGTCTCAAAACTATGGACTGGAAAGTTTGCTATGATTTTATGTTTTTTTGATTTGGTGGGTCCATATTGGTATTGAATGGATTTACCAGCGGAATCACGATGAAGTTGAACAAATAACACGTTACGTTGCAAAATCATTTCGTTTTTCTCTTGCAGCTATTTGATTTCGATCGTAAAACGATGTTGGATAAATATAAAATAAAAATAATAAACGAACTCGCATAACGTACGAGCCGCAAAGGTATGCGAGTAAAATATAAGACAACAAGCGAGTTTGAATTTAAAATGACAACGAAAAAATACATTGACTTCTATACTTATATAGATAAAAAAAGTAACCGAAATGTACCACCAACGCGAAGTGAACTGAAAAACAAAAAAACACAACGAGAAAGAAAAATAATTGATAAAAAAATACGTAACCGAAATTTTGTAACATCTACGGCAGTCTTTTTCCAAACTTTTTGTAATGGTGAACCACAAATTTACTGTTTGCTAATCGCTCGATCCGATATAAATATAATACATATTTAATAACAACTATAGTACTGAACTGCCTGATGGAACTACCGACTGTGGTTTTACGAATAGTAAATTAAGCCATTAAAAAATCAAATCGTTCTACATAATATTTAAATATTTATAAGTATCTAATCACAAACAAAACTTTTCGGTTATACTTACTCAAGTAGTTTTCATGTAGTAGTTATTGCTCAACTGTATGGACAATCGACCGATACCGTATCGACAGTCATTAGTACATGTATCGATAAAATAATTTACAAACATGACTAAAAATATACTGTTATCTATGTCCTATATTCTACATTGTGAAATCGACAATACTAGAAAAACTTCACGTTATTGTTATAAGTAGGTGTACCAAATAAAATATAACTTATTTATAAATTTACGGTTACATTTATTTTCGTATATGTTTAATTTATGATTCATAAGTCGCGGCCCATAAAAAATATCTCGCGACCCAATTTTAGGTCGTGATCCATACGTTGGGAAATACTGATCTACATATCGGATACGCGTTCAATAGAGTAGAGGATCTAAATCGAGAACTATTATCAAGTTATACCATGGTAATAAGTATTGTTGTCGGTTAAAAACATAATCAAATTAAGATACAGATAATTTTATAAAAAAAATATTAAGAAAAAGACAAAAAATATTATATTCATATAGACATAAAGATACTAACAACGAAATATTCATATTATTATTATGCGATGATGAATGTGATTATTAGCGTCGAAATGGAAGATTTTCCATAATCATATCTATAAATACACTATATAACTTGTTGATGCGCGTTGGAAATGTTATGTATATGCTTTCTTACTATTAATTCATTTACTACTAGAATTTGGATCACGGCCGTTTCTGATATAAAAACAACTTAAGTTTTTTTGTTTGATATTGTGGTATTTTAGTCCCAATGCATATGATTTCCATGAATCTCGTATATTTTCTCAGATGGCTTTAATTATGTATGTCTTTTAGATACTTTTGTAGTCAATTGTAGTTGTTATATTATCATAAGAAGTTTTTACACGAAAATTCAGAACATTTTGTTTTTTTTTTCTATTAGGAAATATTATTTATTTTTTTAAAACCAGTAAAAATAAGAGTCCCTTACTCCGGACGCAGACGCTTTTCTTACATAATTAAAAAAAAAAAAAAGTGGTTTATAACAAAAATGATGTACTTATTAATAAGTGGAATTAGATTGATTTTGCTTCTTTTCTTAAATCCATAATAGCACTTAACGTTATTAATAACTAACAAATAAAATAATAAAATTAGTTTTTCGTCCCGTTTCGACTATCATCAACTTGGTTATAGCGCAAAGGGACGTAAAAACAGTTGCGAAAACTCCCCGACCACGGTTGCGAACGCGATAACAAACACTTTTCTCGGCTTAAAAGAAAACCGTACCCAAGTTGTGTGCGGGTATCGAAACGCGCGATTTTCGATCAGGATGGCCGTCGAAGACATGTTCTCGAGACGTACGAAAAATCCTATTTTTCAGTTAGCCGGTTATTTTTTTTTTTTTTTTTCACGTACAATGCTTTTCGTTTGTCGAAAAACGTCCGGTCATTCCGATCATTTTCGTCCGTTTCGCAGCAATAGTTTTTGCACAGTCGGTCGCGAACATCGCAAACGCTGTCGGACTTATCAACGCGAGTACCGCGCGTGGTGCGTTCCGCATGAACGGTTCGGCCGTTCGGACATGAAATATCGGCGGACGCGCCGCGTAATTTATTACTATATTCGTTATCTTTGTTTGTCCGTTCGCTTGTGGTTCTGCGGGACAGCCGGCGTTTGTCCGGCAAAAAGTTCCGTGGATTCGATCCAACGGACTTAAGGGCGACAAAACGAGTGCGATAACGGGCCACGGCAACAGCATTAGCACCGGAACAGAGATTGAGCGTATGTTTATCGTCCGGCCGTTCGGGACGACACGATGTACCCGAAAAACCGCGAATAATGATCATTGATGTAACGCGATGTTTTCCACGCGCCCGGTTACGGACCGGAATCCGCGAACCCTGGTGTACACGTACACGGGACGGGACGCGTATGGGCGTCAGCGCCAAAGGGGTAACATTTGGCTGCCGTGTACGGTTTTCATTGGGGTAGCCGATCGACGGCGTTTCGCTGCTAGTTTTCGAGAATAAGAAAAACGATACGTGACCGTGTTCTTTCGATGCACCGCGAAACACACGTAATCACCATACTATGATAGTTGCGTGCACGTTCGGAGTGTACGCGAAATGATCGGTTCAGGTCTTAGCGTTGAAATCCATGCCTGTTTAATCACGCGTAAAACCAGAAGCCAGAAATAGATTGTTTACTTGAATTAATGATGAGAAAAATACAAATTAAAAATGAGCATGAACACTAAACTACATTAAGTTTATGCAATTTTGTATAAATAGATTAGGCACTTTTTTCTTTAACCAGGTTTGTCCTAAGAATTAGTTAGAAAAAATTTTAAATATTACTTGAGTTATACCAGTTAATTTAATGCAAAATAGATTAGTTGGAATTAAAAAAAAAAATTGACTACCATGTATTTTGATAAGCTGTCTTCAGAAAAACGGCTACGGTCAGGTATTTATCTACGCATTACGAACACATCTTCGTACTAAATACCGTTATATTCGTACCTAAATAGGTGTACGGGTAATTTTATGGCCATACCAAATACTCGATAAGACAATATCGATAAATATTGCGAATAACAAAACCCATTTGTAGCTATAATACGCAATCAGTGTTTAAAATTATAAAATCAACTGAAAAATTAAACACCAAATAGGCATTTATAAGTACAAAAGGTAAAAAAAAAAGGCAAAAAGGCATTTACAAGTAAAACGACAAAAAAAGGCAAAAAAAAAAGAAAAAGTCCATCGTCTAAGAAATTAAATGAAACAAATTTTTGTATAAAAATTATTTTTCTATTATGATTAATAAAAGAAAGGCATTTGCCTTCAAATCCGAACCCTAATTTTGACGCTTAAAATATCAGACATTTATCATGGTTAAAAGTATAAACTACGAACACCTCTAAGGAATACTATTTTTGTGATTTTAACTGAAAAATCATTTCTTAAATCAAGTAAATATTTTTAAAAGTATTGAGTATATTTTAAAGTATTTTTATAAAGTTTTGACTCTAGTTGACTCACCGTGTTTACTTCGATTTTTACTGCAAAATTACACATATAATATAAAACCACTGGTTGGTATAGCAGTCATTTTTTTTTTTTTTAATTGTATCAATTTTAAATATAATAAATACTCGAACTTTTATCAAAAGTATTATATGTATATATTTATGTTTTGCAATTTGACCTAGTAATATAAAGTTTCCCGAAACTGGCGTAATATTTGTTCATTAAGTGCCTTTATACATACGCTGCAGAGTGTTTTATAGATATAATTGATAAGTGCGTAATAACCTCAGTTCTAAACATTTATATTTATTAATTTGTCTATAATAACATTTTTGCTCGACCTCTGCGACTACGGTTTTGGAATATTGTAATCGAGTTTTATTTTTTACGATTCCTACAATATCTGGTACGAAATTTCGCGAAAAAAAATGTTTCGTCATATTGTTATAGAACCATTATCGTTTATATGATAACGTCATCTTGTACGTATATACCACAAAATAATTATTAAAATAAGAATAATAATTATTCCGTGTATGGCAAATGTATACAAGCCATTCTACGTCGTCCACACCATAACGATAATAATTTCAACCGTTGTTCTTGAAAATATTTTCGATAATTATTTTTATTATTATTATTATTATTATTATTATTATTATTATTATTATTATTAGATACTGTTTATTTATTTATTCGTATGTCAAAAAACAGAAAACAAGTAATAATATTTATGGTTACAATTAATATAATAGATACTATGGATAGCTGTGACATATACTAAATACATAAAACAACGGCAAAGGGTTAAAATATTGATTTCTGTGATATTATACATATTATTGATTCTAAAAATAATTTTTTAAACGTTTTAAATAATTGTTCAATCGATTTTAAACGATCCGTAACCGTCTGACCGGTCCAAACCAAACCGATATGAATTTATTTTAGAATTTATTTTAGAAACCGGACCGAACTATAATGATAATAGTTTAAAATAAGACTGGACCAAAATCTGCCATTAAGATATGGAATCAACTCTTAAGCAATTTTTATACGATAAGACCGAACGGACTGGACCAAAATCCGTTCCAGTTTGAAAAGGACTGATATAAATCGGACCACGCAGAGCACTAATATACGCGAATCCGATTTACCGGTTGTATATAATTCGTTAAATAGAAATACAATTATTTTTACTGAAAACATAGGTATTAACCGTAAAAAATCTAAACAAAAGTTAATATGTTTAATAATAATGTTATATTAAAAAATTAATAATATTTTACACTTGTACAGTTATAAGATAATAAATAATATATAACAACATAATTTCTCTAGATAAAAATTTTTTTGTGTATATGTAATATATGTATGAACAATATTTTATCCTTTTTTTGCCGAAGAACTTTTCAAAACTTATTTTCCATACTTTTGAAAGCTTTGTAATGTAAATATTATTATAAAACAATTGTGTGATATTAGTTCGTTAAACGTATTTTTTTTTTTAATGAAAACTCCACTTTTTCATAAAAAAATACGTTACAGAGTGTGTTTCGTCGAATACAAATTCCATGAAATATATATTTAAATAAACCCGAACACTGTAATTGTAATTGCACCGCAACGACATTGAGAGTTAATTATATTAAATTCCGATTAAGTATATTGTAAATCTCTGTCAACCATGTAATTGGTAAGCTACGTGAGTGTACATATATATGTATAAGTATTTGCAAATAAATACCAATCAACTCGGTGTTAAAATCGATGCGAATTGTTCGGTTGCAAAATAAGATCGACACAATAATACAACGTACACACCCGTTTTGAACGACGTATAAATACGTATTATGCGTCGCGTTAAAAATATTTTCTTTCATTTTGTACCAATTAAATAAATATTACTACACATTTATACATAAAACATAATTTATAATAAATAAGTGCCATAATTCAAACGCTGCATGAATTTTTAAAGATTGAATTTATAAGTGCTTAATTTACTAATTTTATAATAATTTAATGAGTTCAGCTCTTATAATTGTTTACTTTATTTTATTTTCTACCTTTTTTTCGAGCGTGACTTGAGCTAGGGATATGAAGTTTGTATACATAGTAAATAATAAATATCATATAATCATTATGTATAAACTTTGTGATAAAATTTTTAATATATGTATATGTAACAATTAATTAAAATATTGAATTCAGATTGAGAAAATATATTATATATTTAGATGAAAATAAGTATGTATTCGCAAAAGCAATTGTCAACCCATAATAATTATTATTAGGTACCTGCAATTTATTCTAAACTTTAACTATATTTTTGATTTTCGTTTACCTAAACATTTATTTACTTTTTTTTTTCAATCAATATTTAATAAATATTGTTTATTTAACGAACCGTTCGAAGTTTGAATAAAACAAAGCATCAAGTGCCCTACTTCTCCTAATGTTTATAAAATAATTTTACAATACTTATTTAACACCCATATAATTGCGGGTTTTTTTATATAAACGGATTTTAACGAACAAAACTTTGAGCCAATTATAGTTTTATAATGCTTTTATACATTAATTTCAAATAAATATGTGACATTGACCTGCTGCAGTCGACTGTTCTCGAAAAAAATATTTTCTTTATCAAAACACGTGCACATGCGTTTTGCCGTATTAAATTTACAAAAAACTTGGTCGACCGCCGCCTTTGAGTGAGACGGGAAAAACTACTTCACGTTGAACTCGAAACAAACGAAACGCGTTCGATATAATCATTACAGCACATATACGAGAATTAACAAACCGTGTTCTTTCGTTAACGATTAAATGTTCTCGAATACATTGTTCGTTTTTTAACCGCTCAATTTTTTTTTTTCATCCCCCGCGACGTATTACCACGGAGCAGCCAACCATATCGAAACCAGAAAACGATCTACCTGTAATGAACAAAAAAAAAAAAAATTAAAAATATCAATAAAAATAATAATAATAATAAAAAGAACTATAGAAACACGGTTTTCACAACTGGGGTGTACGTACAATCGATATTTCCACCGTTACCGGTCGGTCGTGTTTACCAATACTGTGATATAATTTACATATATCGTAGTATCGCGTACGTATTACAGAGTTACGCGATGGCCACTCGCACCCGGCCGGCAATAGGCGGTCCATGTTAATATTAATCCCGCGGTCATGAGGCGCTGCAATGATGTATATGGGGAAAACGGGGTTACTCGTTATGGTAATATATTATAGGTTTTTTCTTTTTTCCACCATAATCCATGCATACGTTTACTTAAGCATCCATGCGCGTACGTACGAATAATGTTATAGGTCCTCTGCAATATTCTTACACGTGCGGCACTCGTCGACCCAAATAATCCGGTTGCACACATTATTACTACGTGCCGTGTTGCGCCGCTTCACCTGTACACCGGGTACTTCTTTGGAGATACGTGATTACAATACACGAATGCGTTATTTATTCGTAATACCTATCAAACTTTGGTTACGTAATAAATTACATAATTTTATCGGAGGATCTATTAAAATCAGTATCTGCGCACCGTTCGAAAATTGGACGAAGCCGACTTTGCGGTAACGTACCTGTAGTGTATCCCGTCCACACCATATGGTATATTGAAAATATAACCACGTGTTTCAGCCGTTCAGAGACGAACAATTTACACGACACGGTGTGCAATGTGAACCCGTCCCCAACACCGTGTCCTGCTGCTAATACCGCGTCTGAGGTCGGGCCCTCGTTGTTATAATATGTTATTATATATTTATTATTATTTCTATTTTTCCTCCCTGTCCATTATCTTTTAAGTGCGTGGTTAGAGGGGGCTCCTTTGGCATGAGAAACGTTTTGTCCGAGAGACAGGCTCCACCGTTTCCTCTGGAACACGGCCAGAAACCACCCTCGTCGGCCGGAATCGATATCACCCCGGACTCGGTGCTGACTCTTGCACTACACACGCGCACGCACGCGCGCATAAATTCGTACTCGCCGGGTCCACTGGTTTTGTGTGAACGTACACATTTTATCTTGATTGGGGGAGTGGCAAGGAGAGGACAGGAAAAGAAAAAATATAGAGGGTGAACGAGATGTGACCCGAAAGTTTGTGTGTGCTTGTTGTGCACGTGTGTATGCGTACATATCTATATAACGTGTATTTCTTTTTTTCTTTTTTTTTTTTTGCTGCCAGGTCCCATTTGTTTGCTTTCACGTTTATTCGCATTGTTGCGAGGGATGTGCCTGGGACTCTTGTTTTTATTTATTATTGTTTTTTTTTTTTTTTCTTTCTCCCATCTGTCGGAGCATTGTATCGTTTTGCACTAGCAATAATAGTGTAGTGTCGGCACGCAGTGGCCACTAGTAACAATAGTGGAACGCAGTATTATGTTTTGTTGCGCTACCGATAATATGGTTCGACTTTCGAGATCAAATTAACTCGCATAAGCGGCACCGTACTGTATCTGTGAAAATGATTTAGCCTACCCGGGTTACGATGTAGAACTCGCGCTTGCATAAATCATTCGGTACGACCAGCGAATCATATTGGAAAGAGAATTCGAAATTTAAAAGTACCATCATGGGAAATGATTATAAATCAAATTTGATTGTTTTCAAGTTTTACTTGTATATTTCTTTCGATTTATTTATTTATTTTTGTTAACAATATTATTCTCAATAAATCGTGAGAAAACAATAATATTTTTTTAGAATTCTTGTCCACAGTGAATACAATTCTGGGATTTAATTTATTTTTATTTTTTGATATTCAAACAAACGTCATAGCCTAAAATTTCCGACAATTATTACTATTTTATTAGTGTTTGTGTGTGTGTGTGTGTGTGTGTGTGTGTGTGTGTGTGTGTGTATTTGCGTGTATAAAGACATGTAATAAATGAATAAACCGTAGGTCAGTGGAGGTATAATTACCAACACATGCTTGCTATTTTTATGGCGTAACCTTTTTTTTTTCCATGTTTTTCATTTTATTTGTATGTTCTTTAAATGTCACGCCTATCTCGTTTTGGTTGAAAAACAATGAACAAAATGATAAATACGCGCGCAAACACACACACACATATATGTATATATATATTTGTTCAAAACGCTCACCGTTAACACAATACATTCTTCCGTAAAAAAATATATATACCTGTTTTATTTTTTGCAATAGCAGTTTCTTTCATTTTCGTATAGAACAACATATAGTTATATACATTTGCGTACATTTTCTCGAACATTACGTTTTTCGGTTGAGAATAATAATGCATATCAAATAATATACAAAACACATTATTTGCAGAAATGCAAAGAGCTCGGCATGTTTAAAATATTCGGATTATTTTACAAAACACTTTTTTCGAGAAGATTCAGTGTGAAAATAATAGTTTATATCTTGTACAACAATAATACATAAATAATTTGAAACGCAATAATAAATTACAACGAAATATATGACAATTGTCTACTTATTCATGATTTTTCGCCGAACAATATTGAACAATTATAATATTGTCGTACGAAATAATATAATTAACTTAGTACATCAAAGAAAAAAAGTATGTAAATACTGTCTTCAAAACTGTTCTGAATGGACTGAAGTTTTGTAGCTCAACATTATAATGTTGATCGAAATAATTTCAGAAGTAACTACGATAAATATTGTAAAATAATTGTATTATATTCTAATGATAAAAAAATTAGTTTATGTTTATTCTGTAATTTATTATTATTATGAATTCATTATTTTTAAAAATGTTAGTTTCTCTTAAACATAAATTTTAATTTAGGTAACTATTTTTTTGGAATATTTTTTTTAAAACTCCACGATGAAAATAAATCATTTTCTAATTATTACAAAGTTTTATTGTAGCGACTAAGATGTGTAAAATGTGAAGTGCCATAAGCTTTAATTATTTTATTGTTATGAACATTTTTTTATTATTTCGTGAACAAATAAATTAAGTTTATTTATTAAAATATACAGTACATATTCTTATATATATTACGAATGATACCATATGGCATCAAACCAGGAAACATTAAGTTTTTCGTAAAAATGAAATTGAAAACTATTTGTTCTCTTATATTTGAGCCATACTTATGGTAAAATATTCTAAAAGAAAATATTTAAATTTAATTCTATAGTTATAAGTTTGGTAAAAGGGTTGATTAACGGTATATACGTTTATAGATATGACTTTGAAATTTTATATTGGAGGAAATAACAATAAATAGATCTTTTTTTTTACTTTAATTATTGTTCGATAAATACTATGATTGTTCATATTTTAAACAAATCCCATTTTTGTTAGCAAAACTTAATAAAATGTCTTGACATTTAAACCTCAACATATTCTAATAAACAATTCATTATTTTTTTTTTTTTTTTTTTAACAAAAAACAATGTATTAGCTTAAAACGACATGGTAATAAAGTTGAAATCAAAAATTAGATTTGAAGTATACAGCTCAATACTTATGTTCGTTATGTGAATAATGAAAAATAAAAAGCTAATTTCTTCATTACTGTAGTTTCACGTGTATCATTTAAATATTTCGAAAATAATATTATTTAGAATTAAAACTAGGTTGTGTAATAGAAAATTTAATATTACAATATTCAACTATATTTTAGCTATAGATTTGGTGAAAGGGTTTATTAACCCCACGATAGGCGCGTGATGCACTATCGTGCGCCATTCATTGTAAATTGTTGATAGTAATATGGATGTAAATATTTTGTAATGGATTACTATTTATACCTTCATATTAGGTGCCAGTGTACTTTTTTTAATGATTTGCGATGTTTCTAGAACTTATTTTTCCCATTTGTTTGATTTATGACGGTGCACGATTGTGCGCCAAGCGTCTATTTACATTACGTGATTATCGTTAATTTTATCAATTGTTTACTGCAGTGTACGGTTGTGCGTTCCATAAATATCGATTAAATGTGCAGTATTTCGTTATTATTTTGTTAGAACATTTTGCAGGGTTAATACCGAGCAGAAAAATAAGGTGTTTATTTCTATAATATTTATTGTACATTAGTACCTACACCAAATAAAATGTACTATCAAGTGTATTTATATATTTCTTTAGGTTTGAAATAAAGTATCATTATTTTTCAGTGTGTATTTGTACGCACAGGCTTCAAGAACAAGATTTATTTAAAAAGTTCTATACAAATATGTACAAATATGTATAATCCTTCGATGTTTTGGAAATTATATGCCAATGATACATTACAACATGATCTTTTTTCGCAGTATCTTAAAATATTCCAGAAAGTTGTGAGATCCCGACCATCGTTCCCGTGATCGATTGTTCTGTTGGTACTATCGTATTATTACTTAACTTTTCAATAACTCTCACTGAGAACACTACTAATTATGTGGTTTTTCGTTCGTATTTCATTATCTACACTTATCATTAGTTCTACTGACTTTTTGATACAAAAACAATTCGTGAAACACAAAACACCGGAATATCATCGGGTATTAGTATGTTGTACTGAAATATTGTAAAGTTATACTTTAAATAACTAGAAACGAATACTATTTGGTTCAAAACTTTTATACGAATACATGAACCTAAGTAATGTTTTAAATAAAAATGTAACTTGCATTTAGGCCAATGACTTAAGTTTTACATCTAAACAATACATGCACATAAATATATTTGTTAAAAAGTCGTTGGGCATCGTTTCAGTTTTTGTGAGCTCGGTAAATATATTCACAACTACATTTTTATTGATAAAATTAGTTTTGAAAAGTTGCACGCTTATATCCGAATGGAACTATTTTTGGAGGTACGAAAAAGAATAAACTTTTCTTCACAAAATGAAAACTAGGACTTAACTCTCGGGCGGTTTTTTTCGTATATCAAAGGACTATTAGACCATTATAATATCATTGGGAAGTTTATACTCGCCTGGCTTGTGTTATTTAAACTTTTTTAAATGTAAATTTAAGCCATTCTCAGGCATATTGATTAAAGTAGTTTCTTAGTACTTCCGGCCAATTTATACACATGTAAGTAAGTATACGTACGTGACTTTACTATTCACGTACGGAAATATGTGCTATATTGTTCTACTGAAATAATATTATATTTTTTTTTCTTATTAAATCGTATTTATATTAGCATACACATTTATGATGGTAATTTTTTTTCACAGGGTTCTTGATACTAAATTCCAAAATGGTGACGTTATATTCATCCATAAATATTAAACGTCTGAGAAAATAAACTATTTTCTACGGTTTACACTATATACCTACTTATACTTTAAATTCATGAATTTTTTATAAGTCTTATGTTTTCATTGCAACTTTTTGATGACAAAAATATGATGGCCACAGGAAGACCCATTGAGTTTGTTTATCCAACTTCACCAAGTTAAAGTGAATGAAGTCTCAGGAGAAAATACGTCCACGGAGATTTTCTTTGATGGTTACTCGCTAAATCTTCAATTCTATATGAGGGCTTAAATAATATTATCCACCACTACCATACGTATCTATCCATATATTATATTAATAACATTATGATCTCCACATATTTTTTCTTGAACATGAATACGTATGCTATAATGGGTACTTTAAGAAAATTAAATATAACCTTATTTACCTTGTCACATACATAACACTAAAAGGGTAAAATAATAAAAACCGGCTCGTTCATGAGAGTGTATCATCGTTGCATTTATGTGTATGCTAAAGACGATCAAACTTCACTACCTGCAATAATTGAGCTGTTTATCAATTTATCTATGTCTGTATGACCTTTATCAAAAAAAAAAAAATAAATAAAATAAAATATCTGGAAAAGTTGAGACCACATTTAATTATGCCCTGGAACTAACTTCAGACCATTACGAGATAAATTGTTGATCGATTATTAATCCAACAAAACGCAGTTATATACAGTTTATTCGTGGAACAAGGAAGCGCAGCAAATGTTAAAAACACCATATAATAGGAATGCGCTGAGATTAAGCATTTAGAATAGCCGAATTATCTAGGCGTAATCATAAGTCGTTTAAAGATAAATAATAAGATATTATGCAATACAAAAAGGGCTCGTAAAAAACGATCTCTTGAACATTATAAGCCGCTTTGTATGGCACGCATTCGAACATGATATTAACTTCAGCTATAAAATTGTTGTATTTACAATTCCTCTTTTTGTGGTAAAAAAGTCAACATTGGACTGAACGAGACTTGTACTACAAATTAATAAGGTTTTTCTGACCATAAGATATACACAAACAATTGCCACTCGGATAAAAGCCTTACTAGAGTTGCAGTGAAATATCGCATCGTAAATTAAACGTCAAAGAAAATCAAACGATCCTTGGCGACTTCTACTCTGAAAAAACTAATCCAGCAGTGTCTAAGACCCACGAAAAGTTTTATTTTTCCAACATCGAAAGATTATACAGACGAAAGGGTAAACAAATGGAAATTGAATAACTCAAGCCCATTTTAAAAATTAATGATTAAGTACTTGAACGGCTGAGAACGGGGGCCGTTGTGGGACAGCTTTTAAAAATAAAGTGATGTACTGAACGAAGAACAAGACACTAACCGTGAACGTGGTAAAACTCAAACGATAAGTATTACATGTTACAATGTCCACAAATCCGGACGGCATGTACTGTAAACAATCTCAAATAGGAGAACGACAAGGCGCAAAACGTCGTGGCTTATCGGATGGGACTTGTCGAACCGACACAAAAGAAGGATATGGACAAAGAACGTGGTGAAGTGTTCAGAAAATTGATTGTTCACGTTTCTCGAAAACGGACGAACGAACGGAAAACGTCTACACAGCGCCGGTACCAGGATAATAACGTACTTTATCGAACGATAATAATATTTCGTGCAACAGTCGTGCAAACGTTTGTGCGTTCCACATAGCGCCGCACCGGATAGGTCGATTACGGTCGTGGAATCTCTAAGTACGATATGCGCGCAAAAACCATTACTTTCGCGCACCCGCGGCCGCTCCACAAACAACAGTAATTACGCCCACGTGTATTTGCGTGTACACGCTAGCGGTAACGGCTACACCTCTAAGAGCGATTTAAGTTCAAAACGATCCGATCCCACCGTAATCGGGATACCGTTCGCAGGTAAGCGTTCACGCGAGAACTGGTGGGAATTAGTATCGCGAAGACTTATAATCGAAATCCGATTCCCCGGGTGCACGGGAGCGGGGCACGGCGTAACACGGGGTTTCCGAGAGCCGAAGAGAGAACGCGTCGCCGTCAGAGCGCCTCGCGTACGTTTGTACGCATTACGGTGTTGTTGGCCGACGGACGAAGAACGAGCGGGTCGGCGGTGCGCGTCTCGTGCGATCCGCGGTCGGTTACGCGATCGTCCTCGGATATCGTTCGGCGGCGGTCCGCGAACGCGAACCCCCCGTCGCCTCGGCGTAGAAACGTGTTAATTGAAATTCAATCGAAACGCGCGACGTACGGGATTCCGTTTGGAAAGCGAAAACCTATTACGCGCGCCACTAATCCGCGGTTCGTCAATCGGGTACACTCCCCGCGGGAGATTACGGTCGGGCCGTCGGCGGGTAATGTTTCCTCCCGCGGACTTGGCGGACGAAACAGACGGCGACGGTCAATGTGTTAGGTGCTCCGGTTTCGGGCTTCGGTTGTAAACGCGATTGACGTGCGCGTTTGAGATGAAACGGGATCGCCAGCGTCCCGTCCGACGGTACGTTCTCATCGAACCGTGTACCGTTTTTAACCGATCGTATTTTCCTTCCGACGTCCGTCGCCCGAAAGAGCTTAACCGCTCTCGTTTCTCGATCTCGCGTCACAGCGGTCGGCCGCGCGCGTGCGCTGTTACCGAATCATCGTGTCAACTGAAGCGTAACGCTCGTAATTAGCCCGTGCCGGTCGAAGGGCGTATTGAAGCCAAAACCATCCGTCGGCCCGCGGCCCACACCGTTACCGCACGTGTGCTCGCGATCGGTTAATTATGCGTTACCGTAAGCGCGCGAGAAATGCCGGCGAACACCGCGTCCGGGGTTCGAGCATGCGGGCATTCCCCACCGCGATCGTATTGTCGTGACGGTGACAAAAGCGGGCGAAGATTCAGGACATCCGAAAATGCCGTCAGAATCACGCGTGGTGCGCGCCGCGAAAATAATAATAACAATTAGCCGTTGTTATTGTTATTGTCGTTGTTATCACCACCGCCGTCAACATTATTACCGTTATATAATTACTATTACCGCGGTAATCACACGAGATGCTCTTTCGCTAACTCACTCGAACGAGCGTAAAACGACACACACACACACACACGTTATCCGGAAGCGGGCGGCGGTGAATGTGTACACACATACGCGGCCAAACATCGTCAGCAGATGTGTCCTCTCGTACTCGTGTCTCGTAGCAACCCCGCGAGCCAACACACGCACGCACGGTACCGTACGACGGTTGCTCGCGCGATATTGTGGTAATGACTTCGAATCCGGAGCTGCTGCCCAGAGTCCATGTGCCCACTGTCCACGTTCGTACCGAGTTCTTCGAAAGAGTTAACACTTTCGAACGCATACGTAACGGTACGGAACGGTGCAAAAATACGTAAAAATATCCTTAATCGAGGCCATGAATTTTTAACGGTAAACTGTGGCGCCCTATCATATACTCATGTCTTGCGACATTAGGGGTGGGTGTATAAAAATATGATACTCAGTCATGAAATATTAAATCGTTAAATCGTACATGGACGAACGTCTTTAACCAAAGCTCGCTACGAACATACGTGTGACTTTGCTCTTCGTCGGCGCAGAAACCGATCACTATCGAACGTATATGCGGTTCTCATGGCACGCTGTCATACGTCATCGTACGCCGGTACATCACACGATCTAGTGCCCCGGCACTATTCCGGTATGGCTTTCCGACCGCTTCTCGCCATTCACCCTTCCGATTACTTAACCGTCGAGGTGTCCGAGTAGAACGGTTCATGTGACTGACGCTCGTTCGATGTTCTCGATAACCGCTGCCACGATTAGCATGCACGCACTTCTAAGTTTACCCATTGGTTATAAAACAACATTCCACACATCGTTTGGCACGCGAACACAGGTTCTTCGACCGCGCGCGCTTTCCCTATCGAAACTATAACAGTCCAAGCCAACGTGATGACTGACAATAATCGTGTTTATTTATTTTACGAGACGGCATAATCTGACAGACGATAATAGACAATAATCATAAAACGATCGTATCACTTATCAACGCAATTCGAAAATTTTGACGACGATTACGTGAAGTGTCTGCGTGGGATTCGTGTGATAATAACAGTATAAGTATAAGGTCGTGTGATTGGCTGAGAATACCGTAAGACTCGGGCGGGCCTGTATTATTTAGTTAGTAGAGAAGACGATAGTATAGAAACAAAAGGATGGAGTAACTCCTCTGCCGGGATCAACGTACAGAAACGTTATGTAACACAACTGTGCACACAAGCGCAATACGCGTAAGACCACACGTAATTTTGTACCAGACGTTTTTATTGTGGCTTCCCGACGACCATCTTGCGATTTCATATCATGTGGTATAACTATTACCACGCGCACGCGACGTTTATAGATATGACATTTTATATTGGCGGAATAACGGTAAATAGATATTTATTTTTTTTTACTTTAATTATTATTCAATAAATAATATATTTATTCGTATTTCAAATAAACCCCGTTGTAGTTTGCAAAACTTAATAAAATGTTGACTTTTAAACCTCAACATCTCCTAATAAATACTCGCATTTTTTTTTTTTTTTAATAAAAAAACAATATATTATCTTAAAACGACATGGTAATAAAGTTGAAATCTAAAATTAAATTATAAATATGTAGCTCAATACTTGAACAAAAATAAGAATAATAAAAACCTAATTTATTTAATACTGTAGTTTCACGTGTATCATTCAATATTTCGAAAATAATCTTATTTAGAATTAAAACTATGATGTATAATCGAAAATTTAACATTACAATATTCAACTATAGATATATTTTAAATTTCAAATATATATAAATATTCAAAAATATACAAATTTCAAATTATTTATAGGTACATTTTTTTTTTCTGTTTGAACCGACGACGCCGCGGGAACTGCTTTCGCATTACGTCCGCGAGGTATTTATAGGTACTTGTAATTATTATCCTAACTATGATTTCTACCGAGAAAACTGCCCTAGATAGCTTATAGTATTGTAAAAGTATTCAATCGAATATAACTTATTATAAATTATTAGGATTTAAAAAAAAATTATATTTCTCGTGTTTATTTCATTCTCTACGTTCTTTCTATAGAGTAATAAATTTTAGGTGATAAATAAAGCAGGATAAAATCATTAAACGCATTTTTTAAAAACTTTTTATAATATAATATTTTAACTAAGAGAAGGAAAAAATTGGTTTTATATAGATAGGGGAGATAAAATATAAAGAATAACGTACAATAGTATATTTTATGTAGGTGTTACGTATTCGTTTGTTTTGTCAAGACCGTTGTTATACATGTGATTATATTGTATTTGGTTTGGTTATAATTTTAATTTTTATATTTTGATTTCCTTATACAGGAATGGAGATTAAATGATGTAATATTATAGGTCGTATACAAGTTAAAATATTTAAACATGAATGCGCGTTTTTGAAATTATTCCTATCTGGTCATTATTTATTAGACTTTTCACGTAACAAAAAAATGAAAATACACAGTAAGGACTGTTGGGTAAAATAATCATTGATTATCTTTGGTGACCATGCCAAAATACCCTGAACGGACCCAAAGAGAATAAATAATAAATTATCAAATATAAATAATATAAAAAAAAAAGGTATTTTCACATTTTACACTCATCTCAAAGTTTCGTATAAGCACTAAATAATGTATTTCACAAACCAAAAAATGGAATTCAACACACAACACACACCACACACAAATGCACACGTAAATATACGTATAGGGCACTGTCGTGCCGAAACGCTGTTTGCAGTTTTTGTAATAGCTAGTCGGCCAATAAATCGAGTGGGCCACGCCGGTTGGCTTTCGCAGATAAATTCCATCAAATGGCACGTTAAATCTTCGACCTTATACGCATTATAACTGAATTATATTGCCAGAGCCCGTTTTATTTCCCTCAATTCCACTCTCAAATCCTTCCGAAACGCCTTTTGTGTATTATATATATATATATTATATGTATGTATAATATTGGTTCTTTTTCCGCAGAGCTCTATTATTTTTCCTTTCTTTCTTCCATTCTTGATCTTTTCTCACGCGCACTTTCAAAAAGCTTTTCCTCCACCTAGTACCACATAGCGATTATCGAAAGAAAAAACAAACTCTCTCCCTCTATCACACACACACACTTATTTATGCACTAGTGTGCTTACGAATAGCGAAATCCTTCGATACTGAAATTAATCTCTTCTCTTAAGTGCACGCATTATAATAAAAGAACTCCATTGTTTTTCAATGTCCTTCGAACAATGTACAATGTATGACATTTTTGTACATACATACGTATCGTAAAAAACCAAAACACCCCGCGCTCGTCACCATGGTGGAATATAGAATTTTGAGTGATAGACGCATAACAGAACCAAACATATCTTTGATCATAGACGTGGACCTTTTAAACTTTGGACCTTTATAATACGTACGGTCATAAATCTCCTTGCTGAATAGCCCGGCCATAATCATTTTCGGCTCCAAGTTTTTGGTAGATGGTTTCAAGGGTAGCGGAGAGGCAGTGGTGAAGGTCAACCGGGACTCGCTATCCACTCCTATGCCAAAATAAGTGGTGGTGCACGCTGAGTTATAATAAAAATCTGAAGCCATTTTTCTTACCCTCTCTTCCTTCCGGGATCGTGTGACGAACGAGTGCGTGAATGAGAAGCAGAAGAGAGAAATATATAGACGGGAGGTGACGGGAAGTTATTCAGGAAGAGAAAATAAGGAGGAAAAAAACATTCAAGAGGAAAATGAGATAGAGATAGAGAGAGAGAGAGAGAGAGAGAAAGCGAGAGAGTGTGTGAGAGAAAGAAAGTTTGAAAAAATGGATTGAAAGGGCCGCGCCAGTTATTTTTACTGACAAATTATTATTGGTCCAGCCCCTTAGATTCCATTCCTATATACACATGAATAAAAATGTGAACAGCTATGATTCAGTAGTATTTTTTAATAAAAGAAAAAAATAATAATGGAATGGCCTGGAAAAAAAAATAAACATATTCTAAATTGGCGTAAACGATTATAGTTTTATCATGGTCAAAATAATTAAGGTGTTCTACACAACTTCTGGTCCCTATGATTACCTGGGTTCGAAATACATTACTATGGCATTGTAATGCAGTGATCATTTTTTTATCTAAATAAATCATTTTTTAGAGATAAATATGAGTAAAAAAAAAAATAAATCCCCGGTCAATTATATTAGAATCCCCCCCCCCCCCGTACACACATTTAATGATTTATGAACATGTTTTGCTCTATACTGTATAAACATATATTATTTTAACTGTATAAAATGAAACACAAAATATGTAATTCATTACTTTTGTAGAGAACCAAGTTTTAAAATATGTCATTTAAAAAGGAAAATATTAAGAAGTGTTGAGAAAGTTTTCAGTTATATTTTCGAGTATTCACAATTTATAGTTTCCGTATTTTTTTATTTTATTTTTATTTTAATACACAATGATACTACGGAATTCATTTTTAATAGTTTTTTTTTCATACTTGTAATGTGAGAAAATATAATATTTTTTATTTTATTTTTTTGCAAGCAATTAAGTTGTTTTTTCGGTATAAATTCACCATAAATATGAAAATTATATTTTACATTTTTATGAGACGAACAATATATACCTATTCTCGTTAATTATTCCCAATGCGTAGTAAGTATCATATTCTATACAATATTGCTCCCACACAAATCTGTTCAGTAGGGCCAATTTTCTCTTCAAAGAAATAAACAAAAATCAATATCTAGTATCAAAACATCCAAATCAACATTTTTGAACAGTCCAATCATTTACATGAAAATTTATATTTATATTTTTGTGCTTAACAATTTAAGACTTCAAATTTTATTCTCAAAAATGATTAAAAATTAATTTTGGTGGATATTTTATTTTTTTATCTTTTATTTATTTATTTATTTATTTATTTTTACAGAAAGTTCTTTGAAACTTTGGGACAAAAATAAAAAAAAAGTTTGGAAGATAATACGATGTAATGATCAAGTTTGTTTCGCGATATCATTTCAGTTGAATATTCGAAAGTTTATTGTGTGACGTGAATTGTTCGTAAGAGTGTTAAATAATTACGTAGTCACGTATATACGCGACGATTTAATTGAATGAAAATAAATGACGGAGAACATCGAATTATGAAACAAATATTTGCATTGGCGTAATCAGCCTTGTCGTATAATGTCTAGATTTAATTTAATTTCAATTGTGTGTATATTGTACAATACACTTACACAATTTCTCTACTTATCATCCTCTCAATGACTTGGGATTACTCGCTATGCGTAGAAATATATAAATTATAACGTCGTTATTTAAGTCTTCAAAAACCCATTATACTTACTCGTCCGTACAATATAATTATATGTTATAAAATCATGTTACTAATTACTATCGTGACCCTAGCATGAGTGTTAATTATAAAAAACAGTTCATGACATGTGCATATTTTTTTTTCCATTAGAACATAGGTGTTGAAAATCTTGCTAAACCGTTGCATTATTTTGTGATTTTGTTATCGATCGTGAACAAATGTCGATCCCAAAAGCTAATATAGTTATTAATTTATTGAAGCCCATAGTGTTAACCAGAAAGCCACATTTTAATTTCAAATAAATTTTGTTAGACATATCAATCGAATAATTTGGAATTTTTGAATATTTTAATTTGGATTAGGTTTAAAATAGATGTTTCCGGACACGTCGAGGTTGTGTCGATTTTGTCGATATGATAAACACTCAGTTGGTACGAGTAGTACGTGCTGAAACAGTATGCATAATACTAGATATAACGTTTACGGGAGATTATTATGAAATTCTTATAAATCAACAATCTCAATATTCGAACACGGTTTAAAATGATTTCAATGTTTCGTTCGAGTTTCATTGTTTCATTGCACACTTAAAATATCCTATTCTAATACATTTCGTTGTGTTGTTCGATCTTACGTAGACTGCACTCTTTGATAATATATGATATGTACCAAAATTTACTTGACACCTCGTTTATGGTTAACGGATCATTTGACGTATCATATTAGTTCCAAATTCGATATTGGGTGTCGCAATGCAATCGATGTGCACAGGTTGTTCAAAACAATATATTGCCGTGCACGATGAGCAATTGGCTTTCCGTAAACTGTGTAATAATGATTAATTCCGTGTAACACCGCGACCGACACAGGGATTGGTAGTTATCGATATGTTATGCATAAATAAATTGTCGCGTAATACGCTGTTGTGGCTCGCACGACATAATAACAATCATCGCCGTAATCGTGTCCGTTTAGCACGTTGCCTTATAACACACGCGTGAGCCAGCTACCCACTACACGAACCCTATTTACGTATGATGTTTGCGCTTTGTACAATCCGTTTCCGTCGCCCTCTCCGAACGCTCGTGTTATCAGTGTCCACGCGGTAGTAATGACGAAATATATGTTTGGCCGCGCTCTAGAATCGTGTATCGGACTAAGCGGTTATACGCACCACGGTAATATGATATCGATCGTTTATGTACAAGGTTAAACGATTATCCAACAGAGGTCCTGCAGGAAAAGTATCCTGTTTGCGTAGCAATCATGCCACAGTGCCATCGAACCGTATGATAATACCTTATCGGGTTATGTCACCAATTAAGTTTATCGCTATTACGAAAACACGTTGTTTTAACGTGTATTCGGATAACGAATAGAAAACAATAACGTTTACGGTGTCGGCGGAACGGACGGAGAACGAAAACGGTATGCCGTGTTATGACAACCATTATGAATTACTGTGACAAAATGAATATTCATTACGTTATGAACGACGATATGTTCATTGTACAGCGTCTTAATGGTTCAAGTCACCTTTTTGTACCGAACATCCTAAAATTGTCGTCTTACATATAATCTTTCATCACATCTTAAGAACTAGTTGACGTATTTGAAATTAATTTTTTTAAATTTGTATAAAATATGCGTTATCTGTCGCACCGAACCGACCAAACCGGTATACCAGCCAATTCAAAAGCCATTTGCGGAGATATCGATATTCGAGAACATTCGATTCCCCCCCGGCCCCCCGCCTGGCACGACCTTTTTTCGCCTATCTTTTGGCTTGCCATCGGGACCTAAGCACTCCGCTTTGTGTGTCGCGAGCGTGCGGAACGGACCTACGAGTCGCCGAACGTGTGTATTTGGGTTTCCGTGGTGCTTTGCATAGTGTTCGTGCTCCTGAACTTGCGACGCGTTTGTTTTGTCGTCGTCAATCGTCCAACTTCGGGTGGATCCACCGGCCATTACTTTTGTTACGTGGTTTAAACCGGGCAGTTCACACGTGAGCATATTAAACGGCGATCATCTGGCGGGTTTTAGTGGTCGTCGCACGTGCCTTTAGCGCGGTCGCGTGGGCGCAACCAATCGACACTAAACCGTCCCAAGTACGGACCTATAATACTTATATATTTGTGTATTTTGTATTATTATTATTATCATCATAATTGTGGTTATTATTATTATATTTGGAGCCGTTAGATTAGTGCTCATTAATTAGTTTTAGTCGATAATATTTAATGTAATTTTTTTTTGTATTATAATAACATTCGGACGTCCGTACATTTTTATGTTATCCACCTCCTTAATAATATAAGTTGGGAATCAGTACAACTTTCGTTGTTTATTTATTAAATTTGAGGTTACCCTCGTCCTCACTATCTGATTGCAATTTCTTGAGTGTAAACGAATCGGTCGATTTACCTCTGGGTCGACAGTGAAGATTTGTGTTTACAAAATTTTTTTTTTAACGTTTTCTCTAACTATATGCCAAATAATACGGCTAGTAAAATCAACCGTCAACACTGGCTTATCATTGCAGGAGATATACTACTAATACTGTAGTTGTCCAGAGGTTCCTGTTCAATCGGAATTATTTATACCTATGAAAATTGACCTCTTTACGGTAAATCGTCACTGGCAACATGTTATCTAGTAACATTTTATCATCGAGTAGTATTGACGATAAGTACGTTGTGTCGTATTGTATAAAACAAAGTACTGCATCGCGTGGACTAATTATTACTGTCAGCTTGCGACTGAAAAATGTACAATAAGTTAACTTCGTCATGAGCATATAACAAACAATGTAACACAATTTAACACGATATAACGGTCAAGGTTCAACAGAAACGATCGCAGCAGCATCAAATGGTTTCAACATTTAAGACGAATTTTGATGGTGAAATATTCGTGATTTGCAAAAATTAAGTCGTACTTAATCTACTGACAGAACAATCGAATACCGTCGGTCTGCATAATACCGACATGACTGTTTAACTGATCCATTTGTGAATATATTATGATTATTAACTTTATAATTATTGTAACACACAATTAGATAAAAAAAAGGTCGTGAAAACGGTAAATTGGCCGTTATTGAATTAATCGACAAAAACACTGCCAATTGGTAATTATAGTAATCAAAGTTGACAGCATAATCAGTTGTTACCGATATGTATTAATTAACCGATGAAAGTTTTAATTGATATATTTATACGATATTAAAAATTCATTTTTAAATTACTCGTTAAACCCATCTACTTATAATCACGTGTTGTTCTGGAGTTGTATGAACTTTCGTCTCCGTACATAGCGGATCTTCTTATGACCGTGATTGTGATTCAGAACGAACGTGGATCGATAAATTCATGTATAATTATTAGAAATAACATTTTGTTTTTCATAAACGACTTTTACGTAGGATTTTTTTCAAGCAACGTTTTTATTTTTGTAAAAGTTTCGGTGAGACTACTTACAACTTATTGTCGTGCATTCCGAAACTATATTTCGTCTCAAAAGTATTTCGTTCAAGTTTTTATTTCTATGAATTAGGTACCTATCGTTATTATAAAGTTTATAATTCTGTTATTTGTTTTCAAACATTTAAACGCAGTGTTGTAGGAAAATGATACACGAAATAACGGCGAAAACATCGGTTATAGTTCGACTCGAGTATTATTATTTTTTCTCTCTCTAAACACGAAGCTCTTCGTTTCCTAACCAATTGTTGTATATAATAGTCAATCGAAGAAACGCAAGAAATTGCGAAACCCGTACACACAATACATAACATTTACGTGCAAAATGTTATTATTTACATGCGATTTGAGTTAATTTGGTAAATGGGGCATGGTTGTTATAATTGAGATTAAGAGCGCCGAGTATGGCTGCTGTGGTACTTCAAGAAATAATGAACTATGCAATATTATACGCATACAATAGTGTATCCGTCGAATACGGCTCCCTCTTTATATTTAATACAAATATACAGTGGTACAATGAAGGTATATTCACGCTGTGTGTATGTGCAAGTAAATATAATATAATTGTATGGACATACAACAACGTTCGTTTGAAATGTATTATTGTTTCATTGCGGTTAGTAAATAACCATTAACTTACCGTGCGCTTATGTTCTCGGTTTCTATTAGACGTGGGGTTTCTTTTTTCAACAATATCTCTCGGTTGGTGAACCAGACCAGAATCAATAACGCCGTACTGCGTAACAATGCAGGAAGCCATACTAAACATATTAGTACCAATGGTGGACTTAACTAATGTTAATATTTAATAATAAAATGAAAATAAAAAAGTTAATATAATATACATATATACATATCTATATATATATATATAGTATACATACATACACAAGTCGAAAAAAATATTTATTTTTTTTATTTGTACTCCAAAAGTGTATTTAATAAAACTTATCCAAAACTACGTTGCTTAAATTTTTATTTTGTGGACTGTTGCCGGTGAGTTAATTTCGATTAAAAATATTTTTACATTTATTATTTTGGGATTATATATTAGCCGTATATATTTACTTATTGTATAGTAATAATATAGTAGTATTATGAAGTGGTCTTACCTTTAAAACAATTATGAACGAAACAAAGTTTCAAATAAACATTGTTATTGTTTTTAATTAATTTATAATATTATACTGGAGATTCTATTCTATTACGTCGCTGTGTACTACCGTATTTTCGTGTGCGCAACGTATTTGAGTAATGTTTTGTTTCAATATTAGATTAACTTAGTAAACTTTATAAATAAGTAACCAAACCAACTTTCCGTCTTACAATAGTTACACCACTGTCCAGTCTTCAGAGATTATCAAAGAACTGAGTGGTATTTTGAATTCACATCAAATTGATTAATCTCATACCGAACGATTGGTTTGTTTTGAATTGAAATTTTCGTATGCACATTCATACCGCGACATCTCAAAATACGTTACAGTTCAAATAAAACTAATTACATCATAAACAGTGAATGTAAAATCACTAATTAATTGATTTTGACAACTGAATTTAACTTATCGAACTGATTTCATTACATTTAGATACTTTTAGATATCGGTATCGTAATATTGAAGATCAGAAAAAAAACCCAAAAATATTTGTATGTACAATCACTTATTGTTTACACTGGGTTTTTATTTATTTCAAGTTTAAAAACTCAAGTTACGAGATTCCGTGAGTATCTTAATGAAATCGACTCCAGTGACCCTATTTTCGAAATATATTATTTTGGAATAAACATTGAGTAAACAGTACAGAGATTTATGATATAGACAAATTAAAAATGATGGTAGAAAAGTTAATTTATAAACGTAATATATATTTTACTTGAACGTTATTGTGTATTATTCGTCTAGAATACACACAGTTATTAACAAAAGTTTTCTGCTGATATAACTATTTTTACTTTTAAACAACAACGCCAAAAATAATGTCCACTTAATATCGTATACATTTATAATTAAAATCATATTTTCGCATGAAAATTGAACGATTTTTTAAAATTACATTGAAATAATTAATAGTGTGTCCATAGGTTGTGCAGTTATACTCTAAATATTATACGCACTCAACAGTTGAGATCCAAGAAAACAAATGGAATACAATCAATTAAAAACTTTTAGAATAGGATACGTTTAAAATGAAAAATGTGAAAAAAACTTGGATCTGCTTGCATTTTTGATAGTTATCGGAAATCAAAGTCACTAACATTTTATTCTTGAAAGATAACACTGGTATAAAAATGGTCAGTTATTTATCGTTCAGTGGACTCGAAAAACAAATTGTTTTGTCGAAAAGTTTGTATATTATTCATCTTGTGACTTTGACAGTTTTTATTTAAAACGTTAGTCGCCGTCAGTTTAAAACGTAACTCAATTTACGTTGCTCTTTAAAGAAGGAAAAACACTGTTTCCAATATATGTTTAAAGTACATAAATACATAAATATTTTCGTTAATATAATGTATCATTAAAATAGCTGAATAATAATAAAAAATGATATTATATGAATTGCGTGACGCGTTGAATTAATTATAGTACCTACTTTTGCATTGTTTCATCATATAATATTTATACGGTTTAATTCCATCACTAATGTGCATAATATTTTATTCTCATATATAATTTAATAAAAAAAAAACTTCAGTCATTAGCTTTATAAGTTATTATAATTAGTTACTACTTAAAATAAGTATGATTAAGGGTTATTATAGTATGTGTAATAACATATGTTTATGTTTTCGCCCACACGTTTCACAATTAGGGATTATGAAAATTTAATTTTTAACTGTTCTTAATCATTATTTATAAAATTTAAAGATGTAATTTTCGCGTGTTAATCATCATCAAGTGTGAGCTATTCCATGTCAGTTTTACATAAGTTCATATTCCATTTCTTAATTCAAGTGATCCCGTCGATTTTTTGTGTTTTTATAAAAAAAGGTTTGCTAAAAGTGTATGGTCATAAATGATAGGTTTATAAATATAGATACATTCATACAAGATTGTCTACATTTGTTTTTAACGACTTACAAGCCGTATTGTTTGACAACGTCAGCAATTACGGATTTAAGGGGGGAAGGGACAAATGCTCCCCATATTGGCCAAGGAATTAGGTTATTTTTGTAATAGTTAAAATGTAAAATTATAAACAACAAAATGTAATAAAACTCTTGTAAGAACTAATTGATTAAGTGTCAAGATTATCTTATCATCTTAACATTGAGTCCCCCTCAAAACAAAATCCTAAACATCCTAGACCCACCACTGGCGTCAAATAACATGGTAATATCCATGTATAAACGACATACGATCTGATATAACAAGATACGTTCAAACCCGACGGTCGTAAAGCATGATATTCATATGAATCGAGTGAACAAATACACAACAATGATAGATAAGTTTCATGTATTAGAATCATGTTTGCGACATTTCGCTAACACCCGATTCGATGTGAATTTGTTTTAATCTTACCTGAAAGAAAAAACGTGGTTAAACGCGCAGATCAGTTTTTTTTTTTTTTTTTAATTTTTCAATAACACTGCGATTCCGCATCGGTTTGAATTATCTTCTACTCTATAATAAGGTCTGGTAAAATTAAACCGTGCACACATTTCAAGTATAAAGATGGAATCCGGAGAACTCGATTTCGGAAAATATGTCACTCGTCTTAGTAGCTTCCAACAAAATACCCTCAATGCGTGCTTTAAACGTGTCTTATGGATTGTGAACACTTCGTTCTTAAAATAACCAACTCGTATATACATATACTGCTATACCTAACACAAAACATTATTATATAACAGCAAAGCAAAGCAACGTAATCTGCACTTAAATGTGTGTGTGTGCGTGCGTGTGCAATCGGCAATTGATTATTTTTCCGTGCGGTTTCATTAACACAGACCCGAGGGTCGTGCCGAGTTGAACTATTTGACCGGAAAACTTATGCCAATACGGTTATGCGCTCCCTCAGACCAGGAGTTTTCCGCCATTGTAGACGTTTTTTATACACTACGTTTTGTGACATTTCATCGCATACATAATAATTTATTGTAGTCATTGGTCGACCGGCCGTCGCTATTATTATAGACAAACTGCTTGATGGAAACCGATTCGTCTCGGCGATGGTCACGGTGGCAGCAGGTGCGTGTATATGCAATATTAATAGGAGTGCCAAACTTTATTGAATCGTTCCATATTTTACCGTCGACCGTTTGCGTTCGAAATCACATCTCGAGATTACATCACGCGCGCATCACTGTCTCGTCGTATGACAAACACATACAGAACGTCCGGCGGGACGATTTATGCATTTAGACAAAGGCTAAATTTTTTCTGCTGGTAAAAATATACTTTTACTTTGTGGATAGATTTCCATGAAATTGTTTTTTTTTTTTTTTTTTATTGAGTGTCTAAAATTATTTAGAAGTATATTTGTTTTATGTGCACATTAATCGACTTTGAAATCGTCTACGGTCGACCGTTTGGCCACCTCTGGTATAAACGATAAAATAATAGTGTCAGGACTTTGATTTTACAGTGAAAAGATCACAGAGGGGCTGAGTCCTACTTTTACTTCCTACTAAATCATTCAACTTTTCACCACATTTCTCCGAAAAGTTAACTGAAACGCTTTACATTGTTTGTTTTTCTAAATAATTGCCCATATTAACAAAAAATAATTTTAAAATTTTAAATCACATTTTCAAAAAATAAAAATAAAATATTTTATAATAATCAACTATCAAATCTCGTCGACTGTCGGCCGTTGCAGAAAATTTCGAGAAACAATAATTTACTAACAGTAACTACTAAAATGTTTTAAGTGTAAACGCAGGGAAACATTTCGGAGGAAATTTAAAAAAAATTAAAATGTTAAGTGTTGATAAATAATATATTCTTCTTCTTTTCTAAAGGCATAGCATTGTCATAGTTAGAAATATGTGAATATGTGAATATATATATATATATATATATATATATATTCACATATTCACATATTTTAACAATAATTTACATATTTTTTCATATTTTATTTACGAGTTCTATGGGAAACTAAATGAACTATTAAATTTGTAAGTCAGGTTATTTTTTATAACATTTTTCTGATATTTCGATCTCTTCTGCATTCGTGCTTGTTAATTATATACGGATTATATACGGCATCTAAGGCAAATCATTAATCTAATCCAGGGGCGTATGCAGCTCTTCTTTCAGGGGGGGGGGGGTGAAATGTGAACTCAAATCATAGGTTCTTTTCGACAGTGTACAGATTATAAATAAATTGGTGGATCAAAATTTTTCGATCGTTTCGCTTGCTTACACTTCTAATTTTTACCCAAATTAATAACCCATAACATTAATTATTGTAAATACATTAAACAATATCCAGGGAGGAGCGATCGCCCCTATCACCCCCCTCTTGTATACGCCCCTGATCTAATCGTAGTGCTTTACACGATAAGAAATGTTATCAATGCCAGATAATTATGGTTTACGATATAATTTAATGAACTGCAACTTTGATTTATATTTATAAATTTTAGTTGATCGTTATTTTTTCATGGCTAACGATTAATACAATATTAAAGTATTATCGTCACGAATGTTTAAAAACAAATCACCTCGCTGTCGTATTTTAGTGACCGACATTACATTCGAGTCCATGTCATATATCTATTATATTATTATCCATGGATTTGTGCTAAATAATAAGCTGCAGTAATCACTGCGATTCGTGTACCACAATAAGCAACGTTTTCGCCTCGCACGCCGAGAATTATAATGGGTTTTGATTTAGTCTCGAACAAATGAAAAAATATAAATGTATTCACCAAAAAAATCGGATTTAAATATCTTCACTAAAATACCTACAGCTGAGATACCATAATAACATTACCATCGCGTTTAGTATAAGCGTTCTCGTGGGACACTGCTGTGTACACAATCAACGGACGAAATTCGATTAAAACCGCCGTATCGCGAGCTCGGGCTTTCGGACGTCGGTCGTGATGCGTGGGTTCACGCGCGCATACAAAGAGCATGGCGAATCAGTGACTGTGCTGCGCACCATGCGTACGTGCGAAATTATTTTTTTTTATGTATTTTTCCCATACACGCCGTAGTATTCAATTCGCACAAAGTGTAAACCGACTCTCTACAGCAAATAATATATTCCTTTGACTCGCGATGAATTAAAAAATATTCTATTCGCACGCGTTTCGACGGTCGTCGAATGGATATCGTAGTCGACGTGCGATGACGCAGTTAACGATATTTTTTCAGAGTCAAAAATACACTACTCGGAAAAACGATCCGCGTTACTAAAAATCTGGAACAAACCGAATAACTAAGAAGAAGTCATTGCTGTGGCGCGAGAATACATAATGCACAGCGATATCCAGTCGCGATCGTCGAACTTTTTTCAACACCAATCTGTATATAAATTTTTTTCGTTAGATTTTCTGATCTTTTTTTTTTTTTTATCATCTTTGAATACATTATTTCTGACGTTTTAGATTTCAGACCATGTATTTTCATCAATCCCACAACTCGCGCGATCGCCGCTTATTCACTCACATCACGCATTCAAACGGTCATAAATCAGCTATACGATTTTATACAAAAATATACACTTACACGTAGTACAGCTGTATACACACGCAACCCACTCGCACTCATTTATACGTATACGTATGTGAACGCGTGATTCGAAAAAACTCTAATACACGGCGAAATAATGCACCTTGTGCGGATGACATAATAACGATATTATTATTTAAATCGTGTACGGCGGGAGCATTCGAACAAAAGGATTGAGTGGAAATGCTAATTATTCGGTATAAAAAATGAGATAAAAAAAAAAAGAAAAAAAACAAAAAGCCCTTTTAATCCGATCCCCAATATGTACGGTACCAGGTAAAATACATTTACGGAATAACTATGCCACGATGTACGGTAACAATTCGTACGGTTTACATATTGTACCCGTAACGCGACTGCGCAGCGTATCGAAACTGCAGAAACAATGTTTAGGATGGAATTACGGGCAATTCATTTTTCGTTCCCCTTCCCTACACTACCCGGACCACATTCTATATCGTGATGCACTTACGTAGTGCGCCGTATCTTGTGAACATACACGGTATTGCGGCTGTCATTTCAATCGCGAAACGTAAACTGTGTCGGCAATCGTTGTCCCTAAAAAGCTTTTCAGCATATACACTGGTGTGTGACAGAAGTAACACTTAAGTTTTAATCGAAACAAAGATTGTTTAGTGCCGCCTGCCCACTACCTACGATGATGAACCGTGACTACGTGCGTAGTATAATCGAATGCGAGTGACGTTTTATTTGCTGATGTTCTTTTCCACCGCCTCAGCCTGTCGGACGGTATACATTATGTAGTACGAATTTATACATATATTATATATATATATATATATACATGGTTATTTTTTCGGACCGATACCCTTTCGCCGAATAGTTTGGCGCCATCGGGTTTCGCAGATCGATGTATGGTCGGTCCGTAATGTTTATATACTGTTTATTTCACCGACATTCGATACACACATACACTAGCCCCCGGCACATATGTTGTTAGTATATATGTATATAAATGTATTTATTTAGGGTTTTTTCTTTTTTCTTTTATAGATGCTTATCAATATAAAATATACGAGGGGAGATTCGATCAAAGTGGTGATGCTCTGTCAATCGCACATTAAACACAATATATAACTTATATCGTTAGGTTTGAATGTATACGTTAATAAACTTTGGATGACGGACGTCAAAATTCGGCGCAGAATATTTAACACAAACACGCATACATCGATACGTATGCAATTAATCCAACGAATATTTGAATTGTATTTCTTAGCTAGTTAAAATGGTTGAACTGCACTTAGGTTTTAAAAGAGATGCTTATACCTTTGTAGTAAATGTAATGATATTGTATTTTTAATGATTTTTTTTTTCAATCAGGATAAAGCACATCATTTTAGTGTTTCCTGATTTTAACAAAATTCAAAAAGTATTAAGTATTACTATGTAGGTGAAGCTAATACGAATATAATTATTATTGATATGATTAATAGTAAATTATATTCCATTTTTATTACTTAGGTCTTATATGCAACGAACACCCATTAGAAACCGAGCGATCCTTGAATCCTAAAGAACAAATTATCTTATTATTTCCTGATTATAAATACAATATCATTAGATTTTTCTTATTCGAAGCGCAGTAGCTATCATTTATACTTTATTAAGATCATATGTCTTTTATCTTAGATCGAGTGCAGATCGACCATTGTTCTTTTTTCTAGCCAAACGCAATTCGACCTTACCCATTATCTGTGCTCATACGCCGAGTACTCGTGATGTACAGCTATCGCTTATAAAAATTTGAAAAACCGTTTGGCTTGTAAAATACGCGCAACTACGGGTATGGAAAATCGTTCGCTGCTGCGCGACAGAGAGAAGAGGCATTTGAACGTGATATTTCAGCATTAAAAAACAAAAAAGCACAAATATTCTCGTAATAGGCGTAACATTCGAGTGGGTAAACGCGTATACGTTTGTATATATTCCGGGGATTACCATGAAAAAGTTTTCCTCGGAATGTCCCGGGAGAACAGCAGCACTGTGCGTGGGGGCCGAAATCGCGGTACTCAATTGTCCACACGCAGTGATGATAACTACGACGTGTTTGTGATTACATTTGAAATCAATAGAGCCGGGAACCGTTCATTCACGACGCGGTAAGGATAAAGTGAATAACCATTGTCCCGTATGCGCGTGTAAAAAGTGTCGTACGTCGGATTCGGGATCAACACGATATCGTGAGTGCGTGAACGACGGAACGGTGGCGTGCAGTTACTACTGGTGCACCGTCGTCGGTGGCTTCTCGGCGTTGTCAGTCGGCTACAGACAAAAGGGCTTTGGATCGCGGGGGCGGTGCACCTGCAGCACGGTAGCATGTACAACAATAACGATTGAGATCAACGTTGGACGCGGCGTGCAAGCGTCGTCGGCGGGCGAGTTAAACGGGTCGGCGTGTCGTGGAACGGGGTAAATGAACACGCCAGATGTGCAGCAGTATTAATCCGTTTTAATAACGGCGAGACTTACTTGCGCGCGCGTGCGCAGAGGTCACACACCCCGAATCGTACACGGCAATTTATAATGTTCGCCACCGCCCTCGCAGCACAAAAGGCTATTCTTTTCTTTTTTCCCCGCTGGCCCGACCGACCGCAGCCGCCATCCGCGCCCTTCCCTCCGCCCTGCCCGCCCGTCCGTTGGACCGCGCCCGCACACACTCACGTTCTCTTGACAGTGGTTGCTGCAGCCGCGCGCACGTCGCCACCGTCCGCGCACGGATTCTCCTGATTAAAAGAACGAGCGCGGAAGCGGTTGAGCAGAGAGATCGCGTATGCGCGCTCCGTGAAACGAAAACGGTTTTGTATCCTGAAAGATTTATCACCGACGCGATTGTACGCGTTCGCTTACGCGGAATGTATACGACGAATTTCTCTGCCTTTTTTCCATTGTGTATATGTGTACGTGTGTGAGTGTGCATACATAATATCGAACCGTCGCCGGAGCAAGCCTGCCGTATCTAAACGGATCTAACCGATTCTCGTTGTCGAGAATATTTACACCGGGGCTCGGGGGTAGCGGTGAAACACCAGGAGAATGATGATGGGTGACAGTGGTGGTAGGGGAAGATTTACCGCGACGCGAAAACGTCGATGCTGACGCGCAGTATATTTTGTTGACTCCATAATTCATGTATACTCAGGTGCGTACGTACAACACGATCAGGAAACCACCGTGGAAGCTCGCGGTGAAAATTTCAAACGTAGCGATAAGTAAATTGGTGTTTAAGTGTGCGTGCACGCGAATAACATGAATATATACAACATTGAAACCCGGCGAGGTCGCGTGACGTCTTTTTTCGAAAAATCAAACGAGAATTTACCGATAAAATAATAACACGATGTCATACACCGTCGCGGTACGTTATCCGTGCGAGATCAATCCGTACGTTTGGTTACAATACCAATAGCGGTACAAATGAACATTGAGATGTTATTACGGTCGTGCGTATTTTGTTATTTTCTCCGAAACACATGCGTCGTTGATAAAATTGTAATTTGCACAATGGAAATTACAGTAAAAAAAAAAACCTGGTTCGCTATTGAAAAAATGAAAAATAGATAATGGACAAAAAACATCGCATTTTAGTGGAAAAATATGTGAACGTGAATAACAATGTTTACGTATATAAATATGCGCATTATCATTGTTAATGCACTAATATTGTGGATGCTGAAAACCGCGATAGTTTGACCGTATGATAATGGGTTCAAAAATAAAATTAAATGTTGCTTTATTGCTGAGGTAATTACACATACACACGCATACATTACGAGTTTTAAATAAGAACGTTTTTCTTGAATTGGTCTGCGATTAAAATTAGGAATGTATTAGTTTTACCATTTTTTTTTTTCTGTACGTCTATGTACATGATTTTGAGCAGAAGCATTGTTATATTGGTGGAGGTCGTTTTACGAATCCACCAATAGTTTTATTAACAAATGCGATAAACTGACAAAATGTCATAAAGAAAATCCGGCAATATTTACGACACACAAGCTTTTGAAATAATCCCATCACTGGTTAATGAATAAAAAATTTAATTTCTGTAACAATTTTTCAACTCGACAATGTATAGAATGTTCAAGTTTTATATACAACAATTGAAAATCGGATAAACATTTTTTATAAAATTTTCTCTGTAATCAAAATCAAATATGTAATGGAAAGTCACGAAAATGTCTTATTAGAGCTACAAAGAACACTTTAGTTTTTATATTTGATTAATTAACAACACAATTCATAATCGAACTGCACGAAACGCTCATCATTAAAGAAAACAGTCAGACGGGTAGACATAATTAATAAACGATGCAGTACAACAGTTGTGTCAGCGTATAGTAGTCATCTGAAATAAATAACAATAGCGTGATACCAATAAGTTATTGTATTTGTGTGCGCGAGGAGTTCGTACATTTGTATTACAGCACATTTACAGGCGTATAATTATTGTTATTAATTAAATACCATATTGGATTATCGCCTATACGCGCTAATAAGATGCTATTTATCGAGTTCTTATCTTAGTCGAAAAACTTATTGGTACTAAGTACGTATACGAAACGACACGATTTTTACATCAGATTCAACGATTTAGATATTATATTATATAATAAAATATACATTGCAGGTACTACGATCGATTTTGTACAATCGGGGGTGGAAAACATGGAAATACGTCTACGTAAGAATCAATCTTGATCGACTACGGGTAGTATGACAGGGCTGTAGTAATTTTTTTGTACACAACATAAAGTGACTACAGAGGAAAAAAGTATGAGCATGCGCTCGCGTGCGTGTGTGTGTGTGTGTGTCTTATAATTAACCTACGTACTCACACAAATGTTATATCTTTGACGATATCCATCGACTGGTAAATGAATAGCGTTATAGCTTGCGGGTACGAGAGACGTAGGCGATTTTTAGTTTATGTGCCGTACATTGATAATTTTATGTCGTCCTTGGGAGTTAAATCTTATTACATACGACTTCATACATTATATATTTTTTTTCTACTCGGAAAAATACAAACTTCCCCACGTCCAGCTATCCTCGCGATGTTTGACAACGGTAAACTAATATATTCGTAGACTTGTATTTGGTCCCCCGGGAGGCCAGTCGGTTTTCCGGGCAATTTGTTTATAACATGTTTTTTTACTTCATTTCGCACTTTCCGTCGAAATCGGGACCGTAAAATTATCGTATTATACAGCCGGTGTACTTCCAATTCGGTACACTCGAGATGGTGGCACGTACGTAATAGGTTTCATTAACTTGATAGTTAAAGTTAAGCACGGTGTGACGACCGAAATAAATGGCCCGAAAAGTTCTTTCTTATTAATATTTAAGTTTGTTGTTATGTAGTTGTGCACTACGTATACTTTGTATGATAATAGCTATAATAATGGGTATCTAATATTATAATGTAATGCCTTTATGCACGTTCCGTAGTGTAATTAATCTCGTATCTGCTTATTATAAATTCTAAGAGAAAGGAGGAAAATATTAGTTTTACTATGATGTGTGTTTGTGTGAGTGTGTATTTTTTTTCGTATCTGTGTACACACGATTTTCATCGCAAAGTGTTCTCCGATCATCATTAAACTATGAGTGGCTCATTTTTTGAATTTCTCAACAATTGTCTATATAATTGAGAAAAATCACAAAATATTTCCAAATTTATGTAATACCAGTTTTTGACGAAATCCAATTTTCGTTTTCATTATAACTCAATAAATAATAACCGTAAAGACGTAAAATATTCACTAAATTTTTGTATCACTGTTATAGATGGTAAAATAAAAAATAAAAAAAGTTCTTGAGTTGTGTACAGAATGTTAAAATTTACGTATTTTCTTAGCTTTATTCGAAAATGTCGATAAAATAATTTAATTTTGAGGTTAATTTATTAAAAATAAATACAAGAGTTCGAATATACGTAACTATATATTTATGTATGTATTTTTATATATTTAAATAAATATTTCAACAAATTTTCATTAAACAATATTAGTTATTTAGTGAAAGCTATTCCAAAGTTTCAAATTATTTTAATGAAGTTTGTGTTGTTTGTAGGTACTTGAAATTTCGATTTTCCTTAATCTTAGATGCCTTATATTTTTACGAAAGTTAGGATATTTTAAATTCAGTATATCTTATTAGGAACTTTGTTTTTTTTTACTATATCAACCATCTTAAGAAATATAAAATGATACATCTTTCACTCAGATTTTTTTTTTTTTTGGATCAACAGTTTCAATTGGTTTGAAATTTAAAAGACCATAAGACTCGTACGGAATTGAGTTAATTCACTCATTCACCCATCTCTGTACCTCACCCGGCCGTAGGAGAGGTCTCGCATTTTTAAAATTTAATTAAAACAGACTAAATAATTTTATTTTTATTGATTTTTTTCATCATATCAATATCAACGTGAATTTGTTGCACAGTTTCATCGAGATCTCAAAAGATAATTTTACCGATAAGAATACGATTTGATCCAAGGGAGAGGGGAAACAATATGAAAACAGTATTTCACCAGTAGTTTTCGAATAAATAATAAGAATATGTACCACATAAACTAGTATTTCTCAAAGGTAAAATTTTAAAACTATTTCACAAAATATTTAATTATTTATATACTACTTTATATTAATAAAATATAGAATATTGTTAAAAACAATTGAAAACAATTATTGAAAGATATACAATTTGAATAACACTATAATTTTAATGTGAATTTAGTTATTAATGTTTGCATGATAATATATTTAACGCATTTCTTGATCAAATAATGAAATCTTCTTCGTACAAAATGCTTAAATTATATAATAGAATACGAATTTATTGTTTTTTTTCCAACTATCAGATATTCAGTATTGATTTAATTACAAAAATATATTGTATAAGTTCACTTTATTTTTATGTCAAAGAATGATAAAAATAATCAAACTTAAGTTCTAAAAATTATTTTTCTTAATGATTAGCCTGAAAGATAGGGCTGTATTGACACATCAGAATGCCGGAAAACTTTCCGATGGGTCGATTTTCATGAAGTATCTATTTTCTATGGCCGCAGCCTGTTTTTAATTTACCATTTTATTTCATGAATTATTTTTTCATTTTTATCAATATTTGTTTAATATTTAATAAATATTAAAAAAAATAAAAATAAAATAAAAAATATTTGATAAATGTTTAATATCCATTGATTATACATTGAATTAAGTATTAAACATTTATAGGAATTTAATTTTTCATTAATTTTTCATTTATTATTAATATTAATAAATTCTTATTATTTGATTTTCTTGACGGTTCAACATAAAAAAAAAATCAAATATGTATTCAATTTTATAAAAAGTTTTTATTTTAAATATTTAAATATTATTTCAATCGTTATGATTGACAAATGCTGTGTGCGTTATTATTTTATCATAATTATTTTAATCTCAGACTTATCAAGGGACATATCAAATAAAAGAACTATAAAATTAGGTTATTTAATGAAAACGGCTTTACTCATTTTTTTATTTAAAAACGCGTAAAGGTAAAACAAGACTTTCTACTTGGTCTAGATTTAAAATCGTACTGAAACATCGTAATGGTAAATGGTATAGCGTATTTAATATAAAATTTAATAATTGAGAATTATATATGCTACATCGGAAAAAAAATAAAATAACAATCGTGCGTATAACGTAAATTAATGAAATATAGCCGAGCTTTTAGTGTCAGTGAAAATGAGATCAAGTTTTCACAAGGTGATCTGTTTTAAACTTCATTGATTTTTATTTTATATATTTTAGTTGTTTTAAATTATACAAATTAATTCCTGGAACGAGAAAGATGGGATTAAAGTTATCTTAAAATTTTACATCTGCTTTATAATTTCTCGGAAATTGTGTTCAAATTAAAATGAGTATATTAATTTAATTATGTTGTTATATTTCACAAAAGTTCTATCGAAAGATGTAAACATTTAAAAGAAACTCAACTTTTAGTGAAACGAAATTGTAATTGACGATCAACTGTAAAAATATTCGTGTACGACGTTGAATTTTATTATTATTAGGGCTCGAAAGTTGAAGGAGATAAAAAAGGCAAAATATACATGCATATATTTTTTTTACCTAAAATTGACAAAATATGCATTTTCAATTTTCAATATTACAACTCACCATTGTATAGTACAGATCAAATCTAGAAATTTTCTAGCTTGGTTTGCTATATATATATATATATATTGGGAACATACGGAACAGTATACAATTCCTACAACTTCCATACCCCAATTATTATTATACCGATTGTGTACGATAATTGTACGCGGATAACGCAGTATGATCTTAAATTCTATATTTAATTCTTGTTTCGTAGAATTATTCATGGAAATTATTTTTACTACTCTGTCCGTATTATTTATCGATGGATATATCGTAAGTGCTCGTATTGGCAAGGATATTAAAGTGAATATCTGGAAATTCTTTACGTAGTTTCTTTGGAACGAAAGTATTTAATTTTTACGAATCTATAAAATACGCGAAACCTTATAATAATAATAATTATTGATGTCTAGTAAGAAACCGAAAAATGAAAGAAAATGTGTGAGAAATGAAAAAAAACTTATAATTCAAACAGAAAAAACTGAGTGCGAAATCGAAATTCTAAAAACGAACGAAAAAACGTTAAAATTCATCGACAAACGGACGAGAAACAAAAATACCATACGGATAATTTACATTTTTCTATTTATACAATCGAGTGTTCCACATCAATCGAGACGTGAGAACACACTTTTGGAGTGAATTTAAACGCGCGGTTTACCTACAAGGATATTACTCGTATTAAACTCCTCGGGCTCTAAGTATTTATCTGCCACGCACGTGTACGTACACATATATACGTATAGAGTTACCGCATCACCACCTCGTCGGACCTTCTAAATCTTACGTGCCTGTCGAATATTTTAACGGAACTTATTACTGAACCGATAAATAAATAAATAAATAAATAATAAATGCCTAATCCCTAACTAACGCATGTTTTTCTTTAGATCCTGCACGTGAACGCGTTCAAGTTATTGATTATGCGGTTTATACGGATCATTTCTGTTCTTTGTTTTCTTTTTTTTTCCTTTCGTCTCAGGTTCGTAACAATTTTTTTTTATTATTATTAATATTACAATACAAGACATACTATCCAATAAGGTTATATCTGTTATATCGAATTTATGAAATTGCCGATTACATGATATCGGTAGAAAAATGTTAATTTCATGAAATCAGAAACTCTGTTGCCTATACCGTGAAATCCGCAACTTGAAATATAATACTGCCGTTTACGTGAAATCGGCGAGATCATTCATAAAAAAATGTCACGGAAAATATTAGTAAAACATTCGACTACGGCCATAATATATCGATCGCGCTTACGTCGCACTAGTCTAACGCCAGCTACCTCGATTAAATCAAATTTCTCACGGACATGATAATATCGCCTATCATTATTTATAGAAGCGTCATGAGTTAAAATTTTATGGTTTTGGCATTTCGTTCTCCTGCCAATTTAAAGTCCATAGTTAACAAATTTAATAAGTAATTAATAATTAAAATACTATTATCGCAACATAAGCGCACTTATTGAACCATCTTCACTTCCCATACTATTAGCTATTTCCACAGGCAAAACTAATGACTGAACACTAATCAAATAGGTAATGTTTGTCGTTAGTATATTATTTTATTAATGCAATAAAAAAAAACCTTAATAGCTTAGATAAAATGTTTTTATATACCTATACGATATTATCGTCATAGATGATAAAGATAATGGTTTAGTAATGCCAATGAGTACGAGTGAAATTATTGGTTATCTATATAAGTACCAATATTTGTAATTGTGTCATCATAATGTGTTACCTAGTGTGCCTAGTTCATGAAATTAGCAATCAATATTTGCCGATTTCGTGAATTTGGTGGTGAAAATGCCGATTGCACGTTGTCAGCAACAGCGTTGCTGATTTCATGAACTAGAAAATTGTTCTGCCTATTTCATGTGATCGGCAATTCCATAAACGGGGCATAACATATCTATTATCTACATCTAACAATAATGTTTATAAATTGATTTTTCTGACTTGTTCTTCAACAGTTTATGATAGTTAAAATAAAAATGAATAATTAACAATGTGCACACACGCACATACATATATCAACACAATCGTACGATTGCGATTTAATCTATAAGGTTGTGCGATGACGGCTGATTTTCAATCGAAATCCTGGCGGGAGTACGGGTAGATTATAACTGAGCGAGTTTGTCGAGTTGAAACGTCGATTATGGAAATATTTGGCTAAAGTTTTCGTGCGATCCAGAACGCGGAATCATTCGCGTAGGTTAGTTTCTGACGAACCATTTAGCATTGGACATTGCTCCTAGTACTTCGTTACGGAACAACTGTATCATTTGGGTGCATGATAGTGCGCCCGGCAGAGGCACAGGCGAGGAGTAGAAACGGACGTGTAAGACTTAAGAATTTATCAAGAGCGAACAATTTTCGCGTATCGCGTATTCGTTCGTTCGAAACAGAACATGGCACCGGCAGACGTCGCCGGTTGACGTTCCGCCGCCACGTGACACTTTCGCCCAAACGTACGCCTAGTGCAATGGTTGCTCGTGCGGAATTCCGAAACGCTTCGGGTACGCCGACGTTGCCCCGTGGTCGTTGACGTGTTACCGCGCGCGTTCGCGTGTGCATGGAAACGAAAGTATGAAACTCGTACCTACCGCGCGACCGAGGCGGTTTTATTTGTACTCGTTCGTCCGCGCACCGCCAGACCTCGTCCGCGCCCACCCTAACCCGTAACCCGACCCTATTGCGCACGTACACGTACGCCACCCGGTACACAGGGTGCACGCGGCGCTCGCTTTTAACGTTGGCGTCGGCCGCGAAAGGCTCATACGGTATTCAGCGGACGTACGGCTGGCGCGCACAGCGATCGACCCCCCCCGGGCACTTTAATCCGCAAAAGCCACTGCCCGCGAGCTCCTCGCCCCGTCACATCGACGACGGTGTGACGGCAACGACGGCGGCGGCGACGGCGGCGACGACGACGACGACGTGGCTCCGTTTTTCTCCCGAAACGACCTGCCCGTAACCGGTCACGCGTGTTTTATTGGCGGACGACCGACCCCGAGAAAGGCCTTAACGTTATTATCGTGCGTATCGCGGCACCCGACGGCGGCGGTGGCCGTACGCGAGGCTGTAACGGCGCCTAGGCGACGGCCCGCCGCAATCGGCCGTCGTGGGACGTGACGTAACCGGAACGCGGATGTTCCAGCGACCGTCGCGAGCTGTGCGTCGCAACCGACCGCGGTAACGATGGTACAGCGGCGGTAAGCCGAAGGCACGGTAGTGGTACTATGCCCGCACGTCGTCCTTCGCGTCCCCCCCCCCCGCCACGACTGCAATCGATATTTATCGACGATATCCCGTCGGGGCTGCCGGCGCGAGGCGCGTGTCGTCCGGAAACTTGTCCACCACACACCTCTTCGGGTCCCGAAGAATTCTGCCGGAAATCGTATACGGACTTCCGTTGACTCGAATTGGCTACGTGCACCTGACGCCGGTCTGCGATACCGTCGCGTCACAGCGGACCGACAGATTTCGTGACAATGCCCACGTTCGATTCTTCGACGTTTGTCTGAAACCCTACACAATGCGCGCATTACGGTCGCTTCGTTATGGCCGGTTCGTCGTCGCGTACCAATAACGTTCCCGTTTGTGAAACGCGTTTCGCTGCGACTTGACCGAAATCGTTTTGAACTTTTCGATCGAACTTGAAAGCGCGAAATCCTTTAGTTGTCGGCACCGCAAGTGGAACTGATTTTGTTGATACACGCGAAAATGTCCAAAGATTTTCCACCTATTGCACAACGGTAATGCTCGAAGTCTTTAAAAAATATAACCTCTCACGATTCACCTACAACTAAATTCCTTTCTTCTCTACACACTTCGTCGTTTTGATGAAGCGATCTGTGATTATCTGTATCACATAATATTCACTTGCCTCTGGATTTCTGATATCCGTGTCCTACTTCCTAGACTTATTTATTTTCTTCCGATACGCTCGTCTTGCATCTGAGTTTCCATTTTCCAATTGTCATCACCTTATTTTAAGAAATAATTTCAATCGTTTAACTACAATGTACATGCAAATGTTTATTCCATCAGTGAAAATTTGTAATATTGTGAAATTCTTAAGAGTAGAATAGAGTAAAAAAGATACATAAATCGATTCGGTTATTATTACATACAACGGTTAATGTTATAACAAATGCTAAATTCTAAAACATGTTTTGCGAGTGCTAATTATGCATATTTCTATCCCGAATAGCTCATAAAACTATAAATTATGCTACACGGTTTATGTACGAATCGTTTACGGCCGTTTGTCATTATATTTCATCTTAAGGTAATCTACGCGTAATTATAATCATCCGATCTTAACATTGTGCCCGTATGAAATATGCAGCTGTCCACCGCGCTATCACGGTGAGTCGATTGGTAATCCAGAGTTGTCCAGAAATTTTAATTTTTATCGATTACATAATAATAATGATACACAACAACGGGGGGTAAGCCGTGACAATAATTCGATACGAAAACGAACGGGAATTCGTTCACGCGGCGCGGAGCGTGTATAATATATTTTATGATTACGACCCGTCAATGGAATATAATATTGTAATAATAATCGCTCACGTTCGCTCGAATGTTTAGCCGAGAATCAAAAATTGAAAAGATGTATTTATACACGCGTGTCGATGTCGTGTTTCACGAGCCAGTAAACAGCTTCTGATTGTTCGCGATAAATCGGAGAGAATCAAATATATGTATGTAAATATATTTTGATACGACGCGAGAAGAAAACGATTTCGCCGGGACCGCAATTCGCTCGAGTTCGCGCGCGCACGTCTTTCGTCCCGTCGCATAATTCCGTTTAAACAGATAGAACGCGCATACACAGTGTCATTAACCGGTAACCATTTACCGCGGTCTGGTAATGACCGCGTTTCGCGCGGCCGTAGACGTCGGACGTCGTGCTCAACGCTCGCGAGCACCTACTCGATCGATATTAATAATAATATGTCGGATCGGTCGCCGTCCATTGTCCGTCGCAAAAACGAGAAACTTTCCTCTCAACTTTATCCACGTTCGTATACTATTGTTTTATGATTTATCGCCGTGCACCGTTCGTAACGGCCGACCGATTTTTCGCACACTGTACCGTAACTTTTTTCCCGAACCGGACATGGTGTATACGTAACACATTGAACAGGTATAGAATAATAATCAGACACTCCTCGCGCTAAGTACTGTATCGTGCGACGATAATTGACAACAATTCCCTCCGCGTCCGTACTGAAACTGCAGAACCCGTAATCTCTTTGACTACAAAACGTAATAAAACAATATATATATATATATATATATATACTCCGCTATCGTCGGGTAAGAAACAAATCATATGTTGTTTTTTTTTTTTTTTTCTTTTCAATACAGTTTTTTAACTATCGATCCAAGCTTGCGTGACCACGCAGTTATATTGGATATGTGGCGGTGCGCGACGATGAGTTTGCGTATAAGAGTAGGGTTACGTTATGGAACACCTCAAAACATTAAATTCGAGAAACACCAATATCCTGGTATCGACCGTTTTAGAACACTAAAGCGTACGCACCGACCGTAAGTCACATGCTTCGAAATTAACAACGGACACAAAAAATAATATTCTTATTTTATACTAAAAAACTTATTTTCTAGCCAGAATAAAATGTACTCGCCCGAAAAGTCTGTTTAACACGAGTTACCTCAGCATAGTCATCAAAAATCTTACAATACGACAATACAACGGTACCGTACCGTATCAAACTTCATTGCAATCGGTTGAATAGTGCTCAAAAAAATAATTCTCTCGTCTCAATCTACACATATGTTAAACAGAGTCAATCTCCTCATCGTTTCAAAATGACCATAGACCAACAAATGTATAAACCTAAAAAGTACCACAACATATTGACATTCATCCTTTTGGTAGAAGTACCAATTCCCAAACAGCATGAAGCGTAGCAAAAGCACATGTCTTGACATGAAAATATGGTTTCGTCACTAAAAAACCTATGGACGTTTATCTATCCTCGGAGGTTAGCCAACGCACCACGTCGTCCTCAATTAAAATTCTTGGAAAATTGTCTTCAATAAATGTATTGCATTGGCTTAGAAACGTTTTTGAATTATTCTACATCAATATTTCTTATTCACATTTGAATAACTTTATACGACGATGGTTTACTTCGTTTTGATTTTATTTTTTATCATCGCCCGTTTTATATTTATTTTTATTATAATAATACCGACCATGTGTAAAATCCATTGAACGTATATATTGCAGTGGATGGTATTATTGAATATTCCGAAATGTTATGGTTGTTTATTTGTTTACCCTAAAACAACTTTAAAATACGTATTATTATTAGTAGCTGGTATATATAAATATGTGCGCATGTGCATTTTAGAAATATTTTTATCCGTCGCTGTACCGTTCGTATGTGCGGACGGACATTTGAAGTAAATATGAAATACAAATATTATTTGCATAATATATGCATATGTATATCATACATACATAGACCTCATGATTATTATTATGCCGGAATATATATAATATGATATGATTCACGATTGGTGAAAAAAAAGCGAAGGGCGCAGAACGAAAAAAAATGGAAAGCAAGAAAAATCGACATTCAGTTTCGTATAATTTTCTATAGATGAATTGCCAAATGAAAAGAAACGACACTTGCATGTCGCGTATTTAAATAATAAATGTCTTTTAATTTTTCGTACCAAACAACTAGTAGTATTCCACGTAGACATCTTCGTTCAACCGTAATATAATACAAAAAGGTCAACTTTTTTTGAACAAACGTAATTAATTAATTTTTTTTTTTATAATACGGCTTTAATAAGTCGGAAAAAATATTCCGTGAGTAATATTCAGAAGTCACCGTTATTTTGACCGAACAACTGACCTTTACAGCATTTTGACGAATAATAAAAATACGTAAACGGCGTGTAATTTCGCAAATCGCCTTTAAATTAGTAAAATATAGTAACTCAATATAGAAATTGGACGGAATAAAAAATACACAAGCCCGTTAAAAAACCATAAGATAAATTAAAATAACTTAAACGTGAACGTTTATCAATGAATAAATTATATATATATATATATATAAAATTTAATGTAAAAGTTTATTGTTAAAGTTATTTTTTACTTTTGGTCTAATTACAATAATTTGTTATTGAGTCTGATTCTGATTTGAGCACAATTATTTTATGGTCTTAGAGGATAAAATTTGGTTTCATAAACTAGTCCAATTGATACTTGAGAATCAAACTGATACCGATTGATTCGCATCGCTTTTGATTTATCGATTGCTGATAGAGAATAGGTCATCGCAAGATCGGTTAGGATTGGAGAGGAAGGTTGGTAGCTTGCTCGTAACCCTCCCTGCATGCGTCAGTTTAATTGAATTCACGTGATCCAACAAGTAATTAACGCATTAATACTAATACTAGGCACTGGCCATATGAAATAAAAAATTGCAAGATCGGTGGACAGCAGAAATGTCTATAAAAGTATGATTTGTGTTGACATACAAGAACGATAATTTCAGTTGTAATTGCAATTCACCGGAAACTAAAGCGAATACTTAATGTTTATAGCCTTAGCGGAACGAGATATTTTAGTCATTTTTTGCACCATAGCACAGCAGAAGTTCGAAATCCACGTGTGGTATCATTATAATATTATATATGCGATAAAACGAGTTCCAACACGCGATTAAAGTACAGACCTTTATCACCGTATTGAACCGTTAATATAATATATAAAATAATACATAGCACGCGTAGATCCCTTGAAACGCTTCTAATTAACATTTAAATCGAACTGTGGCGCATTCGCGTTATAACCACCATTGCTGCTGCTCTGATTCGCTTCCTCGAGGTAGTCAATTTTTTTTCGTTCTTCTCGTTTAGATTTCGAACGTATAGAATATACGTACTTGTAAATTCCATTGATCCTACTCGAATCTCAGATATTTCATCTCGATCTATAATTTATTGAGCTCCTTCCTTCTTTACACCCCCATCGTTAAAGTATCAATAAGTTATTAGCACAAAATTTGCTGCTAGCAGAGCAAACAAACGTAGAAACGCCGTTTTTTAAAAATGTGTAATATACAATTTTTTATTTTTTTTTTCTATTGTACTTCATTAACTTAGTTATTGTACATTTCTTATTATTTGAAAAAATGACGTCCGTGTGTTATTGGAGGAGATATACATGCCGACGCAGTATGAAAATGGACGATCTAATGGATTGTCACTGAATGTTCAATCTAAAGCTGTAAAACCATATTAATAACAGTTATTACAATAGTTTCTATAAAGATTGGAAAATTCAAGTATTTTTTTAAAAACGTGTGGGGTTGAATCAACCTGAATAACTTTAAGTTATTTAAAGTCAAGAGTACTTTTTTTGTATAAGTTACAACTTGCATAAGATTACTTATGAATAGAACATTTTTGCAATATAATATTTATGTATAATATTATTCGGTATGTAAAATATATTTATACATAGCTATATTTATGTACGTCATTTTTATCCCTATTGAAATCTTAGGATGATTAATTCAACATTTCTACAAGTTTATATTTATACGATTATATTTATCAAAAGCAATAATTTGAAAAAAAAATATATATCTATTTTTATAATAATTTCGATATCTGGAATTTAATTTACAGTCACGTTATGCTAATTTTTTCATATCTGGAATTTAAGTTATGAAAAAATTAGCATAACGTGACTGTAAAGTCAACTGACCAAATAGTAGCTCCGTATAATAAAAACAATTAACTTATTAAATTATAATTATTTTAAGTTCATAGTATAACTAAACTGTTGATCAGATTTTTTTTATTGAATTAATTAGACTTCCACATCTGTCTTTATTCGTCAAACAATATTATATTTTAATCTTAATAGTTATGTAGGTTGAACATTTGGATGTATTGATTATATAACTCGTCTTAAATTAGCTTTGATAAGCCTATTGTAATAACCCAAAATTAGCACGAGGGGTGGTAGCCCAAAGATAGAAAAAAGTTGTAGAGTTATAAGGGGGTTGATTACCTTCCTCCTTGTTTAAGGGAGGGTTCTCGGGATTACAAAGGTTCGAGAGCCGATCAGTACAACTGGATAGTCTGGCAAGCTAGACAAAATAGCACTTACTTGTTTGTGTAGATATTCTGGTGTCGATGATCTGGACACTTATAATTACTGTAGGATGATGGTAAGGTCGAAATGAAGTGAGACAGACACAGGTTTTGATGTACTGAAGCTGGACACTTTTTAACACTCTCACAGACAGCACAAAACAAGTTTGAAAGTATAAAAATCGCACGTTATAGCCACTCGACATAAAATGCTTCTTAGACAATCTTATGGTCCGTGTGCCCACACTGACGACCTAAGATCAAGAAGCGTTTTATTAATCTCACGGTCCGTGTGCACACACCGACGACCTGAGATCGAGAGCGTTGAAAAGGGTATTGTATCCCTGTTATATAGGAACGTATGGCGGGATGGACATCGGACCGGTCCCTTTGAAGATTTGACCTACTCATGGTGTCAATAGCGTATTGTTTGTTTGTATATGAAATATTTGTGTTGTCTGTGCGGGTATCGAAAGAACCGTTATTTATTGATTTTACAATTTTAAGATGGAATATTGTACTCGTACATTATGACAATTAGTTCGTACAATTTTGAACCTTCGAATGATGCACATCATTACACTATGTATGTAAAAAACTTGAAAATGCTTCCCGAGTTTCCTCTCAAAGTACTTATTTCATCGTGGATGGGATTTCGAGAATTTGTCTGGAGCTGCTAAACTTAGAGCATGTGTTTTATGGTAATAATCAAGATTATTATTCGATTTTTGCGATCATAAGCGAATGCCCGTATGGTTCATTGATTTTGATGTTGGATAATTTTGTGTGTTTCACGTGGCTTTACACATATACACACAAACACACACACACAACATAATTATAAAAAATATAAAATATAATAAGTATAATATATATATATATATATATATATATATATATATATGTTTAATCCAACCAGACGTCTCAAAAGGAAATAGTGCCGTGACATGATAACATAAGTTAAAACTTGTAAATGTAAAAGTGTCATAAATGTGTGACTCCCTCCTCATGTGTTTATTCATGTTAATTGTCTGTAAATTGTTATTACTTTTACTTATTGTATTTTGTATAGATCGTAATTCTTCTAATAAAGCCGAATTTAAAAAAAAAAAAAAATATAAAATACTGTTGAGGTCTCCTTGACTCGATGTCCATCTTAACCGACAGCACCTGTGTAGCTGTACGCATATTCACCGTGGTCCCTTGTGGAACGTGTGTACGTTGCAGCGTATACCCGGAAAATCTGAATATAAATATTTTACACACGCCGTGGTAGTTATATGACACTGTGTGTACCCATATATGTTAAATAACAAGACCTTACAATATAATTATATGATAGAACGCACCCGAATTCTCGGCGGAGGATGTCACCATCGCCGTGCAACGCCGTATCATTATATTATAATATAATCTTTGCTCGTATTGTATGACGTAATGCCACCCACCGCTGTATACCGATAACGGTTCTCGAAGGATCCCGTTATATGTTTCGGATCAGTCATTTCCGGCTGAAAAAGCCGTGTGTTATACGATCATGCGCATATACGTCATACTCATAATATAATCAGATGCAAGCGATCGGACGGTGATGGCAACAAAACCTGTTAAACTGAATTCGCATTTGAATCAACAACACATTATATTGTACTAGGACGAAATTACAATAACAATTATAGTTGTCTATAGTGAACTATATCATATATAACGTGGGCGCACAGGGGATGTCGGATATTATGCCAGTACGACGACCCATATGTAGTCAATTCAATCTTTAATTTTTAATTTTAAATGTTAATTTAAAAATCCGATATACCAAAGAAGCGTGTTACAATATCTGAAGATAAGTTTATCAAACAACAATATTAACGTATAAGGAAAAAGTGTTACGTATACGTTTGTAAAATTAAAAAAAGTTAACTCCTCTTTGGCCACTATTGTTATTGTACGAATCGGAGCTATGTGAGGACATAGTACAAAGGTATCCTAATATTTTTCCTTGTACCAATCATAAGTCGTGCTATAAGGACAGTTTCCATTGATGATCTAATGTTCAAGAATAATGTTCACATAGATATTAATAGGTCGTCGTGGGAGTAATGACGTGTAGAATGTTCGCGACAACGGACTTAGAATAACGTGCGTGTACTTTTATTATGACGCTGTCGTCGTGGGCTTGAGTTGACTATTTGGGAATCTAACCCAAAGAGTAATCGTGAAAGTAACTTTATAAAACCGTGAGTGAGATACATCTTCAAAAAGGTCATTTTCTGCAAATGCAGTATCGTAACTATTTGTAGGTAATTGCGTTATCTTGAGCGCAAAACAGTTCGAGCGTAAAATGTGGATACTGAAGATTTACCTCTAGACTAGGTTCAAGTTGTCTGCGATCCGAGCTCGAATAAACACTTTAAGCACACAACTTTTTCGCGCATTCTTATTTGGATATATATCATAACCAGGATACGCAGTTGATTTTCTTCGAAAAATTACTCGACATCTCGCCTCGGCGTCTTCTCGTTACCCTCGCGTTGCCGACAAAAACTTTGTAAACTACACTAGGATACATGGGGAAGAGAACAGCCATCTCCTGCTCTGTTCGTTTGCTGTAGAATATTAACCCTAAAACATCTTCCATAACCATTGCGCCGCTACGGTCGAAATATAGAGTTTTATTTAAAGAGCTGATTAAAATATCAGATAAATGTGTACTCTCTTATTATATTGTGCGTAGCGTGTATTACGTAACATAAAACAAATGAGCAAATAATAAGTTGAAAGTTGTTCCACAGTTGGCGAACCAATTTTAAACATTATCGTCTGTTATTAAAATATCTCTATGACTGTTTTCGTTTATCAATAAAGTCATAACATCTCATTATCATAGTAATGGTGAAACGTTTTTCCGTGACTGTTTAATCGGTATAAAGTGTGCAGCGGTGTGTAATGTATAATTACCGTAATTTTTTGTTGCAGCTCCGTTTAGCACCCACCCCAAAAACACTATATTAAACTGGTATACAACAGCAGCTCCACACGTATTGTTTTTGTACACCGAGTTGTATGTCATCGCGTAGGGCTTTCAGTATTCACACCGTAAATGTTTTGCCACTACATGTTCAATATTTACCGATTTGTTTTCCGATCTCAAATAAATGAGCTGATGAAGTTCGAGAAAAAGAAAACACTTTCTGTGCTTTAAATGTATTTTTAGGTTTACGATTCCCACACATCAAATGATATTTTTTGTTATAGAATTAACGTGGGAGCATGGTCGCGCACACATATGAAAACGACAGAAACATTCGATTCGCTACGTATGAACAAATTGGACAAATTCGTTGGAAAACATTCTATACATGTGTGTAAAAGCTGACTGAGTAGCAGCAGTAGTAGTAGTAGTAATAGTAGTAGTAATAGTAATAATAATAGTATAGCTGGTTCAGAGCAGAAATTGAGAGCGGCGAATTCGTGTAACGTGCGTAGTCAGGCAGCTGTGCACTGTTTGTACTAGATGATGAGGTGAAAGGGGTAAACGGTGTCGTGTCGAATACCGAGCCAGCAGGTCCTTTGGGAGGCATTACTGAGATATATATATATATATATATATATATATATATATATATATATATATATATGTATATATGTATACAGCCGTTAAACAGAGAACCCATGGCTAAACACATCGCTGGCACATCCGTTATCGTTGGGCGCAGCCCAGCACATCAGTGCGAGCATGCAGGTTATAAACCGACGTTTTGATTGGACAAAAGCCCGAGGAGACGTGAACAGTGATTATGATGAAGGTTTAACGAATTTGTTCTCTAAAAAAATCAATTATATCCGAAAATGTTGAGAGATTAGGATTCGAATTTGTAGAAAATAAACGATTATAGTATTTTATATATTATATAAAACTACGAGACACAATTAGGGTTGTATAATGAGTTGGCATGTTTTCAATGTCTATTTAGTTTAGATATTCAAGGGTTTCGCTTAGAGTTCATTTTATGCCGAGACATATTTTCGACGTGGAAATAATAAAAACACATAAATTATATTTTTTTCTTTGTTCGCATCGACTTGATATTGTCTTTGTGTATGTAGTAGTTGGGGACATGGAAAACCGAGAGCACTTGAAACCGTTTATTTACCTCTAGACAGAAAGAAAGGAAATTTTGTTTTTGAACAAACAATGTCGTGTAGTAGTACACGCATATTTTCTTTAATACCTGCGTACAGTTGTTTTCTGTTTTTCTTATATATACATTTTTATATCCTAAAAAGATGTGTTTTATTTGAAACGGCTTAATGCTTATTGACCGTACACTTTATATTATGCAAATAATAGCAAATAAATTATTTTTTTAGTGCTTATTCTTATAACCAAACGTTTGTGAACGTTTTTATAGATAGTGAATTCCGCTTAACATGGACATGTTAGGACAAGTTCTATTTGCCACATTAAATGGTTGTTCACGAACACCGAATTGAATAATAACACACATGATTTTTAAATTTCAAAAGAAGTAAATTACATACATCATGCATACACATCGAAAAATTTAAAAAATTATTACTAAAAAAATACACACAATTATATATATATATATATATATATATGTATATATAATTGTTATAAATATTTGCTAAATAATCATTCTTTGTGTACTCGTTTCAATTTGATTTCGTGTATATTCCTATCGCATGTTTGTTATCTATTTTCTGTCTTAACTTTTCGGTTTTGGATTTCAACGTGGGCCGAGAAATGCCTGCATAATTCGATATCAATGACCTAACCATTCACTTAAGGCCTCGTTAACTCTGAGATATTTCCTACCTTTTTACGGTTTTTATTGCATGTTTGGTTTGAATTGAAAGTAAAATATGTTCTTTTTTTGAGAAGTTGTATGTTCATTGATTTCGTTACACAATATGATTTTCAGCGATTCGTTGCGATGAACCTAGCAGAAACATTTTAACTTTGTTAGAAATCGTGATTTTTTTTTCCTCCCTCGGAAAAATATTTTCTTAGAATATTATACGGCTTACTTTATGTTTTTACTAAATAAATAAAGAATGTGTTCTCTGTGTACTCAATCAATCGTTAAAATTCAGCATTTTTTTTTTAGCTTTGTTAACGTACATTAAGCAAATTCGAAGCAGACAATTATGTTCAGATATGTGATGGATGCACATATTAAACGAAATTCACTTTATGTAAAAATATTATCATAATTATATAATTATAAGTCTATACTCATACCTTTTGTGCATATTAACTATTAATAATTATATATTTTAATTGTAATAATAATTGTGAAGAACATATGTTTTAGTAAGGCATCAGAAATCATAGAACTTTTGGTTGGAATCTTGGTGGATTTCAAGGTAGGTACATGGTTTCCTTTGGATTCTCTTTTCTTAATTTTAGAGATCCATACTTGAATATCGAATGGTAATTTGTGTCCCATACTAGGAATAAAATCTACCGATAAAGACATGAATCCGTCGTAAGTTTCTAATATGTGTGACTTTTGGATTATCGACCGACCGTTCGCCTACATATGGCTACAACGCATTATTTCATCACCTGCACCGCTAACCGACAGATGAGCACGAGGTAACATGGCGTTTTCGTCTAAACTCATTGATGACCGAAAACACTGGCCTGTGCTGTTAAATAAACTTATTTTTAAAATTCCGGCTTTCGATTCCCGCGGTTAGCCATTCGTTTTCATCTCTATTTTTTCCACATGAATCATTCACCAAACAGTTCTATTGGTACAACCGATGATTACCGAACGAGGAACAATCGTTTATGTTCGAGGATTAGATCGACCGTCATTTACGTTATTTATGTAACGCGTGTTACTGTTGATATTATACAGTTGTGACTCACCGCCGTGCGACTGCTTGGTAATTGGACTCGTTCCGTATTTTTCACCAAACAAATACAAATAAATATGCGTTGGCGTGCATGCAATTGTTCAACGAGAAAATATCATAACACGTGTCCACGGTTTACGTTTGATTTCATTTGGTTGTTGTGTACAAACAGGTTCGCGTACGGATGCGCGTGATCCGTGCGCTGCAGTTGGCACGGAAAGATGTGGATAGCCAACATGGCTTACGAGCGCAGTAACAAAATCGACGGAGAAAAGCCACGGGTAAACACATTACATTCTTACGCCACATGTATAATAATAATAATAATAAAAATAACAATAATAATAATAATAATTGACGTTTGCCAAAGACAGCGATGGCGTTTATTTATTTTCCCGCTGTAATCTAATAGAGAAATGCGTACACGTGCAATCGTACTTGAGTGTTTGCCCGAGCGTTTAGGCATTTAAACTTAATACGCACGCTCAACGCATTGAATTCGATGTGTATACGTGTGTATTCGTAAATGTGCGACGCGCAGTGTTCGTACACTTCGCCTATCGGTTAACCACCGTGGGTACAAATGGTAGACGCGACCGTAAAACGTTTCCGTAAAATATTCCCGTTACGAATCGTCGCTAGACACGCGTGTGGTGTACTGACGTATTACTAAAAAATACTGCGTGCCGCTCTCACGACTTTGCTTGAAACACGCACTCATTGACGGATTTAAAAAGAGAAGTGGTGCTCCCCTACCCTGTTGTGTCAAATCAGACCTCTAGGCCTCTAGGATTAATAAGTCGGACTAAACTATGTTTTTTCCGCTTGATTCACGCCGAATATGTATCTTCGTAACTAAAGTATGTTATTTTGGTGCAAATAAGCTTGGATCTTTTTCTTCTTAAGAAAATCTTATTATCCAGCGCCCATTGTATTTACAAGTACGCAACACGTTGTTGTTATCGAAATAATTTCATGTCGGTGATATTTTTGCGCAGAAGTTAATCCTGCGAAATTAGCTCGAATACAACGGTTTTCTTTTTTTTTCCATTCGAGAACTACAAACGTTGTACTTTTACCCTACAGCAGAACTAAACTAAAATTGGAAAATTATATCTTAAAATATTTTTATGATTATGATATTTATGATATGAAAATTATCCGCTATAAAAATACAATTTTTTTTAAATGTATTAAATTGTAAAACAAAAGGCAATATTTTTTTTTTTTTAATACATCACAATGTTAACTATTCAAATTAACGTGAATGTATGGTCCTTAGATATAAGAAAAAGTTAATATATATATATATATATACATATACAGGGATATCGTAGATTTATGTTTATTTTGAAATCAAATACATATTATACTTTAAAAATGTTTTTATCCCTTTTATGAAACATTTCAAACATTTTGGAACGGATCAACCTAAGTCAAATCGTTTTTTTCACACGTGTTGTCAAACACTGTAAATATTATTATTAGATCAGAATAACATTATATATTAAAAAAGCTTATAATACATTTTCTTTTCTTCTGCTTAAATTTTAGTATCAGTCGGATCGTGAATCGCTTGGTTACTAAACACAAGACACGCACATTGTTTTGACGTATTCGACGTCGTGTTTGGAATAATTTCTTGAATATTATAATATATTTGTTCTTATCTATATCAAATTATTTCAAGTCAAAAATATTAAAAATACTCATATTACATAAACATGATATTGCTATGGAATAATATGACTAAAAATATATTATAATTAAAAATATTACATCTCGAATATGATTTATAATTAAAAAAATATTTGTCTTGTATGTTTTTAAATTTATAATTATTGCTATAATAAAAAAATGATTTTATATCTTTTAATTTGAATTTCCAGTTTATTTTTTATTTTTTTACTATGGTTGATCTTGGTTTTATTTACTCTTTCACTTTGTGTTATAATTAACTTTTAGTAATTACGAAGGAAAGCCTACCCCAAGGTATGTTTTCAAATTAACGATCTTAATTTCATGGTTTATTACCTAATATAAAAATTACATAAAATTATTCGGTAATAAAATATAAATTAAAAACTAAAAGATTTTTTTCAAATAATAAAATATACTTTCATTTAATTTTATCTTCCAATACTTATACATATTTTATATCATGCCATTGAAACTAAAATTATAAAAACTGCAATTACTTATTTTGTATCGAAATTTTAAAACAATACATAATTAAAGTATTTATTTATGAACTGCGTTTACAATTTGTAAGAGAAATTAAGTTTGAAACTAACGTTATTATTTGAAAAGTATAAATAAGTTTTTATTTATTTTTTTTTTTAATTCAAGTCGTATTTTAAACATACCCAGATGGTTAGTTATCAAGGATTTATTACATAAAGTTCACTTTCTAATGTGTTCAAAAAGTTTAAAATTCTTTAATAGGTACATATAGTTGTCCAATTTCAATACTACATTTATACTTAATTGATTTTTTTCGCTCATCAATTAATAATTAACATTATTACAATTAAAGACAACACTTAATAGAAACTCATAAAAGAAATAATATTAGGTCCTGAAACCAGATTGCTGACTAATTATTTCATAGATTTTTACATGGTCATATTGTATTGTATTCATTTGTTCAAACGGACTGAAAGTCCAACAATATAAATACTGGACGTACAGGGTAAGAATTTTGATAACAAATAGAGTAAATTATAATAATTTGTACAAAAATAATAATAATCAATTACGAATAAATTTGAATAAAATAAAAATTTTAATAAGACTTGGTACAGTTAATAATAAATAAATCAGTTTTGACTTCTTTGGAAGTGAGTTTGAAAAGTTTACAATAACGATCGAAATTCGATGAAAATGGGAAAGGTAAAAGTTTAAATAATTTAAGTAGTACAGGATCATTAATATTATATCTATTGTCTGATAATTATTTATATTATAACTTTAAATTGTTAAATTTCTTTTATCGTCTAGGCTTCTCATATTTAAACGAGGTAGACGTCAAATTTCGAACTTCTACCAGTACAAAGCGAAGAAAAGATTTTGTATAGCTTCCAGGCTTAATACATTTGAATATATTGACATATGTGGTGACAAAACTTTTGTAACATGTTCTAGGATTTGTGTATAAGTAAAAAATACAATAGTTGAAAGGCAAGAGGGTTTGTTAAATCTTCACAAGCCCTACAAATAACTTCTGGAATCGTTGACCATAATTGAGTGGATACATATGCAAATGTGTAATTACTATAATCTGTCACTATATGATAATAGATTCTTATAATATATACATATTTTTTTTTAGTCAGATGGTTAATTTTAGTTATTTTTTCATCATACAACAAATAATAATTAAACATAATACATATTGTACACTACTAAGTATTATAAAGTTTTCTGTTTTTTTATATATTTGATTTTTTTATTAATTGATTATTTTATTAAAAAAAAAAACTGCGTAATTCTCGTGTAATTTGTATTTTTTTTATGTTTTAGTAGCGTTTTTAAATATTCTTTAAGGACGTTAGTGTTTTTTTAAATGAAAATATTTACGTAAACTACAATATCCTATGTGATAGCTGTAGAAGGTCACTGTTGTCTACGTGCTGATGAAGACTGTGGCTCCAGTACGATGGATTGGACGATGGTTAAAGAAATGTTAACCGAAAAAAAAAAATTGACTTTGTTTTCATTAATATGCCACTGTTGTGTAACATTTGTGTGTCTCCATGAAATTACGATAAGTCATGTCATTAATCGTGAAGAATTAGTTATAATTAGTTGTACAAAATAATAAACTTATAATTATAACTAATTATAAATTAATTCATCACGTAATTAGTGCATCACCTAGTCAGCATAAAATTAATCAGGAGGCTATGGTAGTGAACTCACTGAATAATATACAAATTGTGAAAATTGCCAATAGTATTGTTTATCATGTAATATAATAATATTTTATTTTACTCTATTATATATTGTGATATAATAAATCCTGAAATAACCAGTTCATGCGGCGATGATTCCCTTAATAGGCACCGGTTTAAGATATGTTATATATTTTACCAAAAAATTGTATTGTTATTCCTTTTACTTACTTTGACCAATAAACTTTATTAGTACATCAGGATGAAAAACTGTATGAAATCTAATTTATATAGTGCTTCATTTGTGAACTTTTTGTTTTGTCAAATAATAATTGAATCATTCATTTCAGATATAATATAAGTTATAAAATTAAAATCTTACAAAGATCAAAAATAATTTAATAATATCGGAAATTTAAATTTAACTTCACATATTTGCAAATTACTTTTAAGGATCTATACTACTTATTTTTCGTGGTTTGAAATATTTTACTTTTGACTTCATTTTGATAAAATAAAATACATTATAAAACTTTGATTTATAAAAACAGTTATTTATGTTGGTTTTTCTGTAACAGATTCGCTTATAGCAAACAACATAAGTTACATGCTATTTTTTACTGAATAAACTTAAATGACAGGTGGATATATTATCATATAACGAGTAGAGTAAAATAAGGGTATTAGTCCATTTAGTCCGGTAATTTTTCCAATAATTTTTTAACTAAAATTATTTTAGTATTTAATTAAAACAATTGATTTTGTTAATGTATTTTTTTTAAATTATTACATTTTACAATTTGATATGAGGTATATGACGTGCTTATTTTTGTTATCTTACATTTCAGATGAGTAAGAGTTCAAACATTTTGTTTTTGCTCCGTTGAAAAAATATTATTATTTCTTGAAAAAATTAATGAATAGTATAGTTCCCCATATTTGTTATTATGATAAAATGTTTAAATATCGCACTACGAGAAGATTTTTGTGTACCGATATCGCGCGAAAATCGTATACTTCATCGTGATCTTGAAACGATGTCAAGCGACATGTTCAGTAAACAACATTTGAACGCAATCATGCCATTGCATATATAACATAAATATACGAGTATAAACGTCACGATCAAAGGTTCGCGCAGGTGATGATAGTGCGAACGGTGATGTACTTGATACAAATGTATAGATTAGGATTTTCAAGGAGAACAATAGTATGTTTCTGCGCAAGTAAACATATACAGTTAATATAAACTCGTAAATCTCTTGTGGTTACACTGATTTTTTTTTTGTGTTTTGGTAGGTATAACAACTACACATACAAGCGAATATAGTCTTAATACGTTGAACCAACCTCAAGGATCTGGCGGATCCACAAAGTGTCACTCCTGGTGTCACAAAAGACAAAATATACACTAATACCGTTCCGTAACGTCGTACTAACAGCGAGAGATATTACGACCTTAATTTTTTTCCTTTTTTTTTTTTTTGCTTTAGCTTTTTCTTTCTCTTTCTCTTTTTCTCTTTTCGTAATTTTATCTTGGCTCGAGTAAAAAAGAAAATAAACCACGCCTAGAGCTCGTTTTTGGCGTAGCTCTAGAGTAAATAACTTGCTACTGTCAAATTCACGCAGATTTGACATGTCTACGAGACTTGGACCTATCAAACTTTCATAACATCACGGGGTGGTTTTTCCTTTTCAATAAGTTCGAGGTTTTTGAAAAACTTATACACCAAGTAAACACGGCAGCATTAGACATCGGCTGAGGGTGAACATAAAGGAAGCCACCAACCGTTACTAGTTTGCCAATAATAACATAACGTCCACTGCATATTTTGACCCCATATACGTAATACGCCATTTTGCGCAGAACTGCAGTGAATTTGTTTCCGAATTTCGGGTCCGCGGTTACGCTTGCGCTCGAGCTGTCATTAGCATGTCGTTCACCATAACAAAAACGTGCAATGGGACCTAAACTTTGTCACGCGATCCATTGTATTATTATTCGTACAAAACGAAAAACGAAAACATATTCGTAAGTCTCGGTCAAATGTATGTTTTGTAACGGCCAGATGTGCAAAGGCAGCACGGCATTTTTTTTTATCCTGTCCGCGATTGGCACGGGCCGGCGGTGGTCGGTGTTTTGATTGATGAAATATCGAGTGCTCTTTCGCGTGTGTCCGAAAAATGAAAATAAAACATTCTCCGGGCGCGATACACATTCAAACGTATGGTATTTCCTTAGCTGAGTGAAAAAATTATAAATCAAATATGTCATGTCGTTTCGTGTTCCCAAAAGTGATTACATTAAAATCGACCCGATGACATGCTTAATGCCTATTGCCGAAGAAGATAGACCTTTCTGGTTTGAGTTATTTTGTTGTTTGTTTTGAGTATTTTGTGTTTTATTGAACATTATTGTTAATAATATTATTTCTACGACAAGACATGAATATATAGTTGGACGGTTAAAAATTTGTTTGCTATTAAGATGTATACACAAATAAATTAGTTTTTAATATTGGTACGTCTGTTTTTTTTTTTATATACAAAACAAATGTTGCTCGATCTTTATGTATTTCTACACTATTCATCTGATAGCCTTGAAGCTTTTGTAAATTATTGAGTACACTTCCGTGAATGCTATATATTTATTTTTCACGTCAAAATCTATTTTATCCGACGCACGTTGTTAGGAGAAAGAACATTCAAACACAGTGGGTGTCGGTTATTAATTTGTCTAAGCAAATTTGTATGACCCGTTAACAATTACGTCCCCTAAATGTCAATGGATTGGTCGATCTATATCTTGAGCATAAAAAAAAGAGACATTACGAATTTCTGAAACAGGCAAGAAACGGAAAAAAAGATTCAAATATGTTCGAATACAAACTGCTCAAGCACGTCCTTTTCAAACGAACGATCATCGAAATACAAGCATGAAAGCCGAACAATGTGTATTGAATTTACATTGGCGACGCAGCAATGCACAATGACCCAGTTAGTTTTTAAATGAATAACGAAAATATCCATATACAACCGAATTACTTTTAAACATATCAATTAGTTTGAAAATATGAGTAATATCCTAGTGATTAAACGCAGTACACTATCGCATGTATAACGGATCATACTGTGGTTGAACAGTATGGTTATTATGAGATTATATATTAAAAAAAAAAAAAATACTTATTAAATTTAAATTAAATACCCAGTTTTTTGAAGTTTGAAACATTAATTGAAATTATTCCACTTCTAATAACTCACAATTACCATAGGGTGTAATTATCAAATACATGAATACACAAAGTAAATGATCGTCCTTACACAACCATGTGATACCGACGCGTCTAATCTATATTCATATGTATATATATACAGCTCCGGTTGATTATGATTGTTTTCGGCCTTAAGCAACGTCTACAATAATACCGTAATTATGCAGTTTTTCTGCCATAATATTATGTAGCAGTTGTTTTGTTTTCGAAATAATGACATTTAAACGTTCGCGCAAGCACACGCATGCGCACGCACAACACATCCTATACACGGTACACGAACGACTCATGCAAGAACATGAAAAACATTTTTGGCACTTGCCTTCAACTCGCCCTTTCTGCTGAGTTTCCGAAATACGAGACGCGACTCATATCCGTTTCACGTACTATGATCTTTCCCAAACGGGATCTATAGCTTAACTTTTATCACTATTATTCTGGTTGAACGCTGGAAAACAAAATTATATCGACAAATGATGCGTATTATATTATTATTATATGTGAATGTAAACAATTTTAGTGGAAGTGATAATCATATATACATACATATATATACATATATATATATATATGTGTATAATTGTATTATACGCTCGAGAGAATTAAATATTATTTTTGGCAATTTACTTTTCAATATACAAATAGATTATAGAAGATTTTCTGATTTCAAATCGATTCCCAGCAGTAGACGTGGACCAATGTCACGGAGCCCTTTAAATCACGAGCTCCCCGGATGCGACCATACAACTCCCCTTCAGTCTCGGCGACACTGTACATATACCAGATTAATCAAATTACGCGTATACATGTATAGCATGAATGGTATAATTTTTTCTAAATAAAAAAAAAAAACACCCGATGCGATAATAAATCATTTTCAACTTGTAAAAAATACGATTTTGCGTAGGAAAAAAATGAAGCGTACAGAACGACCGGGACGCCAAGAGAAAAGTGTCGACGAGAAACTGCATTATGCAGAGTTAATATTATGATTATACAACAATGAATGGCAGAGAACCACTCATATATGAAACCAACTAACTGAAGCGACATAGTGTTATCATATTCATTGAGTTCCAAACTGCTATAGTTGTATTGAATGTTTTGCACTTGTTCATTCTGAAATCGGAAAAACACCGTGTGTGCATTACACTGAATCGAAATACAGACAATACCTATTATGTGACAATTATGTAACGATCACGCGTTGTACCTAATTATCTCTTGACTGACTGTAAATAGCTTATTTGATATCAAAAGAAATTACGTGCCAGTATTTTATTTCAAAATGTATATATGTATTACAAACTTACAACCAATATTCTCCTCTTCGTTCTATCAGACTTATCAGACTGTCAATAAAATAGCAGTCAAAATAGGGTTTTTATTTATTTTTAATAAAACTTTTTTAATACTACTCCATTATAATTAATGTCTTTAATACATAAATATTATTATCATATTTATCAAAATCATAAGTATATATTATGTATATATATTTTCTTAAATTAATAAAATTATTGTTCAATATAGAATTTAACAGAATAGGAACAAATTCTGTCTTCTGAATTCCATCTAAGATATTTTTTAGTTTTTCATTTTCGTTTGAACCTGTAGCTATGTGCGTAAACCTTTATGAAGAATTGACTTTTATGTTATTGTTAATATAAAATATAACTTAATTTTGTACATTTGTAAATATGAACCCCACCGATTTAAATCCATCAACTACTAAAAAAATTCTTATTTGAATCGCTGGGAACACTTTTCACGATTTAGCTATTTATTGTTTATTCAGCGGTGTCGATTCATATCAGAAAATATTATTTAATAAACTATTCAAGTAAACAATGATATTTTAGGTATTATATTCATGCCCTTCATTTATATGGTACAAATGATTCACTTTAATAATTTGACGTTAGTAATCCAAATAAAATAATTAATTAACTTTGTTTAGGTTACTTCCAAGCCTGAAACATTCAAGAGCATGCACTTTTCAAACATTAATGATAATCAAACATGAAATTATTAAGTGATCATCGTTTGTTGTAACTGCTGCAGTTTCACTGGTAAATATCGAAAATCGTAATTATATACTCATAACTCATTATAAATCGAATTATAGTGTAAATATTCAATGGTGTACACGATTTAAAATAAAAATCTTATTATTTTAATAGATTAAACAAATTAAATGAAATTAGTTTTTGTGTGAATTTTATGATAAATATGATTTCCGCATGGTTTTAAAACGTATACATATTAATTATTATTAATAATTGTGTTCATAAAATTGATTTTTTTTTTTTTTTATGTCTCATGGATCGTTTAATACAAGATTTTTTTTCTACTTTTTTTTTCAACAGATAACATATTACAATGTTAATCAATGTAGTTTTCCATCGGGTAAATGGATTCAACCCTATATAATGGACTTAAGTTGTCGAAACTTAACACGTTGTTGAGAGAATAACACGTTAAAATTACCCGTCTGTTTCTCTATGTCAGATTATATCGATAATATTCTTATTTCCCTTAACGTTATTTGAATAAAAAATGAAGTCATGACGTAGTTAAATGACTTGACACGATAACCATGTATCTACGTTCGATTGTGGACGAAAAAACCAATACGATTACGAACGTTTTTATTTTATATTTTTTCACATAAACCCAAATATGCATACGAAGAAAACAATTATTATGATATTCTCGATCACATCAACTGACACTATAGTATTATATCAAAAACGAAAAAGTGTGTGCGAGTGTAAACGGTGGAAAAAAAATACAGGAGTGCAGCGATGAGCTCTGATGATTTCTGCGTTTAGGTACTGAATTGGATACGATATACTGGTTTGTTACTAGAAACCATAACAAGCGTGAATTAAATTAACTGGTTCTTAGATAAATTTTGGTGAATCCGATATACAGGAGAGTTAAAAATATATATGTTACTGTTATCTTGGATTTTTTTTTTTGCTTGCAAAATTTAAGGGACTTACAATAAATTATTCCGGAAACACTAAAAAAAAAGTATTTACGAACTTATTAAAATCATTTAATGCTGTCATCATATTAAAAAATGATTGGGCCGTTCCAAGTACAACTACGATAGTTATAATCGTGTGTACACAATTAGAACGCCAGAGTGTACGTTACTTCTCAGAAATATTACCTTTATATTGTTCATTATTTTTTCGTTACAACCCTAAAGCAGTTACCTATATTCATCCTTATTAAATATTACGTACACATGTAGACCACGTGGAATAGAAAGACGAAATAAGTGCAACAAATAAAATACATATTTAATAGACGGAACGTAATATTGTTTATTTTTGCGATTACGTACGTACGTTAAATCACAGTAAAATCGGATTATTTCATGATATCGAGAAATATGCTTACGTGAGGTTTGTCAGATTAAGACCCCGTGCGATAATAAATCCAATTATAATGGCATGTGAGTCGTGTACGATTACGCAACTCTCAACTGTCCGGATTAAGCAAACGAATAAGTCATGTCATACACAAAATATCATACAATTTTATGCGAACCACAAATAACAACTTAATTATATTAGAAATTTGAAATGTTTATTCTGTCATATATATATATATATATATATATATATATATATATATATATATACAAATTGATATTTAAGGAATTTCATTCTAAATGTTGATTGTTTTTATTAGTCTACTGTTGACTATGTTCCATTAAAATTACGTAAAACCTATTCGAATTTGTTTTGTAAAAAATATTATTTGAAACACGAATATCAATCGCTCGAATTTTTTGTACCACAAAAAGCAATACGTTTAGGTGCCGACAATAAATAATGCGGTTTAGCTTTGTGCCGATGAACCCCTATATTAATACCACTTTACGATTGAAATCGTTTATAGTATTATAACAACGAATCCTAATAATATTTGTTTACAGTAAAGCAAATAAAACCACCGTTTCCGTTGCTGTGTGCTATAATATGTATATTAAAATGAACTACGCTCACTCGAGCGATCCCGAAATATTATTACGATAACACCGTTATCGAGTCGGTGGAGGAAACCTAACGCAGTTATCGTCGCTGATGGAGGACCAATGATGATTTGCGTCAAAAGGGAATTTGAAGCACAGTCTTACAGTAATTATTTTTTAATACTTATTAATTAAAATGATAAACAACATGGACCTTTTTTATCTGAATTAAAAAAATAAATTAGATACAGTAAATAATCAAAGTTTTTGCTTTTTCATTACTGAAGGCCACACCATACACGAGTAGTATTAACGGTACATTCGATCGACAGTTTCAATCGTAAAGCGTAATGTTATCCGGTTGATTTCGAAATTATCGGACGGATACGACGTTATAAACGGAATTAAAGGCCCGGTTTCATAATCAACATCCTTTGAATATTATCTTTAAAAACGCCGTGGCCAGACACTAAATGACCAGTATTCTTCTGCTACGGCGCCGTTATCCGGGCGAAACTGTGTAGGCAAATCTGGTACACCGGTGCACGCGGTCCGCACCGCCGGTTGCAGATGACACAGCACGAGGACCAACTTCCGTTTAATAATAATAATAATAATAATCGTATAATCGTATTAATAATCACTCGTACGATGTATCTGCGGCACGACGCCGTTTAACGGCTATTGGGTTTCCTTTATTACGTAGTTACAAAACGCGCGTGGAAAAAACAAAGAAAGATCTCTCAGAAATACGACGACGAACGGCTTCCAGCACTACGGTCACGGAAAACACGATGTTCAGAGTGGAACTTTCACGCAAAAAACGTGTCGGTTACCATCGGAAAAATCGAAAAGTCGAAATTTCCATTGCGGGGTGCTACCGAACGGCGATCGTCGTGCGTGTTCGTTACGGGTTCGCGGAGCGCACTTACCTCTGTGGGGATGTAGCGTGTGGCCACGGGGCGGAATGACATCCGAAACACGAAACCGGAGAAGGTGTAGTCCAACGTCAACGGCGAAACATTCACTCACGCAAACGCACACGCGCGACACACACGCGCAACACACACACATACACACGCGTGATCGCGGTCCGGCTCACACACACACACGCTTTCTCACGGTGGGACGTATAGGGGGTAAAAAACCGCGAGAAAAGATCGCGGAGGAAACGGAGAAAACGACGACGGGATCGCGATCGGAATCCGCTGGCGGCGGTTCGCAGTCGACGGACGGAGCACCGACGACGGTCAACAGCAATCGTCTGGCGTGCCCGGCACACTGTCGGCGGCGGCGGCGGCGGCGGCGGTCGTCGCGGGGCGACAACGGGGTGCGGGGACCGTGGTGGAAGCGATTCGGCGGCGGCGGCGGCGGCGAGAGGAGAGTGCGCACGCGAGCGTGGTGTTTGCGCGAGTCCTGGCGACGAAGGTCGGCGGCGGCGGCCGACCTCCGCCGTCCGGACGACACGCACACGCACCCGTCCGTACACACGTATACGGCGTGCGCGCTGTTTCTGGCTGTTAATTATTATCGTTTCGGGGGCGGCGCGCGACGACCCGCCTGAGTCGTCTGTACACTTGCGCGTGCTATACACACTCGTACACACATGGTACGTGCGGTGTACGAATCGTGTGAGCAAATATACGCATACACGCGCCGCGCGAGAGAAACGGCAATCCGATTATTACACACGAAAACATAAACGCACACACACACACGCGCGCGTTTAAAAATATATTCGCGTGTATGTTCGCAAGCAACGGCGAGCGCGCGTGCGATTTTCGTACGACGGGATGGCTAAACGACGAAGACGATAACGACTACGTTGTTGTGGTGGCCAGACGGTTATTGTGCTGCGAAGAGTTTACTGGAACCGATATCGTCTTCGAGAACATTGTAAACGTATGTACACGCGCGGACTGGTAAAAGAGGGCACGGGATGCTAAATAATTTGAAATAACAAAAATGTTCAGGGCAAATTGAAAAACGTATAGGTTATTTATGAAATATATTCTTTTGGTTTGATAAAATATTGAAAATACGTTAAAAACGCAAATAGGAACTTAACAAATTACTACAAACATTCAAACAAAATTGTATAATATTGGATTAAAATGTTCGACCGTTGTATGGTAAAAATAAATCGATAGTCCGTTATTAAACATTCGAGTATTATATTTGATTACCTTAAAAATACTATAAATTTGGTTTTAGCCATTGCGATGTATGAAGGTAGTAGATATATGACTAAATAAAAATACAAATATATAGGTACCAGCTATCTAAGAGCAATACTCACATTAATCTCAGTAATACATTTGTATGCTCACTCTCATTTCAAGTACAATAACTATAATATTAATAAATATATAATCTATCGAGCCAAGTGCCGCTTATGAAGAAGAATGTGTTGATAATAATTTAATAAAGTAAATTTAATATAGGTATATAAAAAAACAACTCAAACTGATTAACTTATTTCCTTACTAGTTACCTACTTTAAATGTATTCTTTATGGTTGTTATAGTTATTATATAAATAATAGATCCATCTACAACTTTATCAGAGAAATGTAATAGGTATTCGTCTTCAAAATTCACATTCATTTTAGATGGAGTAATTAAGGCACATTTATACTGATAAGTGATAGGAGCAAATATATTTTAGGGCAAGGGATGCTGTAGCATCCCAGCACCCCAGCCAGTCCGCGCCTGCGTATGTACATCTGTACCCGGGAACACGATACAGGATTTCATTGCACAAGTTCGGTCGCGTATCATGTCTCATTTAACGTGTATTTTTTTTTTCCCCCGTCCCGTAGTTTTACACGGTAATACGGTATTTTTATTTTCGTCCCCCGAACGAGCGAGTGTATTACAATATTTTCTGTTCTTAAATGAACGTGTAATATCCGTTTACGACAAACTAGTTTTTATGAAAATATCCTTGTGTCGCTATTAGAAATCCGATAATTTATATTTCACCCAGCTAATAATGTACAATTTGGACCGGAGGAACGCGTGCATGGTCAGGTGTAATATTATCTGTAATAAATCAGTATGAATTCGATAACCTTTTCGACCGCAGAAATTATATTAGGTCATAATATTTGATTTTTTAGTGGAACATTTGCGTTTATTGAATAATATTAGAATCCGCTTTAGGTTTTTCGCAATGTATAAATTAATTGGAAGAAATAATGTAAAAACGGTGAACATGGCTGGACTTTCAAACGTGTTGCTCGACAGTGCGTTAGACTCCGGCAAAAATGAGGGTGTTTGCATTAAATTACAGTTTACCGCGAAACCGTTTGTTACAGGTGATAACCGTTTATTTAATAGTTATTGTTTGGAGATAAGCGTGGAGAAGATGCTCGATTACATTCATATGATCGGAAAGTTAAAATATTATATACCTACGGTTCAGCATTCATTCTAAACAGCTTAAACCAAACAGATGTTTGAAGTTAATAAACTAATCCTCTTGGCGACCTGCACGAAAAGATAAAAATATTCTAATTCGGTACTGATTTATAGGTGATGAAATAACTTACATCATTTCTAACGCTGTAAAACTGCAACCTTTAGGTTTTCAATTGCGATCCTATAAAATTTTTTTTGTGAAATGGTAATCTTGTAATTTTATAAAAACTCAAAATAGTTTATTGTCCAAGTCGGTTAACGGATGAAGATTAAAATGCAATATTACATTTTTCACAAGACCTTTGGTGTAAAATTAAGTAAAAAGAAAAAATATACGAAAATTGTTTATATTTACAAAGATATTATTATAGCGAAAATATTTCTAGTGTACCCTGTATAACATACTAGTAGCACTGATTTTCGCTAACGTAATCTCATAGTATTATCGCTGTAGGCAATAGAACATCTCGGATTTGATTAACATCGGTCGGTGCACTATAACAACAATGATTTAATATTCCATTGTAATTGTATATGTATATATATATATATAATAATGATGTGATTTGAACCATGATCACATTGACATGCTGAATTGCTCCAATCGGAATAAGTTGTTCAAAAATATATTTTTCTCCTTTGAAGTACGAATTTGTTTATATTCTCTGCGAGTGCTGGAAAGATAACCATCTAAAATAAAGTATACAGTAATTTTTAATTACAACTCGAAGATATTGTTATTATTTTTTCTACGTAAAGATAAAAAAATCAAAAGAAGGTTTCTTTTTTTTAAAAAAGTTATTTCACACATCTTTACACAGCTACAACTGTGTAATTTTGTTTTGGTTTTTTCGTTTTTCGCCTATAAAACAGTAAGTCATGTATTATATTAAAAAGAAATACGAACATCAAAACTATTCAAAGATAATAATCAAAGTCGATTTTATGGAAAATCGCAAATTAAATATGATTTTAAAATTACATTTCGTCACATGGTTAAATTTTTATTAAAAAAAATAAATATAATAGTCCTTTAAATCATTGAATATAATAATATATAACACGAGTACATACACTGTTAGACTGTAAAAAATTAAATTACATTAATATAAAACAATAATAATTTTAAAAAAAATCACGTGATAGTAATTAGTAATTATGTGCAGTACGAATTGAGTAAGAAAAAATAAAAATAAATTATGTACCCGCAGTGAAACGTTGTGTCTAAGGCAGAATAGAATAACAAGCTGACGCTACAAATAACACTCGTACCGTCATTAAAAGTATATCCTAAAGCTCAATAAAAAGAGTTGTAAATAAAGCTAACACCAATAGTTTGGCCCAAAAATACAAAAAAAAAAAAAAAACATTAGTGAAACGCGACGAATGTAATAAATATACATTACGACGATTCAAAGGAGTAGTGATAGGCAGAGAGATGAAAAAAGAGATAAAAAATAAAAGCAATGAATGGTTAAGAACCCAATCAAACAGAAAAAAAATAACACATAACTTTAAAGTGTGTTGCGTATGAAAAACCGTGAATTCCGCAAACGCGTCTTTATAGAATAATGATTTAAATGAAATCGAAGATAAAAATTCGCAAATGAATAAGAACACTAAGTATAATAATAATATTACATATTAATACGGAAAAAAAAAATTAAGAGTAGAAAATGTCTAATTAAAAGTACCAATCGAGCATGGAAAACTGTGAATAACGAAATATAATAAAAATACACAATGTGAGCTTTCCAAAAACCGTGAAAAAATATATTTGATAAAACCGTAAAAAAAACAAAAACCTATACATATACCTGTATATAATATAATAAAAACAAAGACAAAATTGTCGACTCTGAGTAATTTTTTATTTATTTTTTTATATGCATTTTCGTCGCTCTTTGAATATATTTTTTTAATAACTTGTGTGCACAGAGGTAGAAGTATAATTAATTACATTATAATTCTATCCATGTGCTTGGTACCATATCTATAAGACTTTCAGTAGGGTTCTCTTCCCGCTTTATCCTGTTCCGTATAGTTATTATGAATATGAAACAACGGCAATATAAAATTATCAGAATCACGTGTGTATGAAGACCAATAATTATTTTTATGAGATTTCATTTTATCCCGGAACAAGAGCGTTTAATTGCATCCGAGTTATTTGAATATTGATTTAACAATATAGCTGTTTGACTATAACTGACGGTTCGCAGTAATTATATTATTGTCTACCCTCCCGCGTCTTTTGTTTATTTAAAACGTACACTTCTATTACACCTAACATTTGTCGTATTCCTCCTGAATATTAATTTGTCCATTTCCATCTACGCATTGTCAACCCTTTATCCTTGAACCAAATCGTTCACTAATTTATTTATTTTTCCATGACATCTCCACCGTTTTAATGTTCCAAACAGTCCTTTATTACTAATTCTACCTGCCAATTCTAATAACACTTAGTTTTCGACCCTGACGGTTTGAACCGTTCAGATTATAAACGAATTTTTACTTATTTTATATTTTAATCTTAATATTTGCCTTTGATATTTTTGTTTTTAAGACATTAGTCTTGAGTTCAATTTCAAACACAAATGTTCGTAATCATTTCATTGGGTTATCGATACAGGGTTTCGACACATTTGCAAAATATACACACGTTTATAGTTAGTTTATAGTTTATTATAAAACAGTATATTTTTGATGATACAAAAAATTATGTGAAACTTGCGAATTTCGATTGTGTTTCACAGCTTTGACAGTTATTGCACAAATCTGAATCGCCCGGAAGTAAAATAAAGTTTGATTTCTCGCAGCTATTTTATTTTTTATAAAAATGTTTTGATTCGATTAATCCACGGCAAAAAATATTTAAGGTATCCAATGAATTTTTTCAAATGATGTTGTCGTGTCAACATTAAAAATATTTGATCTTTAACGTCTATTCGCTTATTGAACGTTTACGAACATTACATTGTCAAAGTATGCTTACACATCCAACAACTCGATCATTATCATCATCCAAACGAACTAACAAAATACGAGAAATCTATCTTAAATACAATAACATCGCTAATATTATAGAATATTTTCCGCACGAAGAGCTTTCGGGCCGTGAAATGCATTGTCGGATCGAGATAAGGGCGGATCAGGACGATTGTGTTGCAATATCGGTTTGTAAGACTGTACAATATGTAAAACGAATACGATAATATGAGGTACCTATGCGCGGAATCCATTCGAATACGATACAGAAGTGCGTTTCAGATTACGCAACAGTCGTAAGTGCAACAATAGACCACGAACATTCGCCGTCAAATAAATACTCAAGGTGGCATTTTTCTTTTTTTTTTCTTTTTCGAAAAAGTAATAATATTGTATTCAACAATACGGAGCATCGGGAACACGACCTCGTTATTATTATACGACGCGACAGCAGATCGGGTCGGTTTCGTTTCGAGTGCTTCGTGTTGAAAATGACTGATAAAACCGGGTGGTAGAAATATTCCGAAACGAAGATGAGACGACCGTGCCGCGCAAAATAATAGCAGCGGGGTTTCAGTGGTCACTTTGTGCGCGGCAAATTATTAAAATCCATCTCGGTCTTGGTCAGTGTTCGTTACCCAAATGACAGGAAGATTAATTTTATTCCGAGACCGTCAGCATTTGTACTGTTACAGACTATTTGACTGATTTAGAGTGGTAGCTTTCCGCATGGAACGGAATCGAAAACCATTACAATTGTAGAATAAAATTATCAATCATAAAAATTAAAATAGATGTAATCGTGATTATCGATCACCTCGTGGGAATTCCAGAAATTCCAGGAATTCCAGAAAATACACTACGCAGTATTTAACTGTTACTATGGTGGTGAAACTTTTTTCTTTTCGCGTGGACTAAGAAAAAATTATGGATCGCGTGCCAGTAACGTTCGGATGAAACGGTCCGGTGTTACGATCGGCCAACGTCAACATACGTGGGAGGCCACTTAACGGTTACGCGGTAGGCGGTAGGTACATGTTACAATGCAAGCATACGGGAACGGGATATTTTTATGATTTTAATATAAATATAAATATTTATGAATATTATTTTATGTCTTAAAAATATAATCGATGATAAAACAATATTAGATGCAATTTTTATAATTATAAAATCCTTAGTATTGTCCAACTATTGTCCACAACGGAACGAATGCGTTTTCTGTGTTTAATGACACGAGGTATATATCTGGAAAAACTTTACCGTGATCATAGTTCCCTGGTACTTTAGTCTCGTTTGATGCACTCTTAAACCGTTTTAACCTGGGCTGATGAAAAACTGCCCAAACTTAAGTGTACGGACCTACACCAAGTTGGAAACTTTCCACGGGAGTTATTTAGTGCGTAAACACTACACTTATCCTTATATTTCAATGTGTCTTAAGAAAAAAATTACATAAAGAAACCGAAATATATCTCTATCAAATAGGCCAAATCATACTTTTTAGTGAATTGGTTAGTTATGAAAAATATAAAATGTTTTTTTTTTTATGATAAAAGTTAGGCAAAATAAAAAAATAAAAATAAAAAAATAAAAATAAAAAAATAAAAAAAAAAAATGGTAAAAGTTAACCAAAATTGACTGATATTTATACTTCCTTAAAAATGGATATTAAAAATTTAAAGTTTTAGAATCTCAAAAACTTATGGTCCGATTCTTATGCGTCATTTTGCAAAATAGTTCCCGTTTTCCAAAGTAATTTTGAGGCCATTTGCGCTGTTTTAATAGCCCCAAATTTGAATCTTCTCCCAAAAACCGGTTTTAAAGTATTTTTTTTTTCATCTTTGTATTACGAATAAAAATAAATAACAGCTATTTATTATTATTACTGTTATCTTATTAGTGAAGATTGTTTCTAAATTTAATTATGTATTATTATCTTACATGTGTATATTTGCATATTCTATGGTGGTTGCATAAGACTGCATATAAATTAGTCTTTTAGTTTTTCATTTATACATACATTTAATTCGATTTCCATAGATACATAACTGTTCTATTATTTTTATTATCCCATATGATTTGCTTTCTTTTCTTACTTCTAGAGGGCATGCAAAATAATATAGTGAAAATAAATAATAATGCATACCATTGGTATATAAAATGATAGTATTTCCCTTCTTTTTTCTTTAAAATATTCTTTACAATGAAACATTACTTGTTTGAATAATTCTATATTACATTATTAAATAGTAAAATACTCTCGGACGAAGTCAGTTAATTCAGCTAATCTTCTATGATACCTAATACTGTGTTAAACACATACCAATCACGTAGCCGAATAAAAATAAGTACCTATTAAAAATGTAATAAAAAATAATTTTAATAATTTATAATCGAAAAATGTATAAACACTGGTAGTTTTTTTTTGTGCAAGGAACACAATTTACAAGCTCAAATTATTTTAATCGTACTAACCTAACCTTCGAATATTTTCAATAATATTTTAATGGTACGAACCTACCCCGTGTCGATGTATAGGAGACATGTTTCTACCTATAGCAACGTGATTAAAAAAACGTGAATATTTTTTACTTTATTGTTTACGGCTGTGTTAAGAGAGAAGTATTTTTCTAGAAATGAAAATTCATACAGAATACCCTCCCAATTGAGTGCAGAAACACAACGCATTAAAACGCACATAGCAAAGAAAAAATCATGTAAATTATAATAAAATAAAAATATTAAATAATACGAAAAATTAATGATCCAATATAAAAATAAACATAAATACTATAATATAGTATATTAGAATGTAGTCGTATGACCAGAAAATTTATTTTTCATGCTGGATGATATTTTTATTTAAGTTTTCAAGTTTTTAAATTTATATTTTTGAAAGTATTTACTACCCTATAATTTATATATATATGTGTATAATAAATAAACAAATAAATCAAAAGAACAATTTTTTTTGCCTTTATAATTGTCAAGTTATGATACGTAGTGATATTTAATTAACTTTTTTGTAAAATTAATTTTTTTATAGTTAATTAAAAGCAATTGTTTCAGTTTTAGAACAATAATTGTAAAACATAAAATAAAATATGTTGAAATATCTTTAATTATTATTAATAAGCAAAATTACTTACTCCTTCATTTATTTTTTCTTATTCAATCCCAATGATTCAACTTACGATGACATTTTTGTTCAGAGTTGGTCATGCTATAAAATATCTAAATAATCCAGGGTGATATACATTTTATTTAGTTATTATTTAATTATGAAATAAAATAATTAAGAGTTTTGAATTAAAGGAGTTATCTTAAACATATTTTCTTATTCCTAATGAAACAATTGTTTTATACCAATAAAATATCACTACTAAGAATAGAAGCCGTACTATTTTGAATGGGTTATACTACTAAGATGAGGTAATAAGTACTTTTTATCTTACAGTATTCCTTGATCCAAAATACTATCGATAAGTGAAAAATTATAGAAATTAAAGAATAAATATCTTACTTACTTCCTTCTGCAACAAAAAATAAATCAAATTATGATTCGAATTTAAAGAACATAGTAAGTCTATTTTAAATTACTCTAACCAAATGATTTTTACACCACAAGTCACTGATATTTATGGTTTGTATCTACCTCTGAGTTTATTTTTAATTTTTTGTTCATCCTAAATCAGTCAACAACGAATATAACACAAATGTTAAAACACCATCAACTTTAGTTAAAATAAAT